>JAGXJF010000266.1:0-504407 GCA_019208055.1 Stipa capillata
AACAGATATCGTGTATGGAGGCTTCGGCAAGTGGTTCTATTCATGTGAAGAACTTAAGAGAGGTCTAGTTTTTTGAATTTGATCAATATCTCCGCTGTGAATTGAGTACATGACTCAAGTGAACAAGTTTTGTAATATTATTTGTATGCGTATGTATGTGAATGTTTGTAGTTTATGTCTTGTGGTCAATGCGAGAATGAATGATTGAAGTGTGCTATATAAATCTGTTGTGCGTGCTGTGATTTGGATATATCATGTATATGAAATATTTGCTTTTTCAGGGAGGCTAGTAAATCAGGCAAAATAATGCCTGTTCAAAACATATCCGAGGCGGTTGGAACTTAACAACCGCCTCAGATGTGCTATCTCAACCGCCTTGGATAAGGATTTATTGGAGGCGGTTACATTTCTCTAACCGCCTCGCATAAGGAATTATCAGAGGTGGTTATGTTATCTTCACCGCCTCCGATAAGACATTATCCGAGGCGGTCGATAAAACGTAACCGCCTCCGATAAGTCCTTATCCAAGGCGGTTGAGAAATGGTAACCGCCTCCAATAAGTCCTTATCCGAGGCAGTTTATCCGTTTCAACCGCCTCGGATAAGCTCTTATCTGAGGCGCTTGCGTAACCGCCTCCGATGCATGCCCCCATATCCGCAACCACTCCGTGGAGGCGGCTGCTATAACCGCCTCAGATGTGCTATTTTAACCGCCTTGGATATAGATTTCTGTACTAGTGGGGGCTTGATGATGGGTAGTACTACCACCATGAGCTTATGGCCAGGCCCACGAGTTCATGACTGGGCCTCCATGGAGAAGCTGTGGCCCGAAGGCCTGATTCAAAGGAGGCGTGGACCGCAAGTCAGCGCATCCTTATCAAGATAAAGAAGCAACGTTCGACACAATACCGAGGAGGAGTCCAACTCGTGTACTACGAGAACTCAGGTTATGGTAATAAGGAGTCCGACTCGTATATTAGGAGGACTCATGACGAGGCGACCGCCTTACTCCGCCTATATAAGGAGCACCAGCCCCCCCAGGAGGGGACAAGTTGAATTGGATCGAAGAGCCCTAGTCGCCTAGTAGCCTTTGAGATCCCTTAGCCCTAGCATCAATCTCGCCGAGTTTCCTACTCGTCAAGTTCCCCTTGTAAGCCAGACTCGCCGAGTTCTCAACTCATCGAATTCTCCACTGTAATCGCCTGTACGCCAGATCTCATATCAATTCCATCAAAACAGGACGTAGGGCTATTACCCATCTTGGGGGCCTGAACCTGGGTAAATTTGTGTCGGGAAGTCAAGCTGACCTGAGTCTTCGCCCCGCCACCGTACAAATACGTGTTGTACGAGTACCTCCCATATACCATACATCAACAAGGTCATTACAGTTTTTCAATTGTGTTGTTATAGCCACACTTCATATTTGTAGGCACTGTAATGAAAATGTTTTATTGCTTATCAGATTCCTACTGAGGTTGGTGTACAGATCAATATCGTTGCTTAATTTGAACTATATGTTCTACTTGGCATCAGATTTTCCGGATGTGCATAGTTGAAATTAACACATGTCATATCGGTAACACATGATGACTTTTTCTTGCAATGGACGCCCGAATACACTGAGATACTTCCTCCATTATAAAATGTAATACATCTACACATTTCATTAATATTTTCAATTTATTTTGGTAATTTTTATTTCAAAGTTGAATCTTAGAATGCGGAAAGAAACAAAATAATTAAAGCAAGACTGAGAATACTAATGAAACATTTGTAAACTACCAATTGAACAAAAATAAAAAACTATGGGACAAATCAAAAGTACGTACCATCTGGACGAAAACAAAAAATTGTGTAACTAATCAGGAGTGTCCAGGGAAACCTTTTTATCACCATTAATTGAATAAAATTAAGAAATTAGGAGGAAAATTCGACAGGTCACATAGAATAATTCACAACTATCGGTAGAACTAAGTTTTAGCGAAACAAATCGAAAGTCCTCTTGAAACAAATGTAAATATTTGTTGAACAAATTAGAGAAATAGCTTAAAAAGTCAAAAATGCCTGTGGAACAATTCATGACTATTGGTGGAATGAAAAATAAATACATTCACGTAGCAAAATGAAGATAAAACAGTAGAAGAAATCGATGCAATTAGTTGAACGAATTAAAATCATATAAATTATCAAATAGTTATAATTATTTATAGAAATCGTGGTGGAAAAAATAGCGTGAAAACCTACTACAACATCCACAAAAGACTGCAACTAAATAGAAAAAAGAGAGGGAAAGAAACATATAAGTAGTCTTTAGCCTACAGTGCAAGGGCTCATTGAAAAAAATGAAAGCTAAAGGCCTACCTCCCTCGGCCTGGGAGGCTCCCGCTCATGGCCATGCGCAGAAAAACCCTCGTTCCGTATTGAGCCGCGCCTTGCTATTACCCGCAATGAGCGAGAGAGGATTTCGGCATCTTCACGACTCTAATCTCATATATAGAACATTGTCCAAACTTGTGTTCAAAGGAAAGGGGAATGGGTTTAATTAGCTAGCCCAACAACTGCCCTGTCACGAGCCCCTCGCCGGCGCTATCACCGTCGCGTTCGGCTGCCGCCGCCCGCCTTTTCCATCTAACTAAGCTGACGCGCAGTCCGGTGGAGCAGAGCCGCCGGTGTGTTGCCGCCGCGTTTGAAGAACCTGACGCTGCTGCTAGCTAGCTACCAGGATATATGCATCGATCTCGTCCCGTTCCTGTTGCATGCGGGGGTTGCTGCTGCATGTTCTGGTCCGGTGCTGAGAAGGCAGCACATCCATGTCAATGGAGTCAAGCGATGTCGTATTGTACCACCGAGCATCTACGATTATCGGAACCGGCTCTGTGTATTTGGCGCGAGAAGGCGATGCAGCAATTCCACACTCTGAAGTCTGAAGTGCCTTGTGCACGCGGCTCCGTTGTTTATATGTGCGGTACATTAGTGTTTGGCATTTTGGGTGGTGTTTGGATCGCAATTGGCAACCGCAGTCGCAAGGTGCAGTGGGTCCAATTAAAACCCAACGCTACGATTTCGTTGGCTGCTGCGCAAATGATCATTAATTTGTTTATTTCTTCTGTGTGGTAGGCAGTAGAGACATTTTTCTAAAGCTGCAAGAGGATGCCATGTCAAGTGTACTCTGAGACTACTGATACGGCTGCCATGGCGGCACACGCCATGTCGTGATTTGTAAGTAGGAGAAAAATGCTCCATTTGAACAAGTCAGTTTTCCTAGGTCAGATCCTACATATCTTCGCTTATCTGATTTACAAAGTAGTGCGTTTGGATTGTACGATTGAAACTCTTTGTATTGTGGTACGCCAGCACGGTTTTATTAAACAGTGACCCTACAAGAACCTACGGGTTTGGCTGCTCGTTAGAAGAAGAAAAAATTGGCATCTTAAATTAATCTTGCTAGTGTCCATAACGGTATACAGTACGACTTATTGGTTCTCATGCCCAAGTGTCCAACCCACTTGCACAACGTGATATTATTTGGGGTTTATTACGGTCCTCACGGATGAATATGAATTATTCATCTAGACAGATCTAATGACATGTATTATAAGTAGTATATATCTCAATTTAAGCAGTACGAGGACAGGATATAGATTAAGGGGCAAAACTAATACCAATCAAATAAATCCCGCGGGACAAATTCGTAATATCGGCCCGAATTCATTCCCGATTCGTGCACAACCGCGTAACCTCACATTTCAGCGGGCATGCTAGGTTCCAGCCTCTTTGGCAGTGAGCGACACGGCAGCAGCCGCGGGAGGTTAGAGCTCGAGGACTTTGTTGATGGATTCGAACCAAGCGGTCATGGTAATATGCACCTATCCCGATCCGTTTGCTTGTCGGCCGCCAGCGTCAGCCCAACAAAATGGGATCTCCCTCTTGATTCTTAACAGAAAGTGGAACTCCTTCGCAAACGAGATACAAATGCTGCTCTACGCCTCCCTCAACCTGCTGTAGCCGCCGGCCACCGTGCAAGCCCGGATCCAACCGGATGCACTTCTCTACATCAAGGTAATCAAGGGACCTCCAGATCCATTGCACTGCTGTTTTTTTTTCGTTCCAGATGCAGAAAACTAATCCCCTCCCACCATCTAATCCCCACCCATCATCTAATCCAGAGAAAAACTTAAACATAGTAGTGCAAAGTCATGAGCCTCTTCATTGACGGCCAGGCAGAGCTGTTCGTCGCTTGAGGCAACAACGCAGCTCGTCCTGCTCTGTATGTTTTCAGTGATTATTATACGAGGATCCAACTAGTAGGAACCACATTGATCTAGTAAAATGTTATTTCTGCGAACATGTGTGTATAGTTCCTTGTAAAAAAAGAAGCAGCATGTACTGACATCGAGTGCGTTAATTGATACAAATCATTGCTGATTTTTGCTTGTTCTGAATGCTTCCTTGTCAAAACATAGGCTTAACTTAGTTCATAAATTTCAGCTGCTTAATTAGGAATGAAATATCATAGTGCCTTGCAACCTACACATTAAGCCAACAACAATCTTTTGTGATAATCCTTCCTGTGAATTGAAATTATGATGGCACTGAAGTTTGCTAGCTGCACGTATATAACTTCAAACGAAGCATAGCATCGTTTATAATCATAATTCAGTGTGAAACAGAATATTAAAAACATGAGCGATACTGATGACCAAATCTTTGCCAGAAAGCATCCCAGTTCTTATTGTCGTAATCCTTTTATCTTGAGATCTCTGCACTTCTTTTCCTCTTGTAGACATCTGCTAACTCAGTTCAGTGTTGTTTTAGGCATCTGCTAACTCGGTTCACTTTCGGAAAGGATCGAGGAACTGAACCTGGGAGGTACACAAAGGTATGATGAGCTTATCTTCTCTTCTTGTGTTTAACAAAAAAAATGGAGTACCCTACTGCTAATAAAAGCTGAGTGGTATGAATTATGCTAAATAGAATTGATACTTCGGTCGCCAAAGTGCACCGCTGATCCTATACTAGCATGTGTATCCGATGATCCAGCTCGCACTCTTGATGGTTATCGCTCTTTGTAGTTACCGGATTTTGTTGAGCTAGTGTTGCTATGTGCTTGCGAGGAGCCAACGGTCCGATACCTTTTCAACTCTCAGGATAACACATGTTGGTCCTTTTTTAAATGCAAAAAAAAGGAGATGATTGTCTATCATGTCGATCTAAATAATAAGATGTGATATAATTTTGCTCCAATACATTTTATCTATTTGTTTGTTTCTCATGTTTGGGCTGCAATTTCTGGATCTGAGAATACCTTCTCAACAAGTATCTTGACAACATTCTAATTTACTGCACAGTAAGTTCAAGTGATGTACTGCAAGAGTCTTTGGACTTGGCAAACAATGTTCTTAAGAAGGAAGACCAACTTCTATGACAGCAGAAGGAAGTCGACTGCCTACGTGCAAAGCTTATTGATTCTGAGAAGAACGCACTAGGCAGGAGAAGATACTTGATCAACTGTTATGCAGCCATAGCAAATTGGCACACTTTTTTGGTTTGTGCTAATTGTGTTCATTGCTAGAATCATTATCCCCATTATCTAGATTAGTTTCTATTAAATGGGATTTTTCTTTGCGATCATCTTAAATGAGGTTAAGTAGCAGTATTTTCAATGAGCTACGCTGTCAAGCACGCCAGTATCCAAGTGTACCAAGTGTATCAGGCTGTGATGGTACTATTTTCGGTCGATATTACCAGGGCACGATGCGCCAATGCTACATTTGCAATTTATGGACGAGTGCAAATACTGTGGAATAACCATACTTTATTCCGGAAAAAAAATATCAAGCAGAAACTTGAAAAGAAATCGAATTCAAATGCAAAATTTCCTCGTATATGACTCTCAAAGCAAATTACATTAGACAAAAATAAAAAATGCTATATTTCACAGAGCACTCCTGCTGATCCAAAATAGCATCTCATATTCAGAAAAACCTTGGAATACACTCCGTGCTATCTTAATTCTGGAAGCAACTTGCATGTGTCCTGTGACACACAATACATATACTCCTCTATTATGGAAATTCCAAAATTCTGATATAGGAGCATTTGCAAATGTATTGTTGGGCATGGCCTTTGGGCGCATTCTGCAGACAATGGTAATAGAGCAAAATCCTTATTGACTTTGACTTCCAGTGCCTGACGGCTAACAGACAACGGATCGTTCATGTTCAGAAAGTAATGTGTAGAAGCATTGACAACACCATGTTCAAACAGAAGATAGTTTTACCAAACCCGAGCACCACCACAAAAACATCCACCAAGACCTTATTCCATTGAGAACCATCCGTCCTCTACACCCTGATTAAATTCCTAGCTAAATCAAAATTGCCACCATGCTTGCAACATCAAACATAAATAAGCACCTATAGCTTCAGAAAAACAAACTCTTCAATTGCCAGAATCGCCCCGATCTTCGTCAGCGTGGCCTTGCTAGGTTCCTCATCAACACCAATCGCCATGACAGCACACTTGCGAGGAGCAATTCTCCAAACACTCATGAAACTGACATTAACTTTCACACACGAGTGAAGTCAGCAAATGAGGTTAACACACTTCTGCTAGATAAACATCAGCGAGCAATTTCACACAAAATGTGTCTTATTTGTCCGGAAGCAAAATGCATAACTAAAGTGGTGAGAAGATCATCAGACTGCTACATCGTGTAACAACTTTCACAAAGTTGTCGCTCACCAGTAGTATTGCTGCTTCTATTTGCAAATAAATGGTCATACTATTGCTCAATGGTTCCTCACTTTCATGCATCTAGCCTAAGGTATACTTTTTGTTTTGTCAGATGAAGCAGATATTAATTTCAGATGCAACAAATTGGTAGGTTTCTAGTCACATTTTTCATATAAAGGCACATACACACAAGGTGCACGAATACATCCGTGGAACATGCGGCACAGTGTATGCATCGATCATGTCCATCAGTGCACTAAGTCCAGTACAATTGAAGAAGGGAACAGTCTAAGAGGCTGCTAGTAACAAATTCCAGAAGCAAAACTTGTTCTTCTCTTCAAACAATTGGATCAGTACAATGTTAACAAGCACGTCAATTACGTCTCCTAAGCAGAACGCCTCAGGAAAGGTATACATCAACCAGACTACTTGTGTGGAACATGATCTTGACGATCTACCCGTTTGAACACACATGCATCACAGGCCTTGCACAATCAATAAGAGATAATTCTCAACAGAGTGTATGCTGCTCTAGGAACAAAAAATGCATCGTTAGGGAGTAAACATGATCAGCACACGATTGAATCGAATTGAAGTCT
Source organism: Stipa capillata (assembly GCA_019208055.1). Taxonomy (NCBI): domain Eukaryota; kingdom Viridiplantae; phylum Streptophyta; class Magnoliopsida; order Poales; family Poaceae; genus Stipa; species Stipa capillata. The sequence goes on from JAGXJF010000266.1 coordinate 7,334, forward strand.
ATACTGACAGACACCTGGAGATCGGACACGGCGGGGTGGGGCCGTAGGAGCCAGGCTGTGCAGGCACGCGGGAGAGCCGAAAAACCAATGGCGGGACACAGACGACCAGGTGAGGGAACGGGGACGAGCGGACACGCACGGATGGCGGCGATGTACGACTTGCGTGTGGGGGCAGGGCTGGACGAGGGCAGCGCGTGCTCAAGCGCGGTGGCGGATGGGGCGCGGGGGCGTCACAAGAGGCGTGCTCAAGCGCGAGGCGGCGCGGAGATGGGTGGCGCGGCGGCGACTGAACCCTTGGGATCAGGATAAGGCACAGTCGGACCAAATTACCCTTACCCTTAAAAAAAAACAGATGATAAATGTCTACGTTACTCTTTTAATACGGTTGATGTCCTTCTATACTGCTCCATCAAAATAGCAGTAAGATGTATCGTAAAAAGACCTCACATCAAAATAATCTTAAGTTACCTAGTTCATTACCGTCTAGTTTCCCCCAAACAGCTTCAATCTAATATGAACAGAAGCTCCCAGTGCAAGCCCACAAAAATGTCTTAAATCACTACTCCTTCCATTAAAAAATTTAAGATGCATACACTTTTCAAAATTTATCTTTGACCAAGATTTGTTCAATAATGTGTGGATTGCATGATACATAATCAATACCATTGGAAAATGCCTTTTAACACGAATTTAACGATATCAATTTTGTATCATATAATCCATATATTATTGAATAAATTCTTGGTCGAAGATAAATTTTGAGAAACACGTGCGTTTTACATTTCTAGACGAAGGAAGTAAATGCCAATAGGCATTTTTGTAGGTCTAATTGAGTACATCTATACGACTCTCCAAGCTAAAGCATTGGTCATTATCTCTACAACAAGGGCTTGGCATTCCGGTATAGTTTTAATAAACATTCTGACACAGAAAGAAAAATTCAAATTCCTAAATAAGCTACCAATATACCTCATCCATCTGACCGGTATAGGATGCAGTAGCAATTCTTACTCAAATTGCAAATAATCTAACTACTGCAACTCGGGGTAGACAAAGGTTTTGAAACTATTGGACATGCAATAACGCACAATATAATCATGTTTTTACCATAGAACAGTGAGAAAAATGACCCATGGCCATTTTAAAAAAATTCAGAAAAGACAACATAATGTACATGGAAAGCGAGCCAAAGATCATTTCAGAGGAAGCAACTCAAGCAAATGTTGTGTTGGCTACTGTTTTATAGGTAGGTTCATAGAAACTTTAGGGCTTCTTTGATTTGCAGAATTATAAAAATGCAGGAATAGGGTAGTAATACATGTACAAAACACAAGAAAATTATGACAAGAGTTGCTTAAATCGTAGGAATCGTAAAAAAATATAGGAATCAAACTAAAGATGTTTTAGTGCTAACTAGATGGGACCAGCCACTAACATGTAGCGTGCTTCGCCTTGATCCTACGTGTAGGAATAAAAAAAGAGATCTCGGTGGATGTTAAATTTCTCACGTTTTTGCTTTGAAATGGCATGCACAGGAAACTTTCCTTCGTTTTTCCTTTGCTTCATTCCAACGAATCCTACGAATCAAATGACACCACAATAACTAAAACCATAAAAATTAGAATCCTATATTTTTCCTCCAAATCAAAGAGCCCTTAGTGGTTCCATATTCATAAGTCAGGATTCAAGAACAACTTGTTAACTGAACATACCTCACAATCACATTGGTTCACATTCACCCTTGTGATCAGCATGAAGCCTCTCGTATAAAAAAGAGGACTAGAAGCCTGCTTAATGGCACCGTATTCGTTATGGAATTCTTGTCTGTCTTGTAAAATGTTTGCCACGCTGTGGAATAAGATTATATTTGCCTGCTCCTCCTAGTGGTCTCTATTTGTCAATAGAAAAGTTTTAAACTCCTTATCAAGTATTGGATCTGAAGCAAAACCTTTTCCCTTCATTTCATCGTAATACTCTAAAGCTCTTGGTATACATCCATGTTTAACCAAACCTTGGACCACTGCCATATAGTGTGAATAAGCAGGGCTAATGTCATAACTTCTCATTTCATTCCACACTCTCAGAGCATTTCCAGACTCATTCAATTGAATAAATTTATCAATAAGCATGAGAAATGTCTCACTATTAGGGCCACAGCCATCTTCCTTCATTTTTCTCAAGAGCTGCAATGTTTCATCAATGCCCTCTAGTTTCAAAAATGCATGGTACGTCGAAATGGTTGGAACAATGCCCATCAGTATCATGTCTTCCATCATCTTTCGCGCTTCGTCAAGCTTGCAACTTTCACACAGTGGAACTATCATACTATTGTATGTTACAACATCCGGTTGGAGACCTTCATCTATAATTTTACTGAATACATTTTTTGCATCCTTCATGCAATTCTCTCTTGTCAGAACATAGACAAGTGAATTATAAACACCAATACTAGGAGTCCAACCCCTCTTTTTCATCTCATCATAAACCCTCAACGTATCAAAAAGGTTCCCTACTTTTGAGAAACAACTGACCATGAGAGCATAAGACGTACCATCAGGAGTAATGCAGCAATTTGACATTTCTCTCCAAACTCCTTTTGCTTCGGCTACATCAGTGATTATATTACACCAACCATCAAGAACTATATTGAAACCTTCCGCGGTAAGCAGGAAGAATTTCTTTCTCACAAGAAGCAACTCCTCAGCATCCTCAATATTTTTGCTTCTGCAAAGAGCACGAAGAAGGGAGTAAAATACAGTTTGATCTGCTTCCACTTTAAACTTCTCCATCACATCAAAGGTCTTGACTGCTTTCTTCACTTCATTGGCAGCTGCATATAAGGGTGGAAACTAGCAGCGGATAATTCATATTCGAGAAAACACTAAAACGGCAAGCAATATCCATATCCGAATTAAAAACGGATGCGGATACGGATATTATCCGGATTTATTTCCCAGATACGGATGCGGATATGGTACTGGATTATATTAACCCATTTCAACAACTCTCTCTAAGTCTCTAACCCCTTAGCCCAATTATATAGCCCATTAAGTTTAATAGGCATAGCAAAACTATATTTCTCTATGTGAGACATATTTTTATTATCACTTATCCATGTAGAACCTATTACTATCGTATGTCATTGTCGGACCCCAGATTCCGTAACAGAGAGTCTTAAGAGGAATCACTCGCTAAATCGAAACGTCAACCCCGACCTCAACTCATGGGTTTCAAATCCGAGAGGAGTGGAGTGATATGGCTTCGAATAGCCCGAGACGTCAACCCCAAAGCTTACTCCGGCAACTTAATGCACAGAGCAGTAGGGTGATATGGTATCCTCACTCTTTCCCACTGAGCCGGAACATCAACCCCGACCTCGTCCCGGCAAATTAATGCGCGGCTGGAGTAGGGTGATATAGTTCCCAACCTCTCAGTGGAGAGTCACTTCACAGGAGTGATTAAACTTAATAACTCTATGTTAAAGACTCTGAAATCTTACCTGCATCATGCACTTCAAACATACACACATTGTACACGATACAGGGGGGGAACAAACCAGTACCATAACAGAGACTCTACGACTGAAACTGTAATAGTACTAGTTGTTCGGAAACTTAACAACATATATATAACAAAAGTTATTTACACAGCGGAAGTTTAAGTTGGCTGAGAAGCCTAAGGGTAGGGCCAAAAGCGGCGGCAGAACAAACCAAGCTGCCGAACCCAGGGCAGGACCATTGCCCGGGATCACCAGCGACTAGTCGATGTCGGCGTCAATCTCAACGTAAAAACCATCCGCTGCAGGAGTGGTTTCCTCTGCACGAAATATTATCAACGAATGCAATGTGAGTACAAAATGTACTCCGCAAGACTTACAGGGGAAATTAATAATAGATGCATCAGGTATCAAGAAGGGGCTTGATGATGAATAGTACGGTATCCCGCGTATTAGGGGTATCCGTATACCGAATCCCGGGACTTTAGGAAGGTACAGCGTACCCGGTAAAGAGCCCTGGGCAACAAGGTAACCCCTCTCAGGAAGGAAAGACTCCCTTTAAACTGGGAAGTCAATCCCGACATTTAAGGAGACCAGAGTCCTACTCGGGCGCAAGTCCACGTCCAGTACGACCCTGGGGACCCCCTATATAAGGATCAGCAATCCCATAGAGGAGGACAGGTCTAACAGATCAATCTAGTCGCAGCACAAGCAGCATAGGATCTCAGGAGGCGAAGCCCTAGAAGACCCGCTGCCTCAAAGGAGTTGAGCCCGGCGGTTTAGCTTAGATTAGTCTACGATTAGGCCTAGGGTAGCCACTAACATACACCCCCATTGTAAGCGTGTTCTCCATCAATATATAGCAACAGGACGTAGGGTTATTATCCTGAGGGAGGCCCGAACCTGTATAAAAACGGCTGTCCCCTGCTGTCAGAGCTCCTGGCACTTGGGCCCTAGAGGTCCCTACCCCCCAGTAATCCTCATTCCACGAATACCGTAAGATCGCCGATTCACCGATCGTCGACAGATGGCGCCGACCGTGGGGACCTCTCCGGACCAAGCCGTCCAGGAAGAATCAGAGTCGGCAGGACGCGCAACTAAGCGCGATCAGATCCCAGCGCCGGTTGCACGGCCCTCCCCGGTTTTGACCGAGGAGGAAGAAGCAAACCCGGCAGGAAAACCGATCGCAATCTCGCCCCGTACTGGGTACTCGGACCAGGGTTTCTACGACAACTTTGGCCCTATGGACCCGTACCCGGTTACGGATCGAGTGGATTTCGGAGAGTACGCCCCTAGAGAGGACTCGGATGGCGAAGCAGATCACTTCAGAACCGAGTGCGCCAGGGCCTTCAGCGGGAAGTTGGTCTTGAACGACGACTTCCCGGTAGGAACGACCAGCCCCATGGTTGGAATTTCTCCTGTAAACTCTGATCGTGAGAACGATCAAGATCTTACCCACGTCGCGTCCGACGAGGATAACGTGATGGAATACGAGTACACATCGTCCAGCCAAGGACCTCGAATGGTACTCGCGATCGACGACGGTCGAGAAGACCTCGAAGATCAAAATCTGCCCGGGGGCACACAGCAGCACAATGCAATGGCTGCCTCCCACGTGAACGGGGGTTTACCCGCCGCCGGGGAAAGAACTCCTCGCCGGCACGGAGACCTGCCTGCCGCTGTGGAGAGATCTCCCCCGGGAACAAGGGAGTACGTGTCCCAAACTGCTCGAAGACTTGCGGAAGTGCGCAATCTGCTGTCACAGCCTCCCGTGGCGGATTTATCGACACCCGCGGGTGTGCAGTGGCTGCAACGGCTGGGGGCTGACCTCCAAGAGGCTTAGAACCAGGCCGAGTCTTCTCGAGCCCAATCGGTGGCCCGTAGCTCTACTCGGGTGGACACCCCTCCTCCGCTAGAAGAACGCGATCGGGAGGGACAGCACCCCAGGAACAGGTCTCCTCAGGAGGAGCCGCCGGTGGACCTCCGAGAACAGCTCGACAAACGCCGCCGCCAAAGGCGCCAACAGGAGCAACAGCCTTCTCGGAGAGACCACATACAGAACGCCAATGCTCGGGGCCGATCCTCGACCTCGAATAGCGGCGAGATGCAGAAGAAGATGAAGAAGAAGAAGAAGAGGAAACAGTGGCAGAACATGAGGACAGCTCTCCCAGTCACTCAGTTGGAGAAGAAGACATGGAAGAAAAGTATTATTTATCTTTTCTCATGCCCTGAGGACTGAGGCAAATCAGATGGAATTCATTTCAAGAGCTGCTGCCAAGAAATTGCCAAGGAGTGATCCCAAGAGATCCAAGAGCAAAGTTGCCTCAATGAGACCAAGTTCATTCATCAAGATGAGGTCAACAAACCCTTATTTCTCTGAAGACAAGGAGTTTATAGCTCCAACTTGCTCAGACCCCAGATTCCACAATGATCATCAAAGGGGTGTATACCATGAGATCCTTGCCTCAAAAGGCTTTGTGGATTGCAAGACCATAGATTGGTCAGCTATGACAGATTCAAGACTGAGAGCAGTTCCTTCTTTGATCCAAGCCTCAGGTCTTGAATTCTTATGCAATCTCCAGCAAGATTATGATCCTGAGATCATCAAGGAGTTCTATGCCACAGTTTGGATAGAACAGGAGAATCAAGATATTATGCTCTGGAAGACAAGAGGTCAACTTCTTTCAATCACAGCTCCAGAGTTCAACAGCTTAATGCATGCCCCTCTGGAACCAGGCATGCCTAATCTTTTCAAGCTTGCACCAGTTCCTAATGAAGTAAGAAGAAAATTCTATCCAAGGAACTTCAGATTTCCTGCCAAAGCCCCTTCAGATCATGTCTATTTCAAGGGTATAACCATCACAGCCAAGCATCTGATCAAGATTCTGAATGTCACTCTTCAACCCAAAGGGGGTAACACAGATGCTGTCTACAATGCAACCTGGCAGATATTGGTGCACATAGCTAAGAATCAGCATTTTGATGTAGCAAGATATATCTTTCATGAGATAGATGCTGTCACCAAGGATAAAAAGGCTAAGCTGAGGTATGGATCGTACATCATGTACATGATCCTTCAAAGAACAGGTCTTCTGGATTCTTCTCTTGATCTCTCTGTGAAGACTATTAAAACCCAGCTTAGACCTCAGGCAGATGACAATCCAGATGAGGTTGCAGTCCCTGCTTTATTTGGAGACTCTCCTGGACCAGCTGTGTCATCTCCCAGTCACACAGCTGTCCCCACCTGCTCCTCCAAGGTCATCACCTGTTCAATGCCAAGTCCCCACCGGTGCCACAGCTGCTGCACCTGTGCCAGTCTCAGCTGATGATGATGATGATGATGACACCTCCTCAGTCCCTGCCAGAGCTTATCAGAACAAGATCATGCCAGTTCAATTTGCTGCTCTGCGTAAAGAACACCACCAGCTTCAAGAAGAGATCTCTCATCTGAAAGCCAATATGAGTCAAGTTCAATCTCAGCTCTCAGATATGTCCAACCAGCTCTCAGAGGTTATTCAGCTGCTGAAGAGCAAGTCTTCTTGAAGCATCTCTTTCTCCTCTGTTCCTTTTTGGGTGTTTTAGTGTCAAAGGGGGAGAGAGTAGAGTTAGAGAGAGTTGGTGCAAAGGGAAAGGGGGAGAGTATGGTGTAAGGGGGAGAGCATTGGGAAATTATTTTCAAAATGATGTATCAAGACTTGGTTCTTCTTCTGTATCTTATTATGTCTTGATAACATTGTATCTTTTATGCAAATCTTTTGATCTGATACATGTCTTATGCATTCATATGCTCATTCTTATATGTTGGAATGCTCTGATATACACATGTTTGGTATGCTCTGATGCACATTTTGCTATGTTAAACATGTGTGAATGCTCAGATACATAGTTTGCTCTGATATACATATGTATGCTCTGATATATACATGTCTGTCATGCTTTGGTATACATATCAAATTCTCTGATGCATGTCTTGCATGTGCTATGCTCTGATATACATATGTTTGATATGACTTGCTCTGATTAATTATCAGTATCCACTTCAGTTAGACAGTGAAAATGTTAAGGAATATAATGCTCTGATCATTCATCCAACATGTCTAAACTGATAAGAATGCAAGTCATCAGAAAATACTTCCCATGCTTAAAACTTGTAAACTGTGCATCTCCTGTTAATCAAATCTTTTATGCACAGATTCAGGGGGAGTATATTCTAGCACCATTCACATGTTTCAATATTCCAATTCTATATATTTGAATGTGTGAAGCTTGGGTTGCCACTAACCACCAAAAAGGGGGAGATTGAAAGGTCATCTAGGCCCCAATATGGTTTTGATGGTTAATGGCAACCTAAACTGGAATCTAATGTTTACATTTAGTGTAAGCAGAATCTACAGGTTCCATAAAGAAAGGTTATCCAGAGAAGGATGGCCACCAAAAAGGGTACAAGGTGGTTTCAAGGACAAAGAGATGGCTGTGCTAGGTAGCTGTGCCACAGCTGAGAAGAAGCCGGTGCTGTGCAGGGAGCTGCAAGCAAGGTGATGGTGGCTTGATGCGTCAAGGGCCGTGACTTCAGCTGGTGGCAGGTGAAGCCTAGATTTGCTAGTTTCTTTGAGTCCATAGGAATCACCCGTACTATCAAGAGGGATGAAACAGTAGCAGTTGTCTAAGGGAACCTTGCTCATTGCTCAGAGTGTTGGTCAAGGGGATTGGTGCTTTGAGGCCAATTGCCCTGTGTCAATAGCTTTGCACAAAAGTATGTAGCTGTGTGAAAACCCTAGAGCTTTAGGCACCTGTGTGACACAGCTGTGTCACAGGTGGTCTTCCGCTCTATGACTCAGGTACATCTCTGTACCAGGGGAGAGCTTGTAAATGCTAAGGTACCTGCACTGCGATAGGCGGTCTGATGAGTCAGAAGTCTGTCGGAGGTTCTCTCCTTATAGGTATTAGAGTTTGAAGTATGCTGAGGGCATGTCATGTGCCAGGACCGGGCTGAGTAGTGCGGCTATCAGCTAAGGGTTCACCTGTGTGCGCCGCCGGTGACACAGGTGTCGGTCTGCCTGAGCCGGGTACAGTTGGGCGTAGGGTGTAGCTGTGTCACCGGTGGTTGACACCGGTGGCTCACTTAATCCTACGTGGCAACAGGGTAACGGTCAGGTGCCTGTGGACCCTATATATAGGGGACCAGGGGAGGACTCTGTCCTCAACCTTGCTCAAATCAGTGATTCGCATACGACCGTTGCAAAGCCTCCAACCACTCCACAAGAGCCGAGAGCCTAAGGGTTAGTTCGAGTGGGTTTGTGAGCTAGAGCACGAGCAAAGGTTCCTCCAAGAGATTGCTGCTGCATCATCTGTTACTCTTGGAGTTTGTCTGCTCCTAGACGGGTGTAGGAGTTGCTGGTATCACCCAAGCTTGTGTGGGCTGAACCAGTAGTTTGTGAAGGTGTTCTGAGGTCTACCTGCTGCAAGGCAAAAGGATCTCCACAAGCAAAAGGAAGAGTCCTGAAGGATCAGGTACTCGGAGAAGAAGCACGGTTTAGTGCTGGCCAGCTCTTAGGAGTGGTCTCTCCAACGGAGACGTACCTTCTCTGCAAAGAGTTGGGAACTTCGGTGAAAAACCCCTGAGTCTCCTTTACTTTCTTGTATTGCATGCATATCTGCTTATACTTGCTTGCTTGTGTCTCTTAGACTTGATCTGCTAAGTTTACCTTTTCACCTGTGCTAGATTTCCTTTATACCTGTGTGTGATCACCTGTTACTCAGTTGCTTCATTCACTTGTATTCACCTGTTCAGCACCTGTGTCACAAGCAGTCTAAGTAGAGCACCTGTGTTAGGTTAACTCTTCACCTGTGCCTTCCACCTGTGTGACAGCTGTGTGTTAATTTACACATAGTTTCCACCTGTGTCACACACCTGTGTCACAGCTGTCCACTATTAACTTGTGAAGTTAATCTGACAACTCAAACAAAAGATTAAAAGAGGGAAATTTTATAAGCCAACTATTCACCCCCCCTCTAGTCGGCATCTCGGTCCTTTCACCCGCTTGTTACTCTCTTGGAGATTGAGGTCTCCTAGGCGGCTAGAAGTCCTTGAGAGCTCCCAATCAAATTGTGGTGAGCTTCAAGAAGTTTATAAAGGTTGGGATCCATCTCTATCATGGGAAGGATCACCCAAAAAAGATCGAGGAGATGCAAAGTTCTTCCTCGAGGGATAAAAAAGCTTAAGAGGAAGCCGACTCTTGATCAAAGTGATCGAGTTCCCCAAACAGAGATGTAGAATTCCCCCAAGGATCCAAACTTCGGCAACACATCATCGTGTCTCCTTTGGTTACTTTGTTCCTCACTTTATTTCCACAAGCTTTCATTTCCCAATATTATTCTTGTGCTTGTGGTACACTAGAATTTAGCGATACTCATATAGTTCTTGGATTAGACAACCTTTCAGTTCTGCAAAATTGCAAGAAAAGTTTAAAATTGGTTAGAATTGTTTAGTCATCTATCCGCCCTTCCCCTCTAGGCTAACATATTGATCTTTTAATTGGTACATATTGATCTTTTAATTGGTATCAGAGCGAGGTCTCTCTTTTGGGGCTTCATCATCTACAAAGAACAAAATGTCGGGCAATGAGCAAGAGGAGAATAGTAGGACTAGTAGTGGAGGGTGCACCTCAGATGTCCCTAGTGGCGACCCGTTTAGTACTGTACCTCCTCCTCTAGGTATAATCATAGTCATGCTTATATGGGTGGTTCATCCAGTTAGAGCACCATACTTTGATGGATCACATTATGCATCGTGGAAGCACAAAATGAAAATGCACTTGATTTCTATTAACCATTCCATTTAGTCAATAGTGCAAAGCGGCTTCACGGTGGTTGACAAGGAGAATCCAACACCCGAAGAAGATCAATTCATCCACGTTAATGCTCAAACCATCAACACGCTATTCCTAGCATTGAGTGCAAAAGAGTTAAACCGGGTGCACACGTTGAGAGTGCCAAAGAAATTTGGACCACTCTACGGGAGATACATGAAGGCACCTCCTCCATTCAACAATCAAGGCTAGAGTTGTTGAAGGGCAAGCATGATCAATTTTTCATGGGAGAAAATGAATCTCCAAGTGACATGTACACTTGCATCAACAATCTCGTCAATGAGATCAAGTGTCTAGGAAGCAAGGAGATGAACAATAATTATGTTGTCAAGAAGATGTTCTACGCCATTGCTCTCAAGAATCACACCTTGGCCACCCTCATTCAAGAGAAAGACAACTTAAACAATCTCACTCCTCATGATATCCTCGGGAGAATATTAGCTGATGACTTGACGGATGAATAAGCTCAAGAAATATGTGCCCTCAACAAATCAAGCTCAATCTCAAAGAAGACCAACATTCCTTGAAGGCTAAGTACATTGTTGAGGAAGATTCAAGTGAGAAAGAGGCTCAAGCTGAACAAGTCCAACAAGGGTTGCAAGAAATGACTCTCATGGTGAGAAGGTTTGGAAAGATGCTCAAGAAGAGTGGATATGATTGTCAAGGAGGAAAAGGGAAGTCATTCGGCAAGTCCAAGATGAGGCGAACCAAGAGAGCTTGCATTGAATGTGGCGACCCCGATCACTTCATTACAAATTTTTCTAACAAGTGGACAATAAGAAAGACAATGAGATGATATTCAAGAAGAAGGAGCACCACCATAAGGACAAGTACAACAAGAAGGACTACAAGGCCCAAGCTCGCATTGGTGAAGAGTGGAACCCTGATGACTACACCTCTGAGTCTAATGATGAAGATGAAGATGGAATCTCCGACCTTGCCATGACAATGTCTTCACCACCCAAGACTCTCTTTAATCACTTGAGTGATGATACGTCGTCTATTTGTCTCATGGCAAAGGGCTCTAAGGTATCACCTCCGATAAAATCCTTACTTGCTATCTTAAATGATGTTAGTGATGTTGACAATATAGTGAGGATGATTTGCTAGATGATGATTTATTAGCTCACTAAATGGAAGTATTATGCCTAAGATCAACCATATCATGTCGGTGATAGAATCCCAAAAGGACACTCTAGAGAAACAAGAAGAGTTTCTCATTCATGAAAAAGTTCAAAATAGTGATCTAGAGAACAACCACAGTAAGGAGAGAGAGAAAAATAAGGCCTTGATCAAAATGGTCAAGAACCTTAAAGCCTCTAATGCAAAACTTGAGAAATCTCATGGGGGTCTTAAGGAAGATTATGCCCAATTAGACAAAGAGTTCTTTAATCTTAAGGTAATCTGAAAATCTTCCTATCTCCCATGAGAAGCTCAAGTCCACTCCTTCTCTCATTAGTGAGTTGCCTAGTGCCTCTATTGTGGATGATAACTTACAGTGCTCTAAATGTGCTACTAACTCTACTCTTGATGAAGCATCATTGGCAAGTGAAAATGTCAAGTTGAAACCTCAACTCAACATTGGTTTGCTCAAGTGTCACAAGTGTAGTAAGGCCCTCAAAAAATTATTGAGCCACCAAATTGAGAACTTCAATCATGAGGGACTTGGATTTAATCCCAAGTTTCATCAGAACGGTAAAGCTTGGTTACCACACCAATATTTGAAGACTAAGTTCACTCATGCAAAGGGCAAGTACACGGAGACATCCATTTTCGATGGGCATGAGACAAGGAAAGACAAATTGAGTAAGAAAATTTGTGGTCGTGGTGTATTTGATGCATTTTCTGTTCTTAGGAAGGACAAGGATGGAATTATCCATGCCAAATACGTTGACCATAGAAATAATGGCTTAAATAAGAGCACAATTTGGGTGCCCAAATGATGAGGACATCCCTAAAACCACTACTGTAGAAACTGCTATAGATGCCACGTTACCAGTGACGATCACCGAAAAAACTCGTCACTGGTAACTACAAAGTTTACCAGTGGCGGGCCCAAATAGCCGCATGTCACTGCTAAATCTTTACCAGTGACGTGCCACAATTATGACTCGTCACTGATAAAGAAGAAGCTATCAGTGGCGGGCGTAGATACGTGCTCGTCACTGATATTTCATTTACCAGTGACGCCCGTGTTTGGACAACTGTCACCGGTAATACTTGCTACTGCCGCGCTCCGGGCCGGGTTACCAGTGGCGGGTAACTATACGTGCACGTCACTGGTATGAGATAGAGCAGTGACGGGCATGAAATCGGGCTCGTCACTGATAACCTGCCCTATAAAAGGCAACAGCGAGCTCGCTGCTGCCCAGTCATCCACTGGCCAGCAGCAAGCTCGCCCGCCGCCTGCAGGTCCGCCGCCGCCGTACTCGCTCCCTGGTAGGCTCATGCCCTCTAAAAGCTTCCCCCACCTCCCCTCTCTAGCCCTCTCTCTATCCCTCCTAAATCTAGCTTGCTACATTGATCTGATCAGCTAATCTCTCCCCCAAACCTCTCCCCTCTCAAATATTTTTGCTTCAACTTCTCCCCCAAACTTGCTTCTTCCATAGCTTTCCCCACCTCCCTAGTCTTCACCAAGAAATGAACCAAGATTTCACCGGCCCTAGCTAGTTTCTTATGAACTGATCAAATTTTTAGAAAATTCATTTGAAGACCGGGCGCTTCATGTGTAATTCTTGCTTATGTGTACATATGTATATAAATGTTTGTGTTAAACTGTTAGTACTGCCTCCATCGATTGTATGAAATGAAAAAATGAGATGAAAAATGAAATGGTGGGACATTGATCGTATGAGATATGAATATTTGTGGAAGGATTTGTGATCGATCGGCCATCGAGCCATCGTTTTGATAAATTTGTTCATACATTGCTTCTGTGGTACCGGCCATCGAGCCGAGGCAACGTTTGTTGCTCTTTGTCAACACTTGAGCTGTCAACGTTTTGTCAAAATGTTGCTTTGTCAATGTTTTGTGAACGTTCGACATATTCGATTTTAGTTATTTTAGCAAAGGTCATGCCGAAATTTTCTATGGCTTGGTAGTAATCCAAAATTTTCTATGGCTTGGTACTAATTAATTTTCATATATCTTAATTAGGGATCGGACGACCGATGGATCGAAGTTGGATGTATGACGGCGATCGGAACACACAGAGTTTCTACGCATCTTTGAATGAGTTCTTTGATTTCGCCGAACGAGATATGGTGCGAAAGGGTGGCACGAAGATATGCTTTCCGTGTCGTGATTGCAAAAACTTGAAGATGTACGAAAGAAAATCTGGTTTTTTGCACATGCACCTGGTGCGATGGGGTTTCATGGCAGGTTATACACGGTGGAGAAGTCACGGTGAGGAGGATGAGGTTGTTGCCGATGAAGTGTTAGATGAAGAAGCAGGACGTGGAGAGCCGGAAGCAGAACGGTTGGATTACGAAGATGCCGGAAGACACGAAGAGGCCGAAGCGGATACGCGAAGTGCCGAAGGAAGCAAGGCTTATTACTATAATTCCATGAAAAGGGTGAAGAAAAACTACACCCTACTCAAGAAAGTTCTAGATGATGCTCTCTTCAACTTTGCACACAAGGGAGGAACTATGGTCAAAAAAAGTGGTGGTCCACGCTTCAAACACGTGACTGATTTCTGTTGCAGACAGCAGCCGGAGAATAGTGTGACGTGTGGCTACTACGTCTGCTCCCACATGGACGACTTTATACGGGCGCGAAACACGTTTTGCAAACCTGACGACTTACGCAAGTGGAGTAATAACCTCGAGCACAAGCCGTACGACTGGAAGCAAGAGTTCGCACGCCTCCAGAATGCGTTTGCGAATATCATCAACAAAGATGTCGTCTCGGATACCGGGCTTTTCTACGCCGGCAGTGACCCAAGGGAGGAACATGCCGCTCGCATAGAGCAACGAGTTCGCGAAATCCCGACCCAAGAAGACGCACTCGCCTACATGCAGCTAGGCCCTAGAGGAGGGAAAAATGCGTGAAGATAGGCCCTAGAGGACGGAAAAACATTGCATATGTATTGTGTTTGTGGTCGTGTATTCCCAAACTGGTCTACTTTATATGCTTGTGGACATATCTACGTATTGGCACTTGTTATTTTCGTACTCGGTTTGAAACATCTAATTATATATCGAGAATATATTGTGTTTGTGGTTTCAAGTTGCATGGATATATACTGTGATATATGTGTGCCGTCACTGAATATTAATTGCTGATTGCACATATAAATATAATTATTAATTATTAATTGCTTATTGTACATATAAATATAATTTTGAATTGGGCCTGCTCATAACAACAGTGACGTGCGGCCCCGAGAAATCGTCACTGCTGTAGAGCTTATCAGTGACGGGCTTCAACTCCCGCACGTCACTGCTGTAGATCTTATCAGTGGCGGGCTCACATACGAGCCCGTCACTGATAAATAGATCACCAGTGACGAGCGGGTAGCCCGTCACTGATAACCACTTACCAGTGGCAGATCACCAGTGACGGGCCGGCCCGCTCGTCACTACTGGGCTTTTTTGGCCCGTCACTGGTGGGCTTTTCTACAGTAGTGAACCGATACAATCATATCTCCACCATTACCTTCTCGTCCGGTGACTTAATTCTCAGGTAAATTCGTTCTCGAAGCTCCATGATGCTGCCTAAAGGAGATGATGTTATATTACTCAAAAACATAGGCTCAAGTGAGGAGAAGGATGGCAGCGCCACAAGGTACAAGAAGGGAGATGTTGAGTCGCTGTCAAGCTATTTCAAGATTTTGAATCCACCATGAAAGAGTATGAAGACTTGGACGAAACTTACAATCTTCCACTTTGAATTTTCGCCCTAATTAGCACATGGTGCTGTGCCACCTCAAATTTGGGTCAGGCCTGTGTAATTTCAGAATAGGCAAAATAGACAAGTTTTAGGTCCGTATTCAAGGGGAATTAGGTTTTAGAGGTTGCTTCGGATCCCTACCTTAGGGGGCACAAAAATCCTCTCAACCCCTCTTTAAATACACCCTGTACACCTCCTCTAGAACTCCGGTTTCATTGCACCGAAAATACCAACACGTGATCCAGTTATATGTGATGTCAACTTTCTAATTCAACGACATATCCAAATACTGAAAGACAATCCGGGGCTGTATACTGAGATGTCTGAAGCTTCATCGTTTAGCATTAAGAACAAGAAATCTTGATTTCAAGAACGGTGCAATTATGTCCTTGACATAACTAGAAAGACGTCTCCAGATATTCCGACCCCTTTTGCTCATCCCGTTCCGATTTTGTTCATTAGGTAAATATTGACAACCTGCCAATTTTAGTATCTCTTGAATAGCCAAAGGCAGCAGATTCTTGTACTAGATTGCCAGAAGCAGCTCTTGAGTACCCTTAGAAGATGCTTGTGGATCAACTCAACTATAAGATCATCATCTGAGAGTTCAATCTTAAAGCACTCACATGAAATTAACTTAAAAATGTCAGGATCAACAGCGCCCAGTGAACCAAGACAATTTGCACAAACAAGTTTGAATTCCCTGGCAACAACTGTCTTTGATTCCTCAGCACATCCTTCAAGTAAAGCCGTAATTAAAGCACTGATTATATCCAAAATCAGCAATCTCTGCGTGTATGATGAGACCAGTAATAGCCTCCCTACGGGCATTTGAATAATTGACTCAACTCACGTGCTCCCATGTACCTTGCATTTAAGCTTTCATGATTTAGAACATCGACGGCATGCTTTAGTTTATCTTGCGGACTCATGAATCCTCTGCCTGTATTTATTAGTTTGTTTACTTCTGACAAAGCTGGTATATGTGGCAACAGCGGCAATTCATGTATTTGTTCTTTAAGTAAGATATATTTTTTCACGAGTACTTTCAGGATTGCTCAGGGCATTCTATGCCTAAAGACGAAACAAGAGCAGCTACAACTTGGGACATAACATGCTTGATACTGGTAGGCGATACCTCAGCTAGTTGCTCTATGAATTAATGTAACACATCAAGACTATCCATTCGAAGAGGTACATTTTTCACTGGCAAAGGTCGAATCAGACCTCCTGACTCCTTTGTTAGATTGTCATGTACGTAGCGCATAGAAAGTTTCCAAGTATTAGCCGTGTTAGAGTTCTAATTACTAGTACATTTAAGTATAGTTATGGGAGGATAAACTTGGGAAGTTGGTTCGGCTGTTTTGTGTTTTGGCATAGTCGAGTTTGCTATAAGCACGAATGACATATACATACATGAGAAAAAATAAGCAAAAATCATAGGTCCATACATCTGCTCCACGAGCCAACCAATCGAACCAAACGTTTAACAAGGTTACATGACACAAAATCACAACATAGTTATAGGACACAAACACAACAAGGTTACGGGACAGAAACATAGGTAGTTAGGTTTTTGTACTCCACGAGCCAACCGAACCAAACACAGATTAGAGAACTAACGCAACATCAATCCTAAGTCATGGCAACCCAAGCAAGACCTAAGTGGATAGATCCACCTATCAATCCAAACACCATGTTGACCAACAGCTCGAGTTTTCAGACTGTCGAATGAGAGAAAACCGATCTTGTAGTGTAGAGCATGGTGAAATATTTTCATGGCAAGTGCACACCACCCGGTAGAAAAGAGAATGGTGAATAGAAAGAAAACATGCAAGAACCACCTACTTAACTTTCCAATGCGTGCAATAGCCTTGGTGACATGGTGGCTTTGGCGGCCGCGGCTTTGATGGCGGTGTTGTCCTCGGCATCCTTGGCTTTGGTCACCGCGGCATCGATGGCCACAACGGTGGCGACAGAGGTGGCTACTACGACCAAGGCAGTAGAGGCGACGGAGGGTGCGAAGGCAGCCATAGCCTCGGCCTTGTTAGCCACTGCTTGGGCAGGGGTGGAGGCGGAGGTGGTAGAGGCGGGCATGGCCATGGCCTGGGCGGCGGTGCTCGGCATTGACGAGAGCCTTAAGGGAATAGTGGCCCGGCCCGCGCCGTCCATGGTCTCATGCTAGGCGGTGTTGACCTCATGCTGGGGTGGCATGGAGGCGGAGGTGGAGGCCTCGGCCTCGGCCTCGGCTGTGGAAGCCTCGCCATCGATCACTATCTTGACCACGCAGACGAGCGCTGCTGAGGCAATCATAGTGAACACCATGAAATTCTAGAACACATATTTGGCCTCCTCTTGAGTCTTTTGACAAAGAAATGAGATTCACCGTGTTGAGATAATAACCAATGCATACTTGAAGCTTCAAGAATACTTTGGAATATTTCAAGAGAAAGATATTTGAGAAGAAGGCACTAAAAGCAATCATGGATAACCATGGTGAAGATATTTAGAGAGAACTCTAGGATTAGGAAAGAAATTTAGAGCAAAATATTTTATCTGTAGT
Organism: Stipa capillata; assembly: GCA_019208055.1. Taxonomy (NCBI): domain Eukaryota; kingdom Viridiplantae; phylum Streptophyta; class Magnoliopsida; order Poales; family Poaceae; genus Stipa; species Stipa capillata. The sequence continues at coordinate 25,155 of JAGXJF010000266.1, forward strand.
ATCTAGAAAAGTTATGAAATAAGAACAAATCTCGGAGTTGGATAAGGTTGTAGAGAACTTGAGGTATTTGTTTGGAGTTTTCTAGAGTTAGGTTGTAGGGTTTGGATATGTGCCACTTGGCACTCATCCAATAGGTTTGTGTAAATATAAATAGGGGTGCCCTCCCCTTCCATGTAATCAACCAAGAGGAGCTACCACTACTAACCACCATGAGTGTGGCATGAAGTCCTAGATAGTGGTAGGATAGAATAGTGTTGTATGAAAGTTTCTTATAGTGATTAAAAGAGTTCCCTTGTATAAGTGTGGTCTCTCTAGCAAGTTGTGTACTTCTAGTACTAAATACTTGTAAAGTTGTGATTTAATATGAGTAGGTCAGTCACCTGAAATCACAACTTTAACATGAGTGGCACATAGAAAGTTCAATCATACCTCCTGACTCATTTGTTAGATTGTCATGTACGTAGCGCATAGAAAGTTTCATGGTACTAACTGTGTTAAGTATAGTTAGAGGAGGATAAACTTGGGAAGTTGATCAGATTTGAGTTGGTCTAGTTGTTTTGTGTTTTGCCGTAGTCAAGCCTGCTATAATCATGAGTGAAATATAGATACAGGAGAAAAAGGAAGCAAAAATCATAGGTCCATGCATCTGCTCCACGAGCCAACCGATTGAACCAAACGTTTAGAACGATATTACAGGACACAAAATCACAACAAAGTTACAGAACACATACACAACAAGGTTAGGGGAGACAAACAAAGGTAGTTAGGCCTTTCTACTTCACGAGCCAACAACTAAATACATATTAAAGAACTAACGCAACTTCAATCCTGAGTCATGGCAACCCAAGCAAGACCTAAGTGGATAGAGCCACCTATCAATCTAAACACCACGTTGACCAACAACTCAAGTTTTCGAACTGACGACGAGAAACAACACATCTCGTAGTGCAGAGCATGGTGAAAGATTTGCGTGGCAAGTGCAAACCAACCTGTAGAAAAGAGAATGGTGAATAGAAAGCAAACACACAAGAACCACCTAAGTAACTTTCCAATGCACGCAATACCCTTGGCGGGCACGGTGGCTTTGGTGGTGTAACACCCATCCTAATATATAAATAAAATTCTATTTTGCCTCATGCATACATGGCATCATCCATGCACAACCTTGCATAAACTTGAATATTAAATAGTTAGGTTTTATAGAATACGTGCATATCTCATTTCAAAATTTTAAAACTTTGCAAAATTCTCTTCTCTGCGCTTCATCCGGATGTTTGGTCCGGAACCTCCGGACGCAACCTCCGAGTGACCCGGAATTTCCGGGTGGACTCCGAGCTATATTCCGGGTGGGTCCAGAGAGGAATTTGGGGTGAGTCGGTCAGTCGGAGGTTTGGTCCGGAACCTCCGGGTTCAACCTCCGGGTGGTCCGGATTCCGGGTGGATTTCCGAATCAACTTCCGGGGGAGTCCAGAGAGCAATTTGGGATCCCGGAGCCACCGGAGGTCCAATCCGGAGCCTCCGGGATGAGCATCCGGGTGAACCCGGAAAGTTCCGAGTGATTTCCGGGTGGGTTTCCGGGTGAGTCCAGTAGGGTTTTGGCAGTGGTTTTGTGAAGGCCGGAGGTCCCATCCGGAACCTCCGAGTCCAATGTCCGGGTTACCCGGATTCCGAGTCATCCTCCGGGCTATTTCCGGGTGGCGCCCGAGTGTCAGTTTTAAGCTGCCACGTGCCGTCGCCGGTTGGGGGGCGGTGGGCGGTGGAGCCTCCGTGGAGGGCTCGCCGGCCACTGTATAAAAGCCTCCCCAGGGGCCCCCTCTACCTCTTTTTCTCCTCCCCATCAAAATCTCCCCATTTTCTTCTCTCTTCCTCTCCAAAAACAGCACGGCAGCTGCTTTCTTCATCATCTTCCTCAGCTCCGGCGCCAACTCCGGCGAGCCAGCGCCGTTACTCCGGTGACCCAGCTCCCTTCCTCTCCTTTCCCTCCTTCTTCCCCTAAGCTTCCTTCCCCATTCCTCATTCCCTTCCTCCTCTTTTCTCAGGTCAAGCTGAGCTCCAGCAGCAGCCATTCCGGGTCATCCGGAATTGCTTCCGGGCTGCATTGCTTCAGCAAGAAGAAGGGTAGAGCTAGAAGAAGGAGTGAAGTTGGCATTTGGGGTTTTAGGGCCAAGCAGCTATCGCTCTAGTTCAATCCTTGGGGTGATTTCTTTCAAGAGGTATATAGTTCATCTTTTGAACAAATGTATACTTTCACAACCTATTAGAATATTCTATTCTTCATTTCCATTTTAATGTTCCAATTAGTTAGCACAAGCAAACTAACATGCTAGGATATAAAGTATTTTCCTTTTTGCACTAGTATTCAAACCAATTAGTGTTAACCCTAATATAAACTTGAATTTAATAAAGTCATGCATATAGCTATTAGGATAACCGCTTTAATTCTTTAAATCTAAAATGAAGCATGATTCTTATTGCAAAACCCTAGCATCCATCAATGTTATACCATCTCATGCATAACATTCCATCATGCATACATGCTGGAAACTTAGTCCTTTTATCGTTTTCTTGCCGATGTTTCGTGTTGCTTGTGACAGAACCCGAAGAAGAAGAACCGTAAAACGTTGAGCTCACTCAAGTCTCCGAATCCTACGACGAAGGCAAGCAGAGCTTGTTGCATTCTTTTACTTTTCATAATGGTGTATGTGGATGAATGTTTGTTTGATCTATGTATTGAAATTGGTTTCACTAGCATGCGTAGGGTGTATCATTGCGTAAAGAACGTCCTTATTGCCCTTTCAACTAAAATTGGTTAAGTGAGTTGGGAGAGCCGAGGGCATACGCAATGGATACGGTTGGTGTTAATTGAAGTGTTGAAGTGACCCAGGGGTTTGGTGATTAGAATTTGAGATTGGTCACACACCAACCGCATGCCGGAGTGATACTTCCCTGTCACGCGTGGACATTACTGAGAATTGAGGCTGGGATAGGGGTGAGGTAAGCCTCGATATCACTTGGAGTGAAATGCACTCGCCATATCCAGGGTGATCGATTGTCGGTAATGATCTGAGAGTTGATTGAATGTGATATGAAATGGATTGATAGCCCTCGCGGACGTTAGCGGAATCGATACCGGGAATGATTGAGATAAGCCTCGATATCACTTGGAGCCTTGCAACCTCCAAGGGAAATGCACTCATCATGTCCAGGGTGATCGTATTGCCGGCAACGGTCCAAGAGGTGGATTGAATTTAATGGGTGTGGGCTACCCCAATGTGATATTCCAATTGTCTTGATTACTTTGTACGCATTGAATCCTGAAGTTCACTTTGCTTCTATCCTTTATGATTATGCTATGAACTAGGTTACTATTTCGATTATGTACTATCTCGATGGAATTGCATCATGTTTAATTCCTGTAGTAGTGAGCATGTGTAGGACATGGAATCAAGCACGAATAAGTCTTGCGAGTACCTTTGTTCTCACCTAGGATATTCCTAGACTTTTGCAGGTGAGCCAACTGTTGCGGAGTTTGTGACGAAGTTTAATCCAAATGGCTTCCTTGGTCCGCGTTCGACTCGTGGGAGTGGTTTGGCTGTTATGCAGTGGTTGATGCACCACTGCGGGGCTTTTGTTTGTTTTCCGCTGCATTGTACATATTTCAGTTCAACTAAATTTACGGTTATCGCCGACTGAAGTGTTTGTAAAGTTCACCAGTGAACAACTAGTTTAATATTGTATCGTAGTGCTTTGTTATGGTATACGAGTTGTTATTCAGGCTGCCCATATGCAATGTGTGTATGATATGAAGTGTGTGGGCATGCCGTGGAGAGTTATCGTTGTTCCCCTTTTTACTACGTCGAGCAGGAATCGGTTGAGTGACCCGCTGGCTGAGATGCTGTGCCGGCCAGGCAGGGTGTGGGTGGGTTCTACCGGGCTTTCGAGCGACCCACTAGCCTCTGAGCTAGGTTAGGGTGTGGGTAGAATCGCCGGGCTCCTCCGACCTTGTTTTGCGTGGTAGAATACGGGAACGGCTCTAATGTCTCCACCGGGTCAGGGAATCATATGTGGTTTTGGGAAGATGGTCGCTTCCGGCCGGCTCGCGTTGGTCGGGTGTCGGATCGTCTTGCCTTGGTGTGTACGGCGCAGGTACCGTGCCACCTGGCTGACGAGTCCTTCGGTCCTTGGCGACTTCGCATTCCCTTAATCATATGTAATTCCCGGGTCCGTGACAGCTTGGTATCAGAGCCGAGCAGACTGTAGGAAGCCAATTGCAGGTGGGCGTTAGTTAGGACTCGGCAATGTCGAGAAAACTATTTGCGAAGTTAAAACCTATGTTTAAAATTTAATAAGTAGATTGCTTCTTTATTTCTCATCCTCATCGGTCTTAGTTCTGAAATTTCTTCTCTATTGCGTTTGTTTATGCTTGTGGCTGATCTTGACCTGTTCCTTGTTTTGTCAGATGGCTTCTTTTCAGTTGATACATGCTACCCATGGATTGGATGTCGAAGGGTTTCCGGAGGTGCTTTTGTACATGCTTCGGGAACTCGGATTTCGATATCTCCCAGAGATATCTCGTGCATAGGGCCACCCTAGGATTTGGCATGTATGAGTATCGGGCACGCATGTTCATTCAACCGCGTGAGAATGACCCTCCTCATCAGCCGCGTTTCTTTAATGGTTATGGAGCAGAGTTAGAATCTGCTGTCCAAGATGCAGCATATTCGGTTATGTGCCATCTTCGCTATGAGCTTCCGGGTCTTGCTGAAGGCCCTTTCTCCTTCTTTCCATCGCGGACTCCTATGGAGAACGTGATACCACCTGAAGATTTTACTCAAGAGCCTAACGTGGCACTAGCTCATTTGGGCCGCCTTGTCCGATCTTTGGATGTGGCGTATCGTGCTCGTGGGTTCGAAACAAGACGATATCGTCACCGTCTCATCATTTCCCTTGAGCTGGCTCGACACCAAGGGAACTTCTTTACACCACCACCACACTTCTGGACCGGGGAAGGCATCTACTCGGTCTATGAAGGAGGTCCGTGGGTGTATCGATATCCATCAGTGGGCGAAACAGAGATTTCTAAAACCATATTTGAAACCCTATTTGTCCAACCCTAACACCGAAAACCAAAAGAAAAAATAAATAAAAGAAAATACCTTTCTTACCTGACCAGGCCGAGGCGGCCCATTTCTCCTCCTGCCTGTGCTAGGCCTCAGCCCAGCATCTATCTCAGCGTGCCCGTGACCCCTTGTCTCGCTAGTGAGCGGGTCCCGCCGCCATGATCCTTCACCTTGGCAGCTCTATTCTTCTTTTCCCCATTTCTCCGCCTGTGGCAGGCCCTAGTGAGCCCCCTCGTTTTCTTCTCCAGCACCAATTCCAAGTCCCCTTCAACAATTTTGGCGCGGCCCTGGCCTTCGTTCTCTCAAGAGATGAGTGGATCACTGTCGGTGTTTAGATCCGGCAATATTGAATATAGGGCAGCGTGAGCACAGCAGATCCAGATGGGTGCACACAGGAGATAAAGTTTAGGCAGGTTTAGGCCCTCAAGAAGAGGTAATACCTACGTCCTGTGTTTGGTGGTTGGTATTGCTTGTATCCCGAGTGCCGCAAGACCTTGAGATTAGATCTCTAGGTTGCTAGGGCTATGTGGATATGAAAATACGAGAACGTATGTTGCCTCATGTGGATCTACCGATTGGAAGGCCCCTACCTGACCTTATATAGGCGGTCGGGGTAGGGTTACAAGAGTCTAGATCAGTTTACAGACTGATTTCCCAGTTAGTTACAACTAAATCTGGTTTGCCGGGTAAGTACTTATCCCTGTCTTGCACTCCAAGTCGATGAGGCGTCCCGTGTAGAAGTCGGCCTCCGAGTAGTCGGCCTGACCCATCCTATGTCCGGAGGGCCGGCTTTGTCCTCCTTGACGATACCCAGATGCTATGCCATCGTCAGTAGCCCCCGAGTCCTTCACGATCTGGCTGCAGTTTGTCATGGTAACACCCAAGCCGAGTGCCTTTGCCTCCTTCCTTTTTTTCCAAGTAGCATCTGCTTGGGCGCACATTTTGTTGCCTGCAGGAAGATTGTGAGGGACTCACGGAACTCCTATAGAGTAGAGATAATAAGCCGAGTAATATTCACCCGTAGGGCAAGAATATCATGGCGGTTGAGTTAATAACGGGCAAGTTCTGGTGATATCCAGTCATTTCCAGTGGATGGAGACCGGCTGATAGCCCAGCGGGGGACATACCATGAATCCCGACTGAATTCCCGAGTGGCATCTGGTTTCCCGAGTGCCCGGGTCCAGCTAGCGTCCCCCTAGGGGAATGCCCTCGAATTCATGTCAGAACCAGAACACAAGCTGAAGCGCTTCGGTCCCAAGTAGCGGAGCATAATGCCCGGACGTTCCACTGAATTCGGAGATTCCGGATCCCGGAGATTCCAGGGTAAAGTCTCCGAAATGTCCGGGTAGACAAACCGGTGGCTGCGAGCTGCTCGGTGTCCGACCAATGGCCTGCTGAAGGCACAACACAGCTACCCTTCACTCGGGTGTCTTCAAATGATTGCGTTCCTCTGGAGGCCAACCATTGAAACCCTTCAAAACCACAATGTTCAGTTTCGAGTTATTCGGTAACTGACTAGTGACCCGTTAGAGGTACGTTACAGTCGCTCTTTATGTGGGTGTATTCAAACGGCCCGTTAATCCCGGAAGACCAACCACTGAAACCCTAGTCAAACGAATGCTGGAAACGGTAACGCTTCGCCATGGAAGCGAAAGAGTCGCGCGGTGAGTGTGGAAAAGTTATGCCATGGAAGCAGAAAAGTCGCCCCATGGGGGCAGAAGATTCGCACCCGCTAGGCTGTCTTTTCTTTAAAACCCGATCCGTTCACACCGTCTCCACTTTCACGCTTTGTCTCTTCTGCTCCCAAATCCTTTCGTCTTCCTGTGACATTGAGCCGAGAGCACCACCGCGCTGCAGGCTCAAATCGCCGTCAATCCCGCATCCATCTCGCCACCGTTTAGACTCCGCCTCGTTGCCGCACCACGCATATATTTGCCTTCCCAGCCTAGTCGGCCGAACCCAAATCGGGGATCTACAGAAACCCTAGATTCGATCCGCCACCGCTGAATGCCCACCTCCATCAGGGAAGTAGATCTGCTTGAAGAGGAGGAGGACGCGGTGGTGTGGGCATCACTCAGCGAGAGCATCTCCCCTGCTGGTTCAATGGCGCCCTGGACCAAGTCCACCGCGACGGAGGCCCAGCTGCGCACCTTGGTGGAGGCAGGAGTGCTTCCGTCGAGGAAGCTGATCGAATGGCGCCTTGCCGTCGGGGAGGAGGTCCCCACTTTGAATACCGGTGAGCTCATCGTCCACACCTCTTTCTTCCACCGTGGCCTCTCTGTCCCGTTGCACCCTTTCTTGCGTGGGCTCTTATACTTCTACGGGCTGGAGCTGCACAACCTCAACCCCAACGGGATGCTCCATGTGGCGTGCTTCATCACGCTCTGCGAGTGCTTCCTCGAGATCGAGCCACACTTCGTGCTATGGAAGCAATTGTTCATTGTCAAGCCTCAGTCGGCTGTTGTAGGGGGAGCCCGGGTTTCAGCTGAGGCCGGGGGCCGTCCAAGTACTACCTCGAGCTGCCATTTCAGACTTCCAACAAAGGATGGCACTCGGACTGGTTTTACTGCAGCAATCCCAAGCCCTCACTCCTAGGGTTCGTGGGTTAGCCTCCAGAGATCAGGGCGAGTTGGACGGAGCTTCTGCTAGAAAGGGAGCAGCCTGCAGTCAAGGTTCTCATGGCTCATCTCTCCCAGGTGCTCCAGTCGGGAGTCACTGGGGTCAGCGTTGTAGCGACCTTCATCAGGTGCCGAATCCAGCCCGCGAAGCTTAGGGTCCACCCGATGTATGCGTACACTGGGCCATCAGGATGTGACCTGGGAGTCAGCTGACGACCTCACAGAGGAGGAGGTCAAGTGCCGAGTCGGGAGGCTGATGGCCCAGGTGCAGATCTAGACACCTCCAGACACTCGGCACCCCATAACCGTGCCAACCCTCCGAGTTAGGTGACCAGCCAGTCCTCTGACTTCATCATTTGTAGTATATGTTTCAAGCGAGCCATACTCGGTCTTCGTCTGTGCCCCCCAACTTCGCAGGATCTATTCGGGTTCAGTTCCTCAACTCCCCTTCCAGAGAAGGAGATCTGGAACCAGCCCCAATACGCCGACATCCCCAGCAGTGGGCAGCCACCACAGGGAAGCGCCCGGCCGTTGTCTCTGGCGCCAGATCGTCAAAGGGAGGTGCCTCTGCGTCAGAGGAGCGCAGCGCTCCATCGTCGGTTGTAACAGCGGCTCCTGAGGAGGAAGCCCAAGAAGATGAAGACGATGCCCCTTCGTGTACATCGGAGAAGGGGGACGGCCACCGACGCCGCCCCGAGGGGTCAGGATGGCTCCTCCACCCAACCTACGCCGATGGTGCCAGCCACCGCCGCCGCCAAGGAGACTCCTCGGGCGGTGGAGGATGAAGTCCCCTCCGATGGGAGGGGGAAGAGGTCCGCGGATGCCACCTTCGGGGGGCAGAGCGGTTCTTCGACGTCTCCGACTCCACTGGCCACAGCACCGAGGCCTGCCTAAGAAGCATATCCCCGTTCCCCGATTCGTCAAGTAAACCACCGAGTGAACATCTCCTGCTTATTTTGTCTTCATACGGAGCAAACTGACGAACTGGATGCTTCTGTAGGTCAAGGAGGACGGGGGATATTCCAAAGGACTCGTTGGGTGCCCCGGGGTTCGGTCAAGGGGGGAGCCAGTCGGGACCAGATGCCCGGCCCTTGTCTCCTCCCAGGACGGCCGCAACTCCTTCCCCATGGCCTTCTCCCCAACAGGACGGCACACCCCCAGCTTCACCTTCCGCTCCTCAGCCGGAGAGGCCTAGCGCTGGAGCGCCGGCTCCAGCTGCGTTAGAGGAGGCGGGCCCGAGTCTGGCAGGAACCGTCCCGTCGGATGGCAGGGGCAATCTAGCGATGCCGGTGGAGGAAGTCGAAATCAATCGCGTGTCCCCTCCTCTGCCGAGCTCCCAGCTGGCGATCCAGCCGCTGCAGGTCCGACAAACGGACCCCGCACGGCCGAGCGAAGTCCTCCGGGAGATCGACGATGTCCGGGAGGCGGAAGAATGGGACGAGACGATGGAGATCACCGCCCAGCTCAGAAAGACGCTCCCGACGCTGTTGAAGATGGCGAGGGAGAGCGCCAACTTGTTGAATGGCAGACTGCAGCCGTTGATGCAGGTAAGGCTTTCGCCCTTGCATTTCTATTTCTGTTATTCTATTTTTGCCTGTGAGTGCACCGATGGTGCACCCACTAGGGAGTAGCCCCCGAGCCTTCAGTTAACTATAGTAGTCGGGCGGAGGGTCCTTTGTTTATTCTGTAGATTTCACTCTGGGTGCACTATCAGTGCACCCAGAGGGTGTAGCCCCTGAGCCTTTGGTCGACTAGAATAGTCAGGCGGAGGGTCCTTTGTTTATTCTGTAGACTTCACTCTGGGTGCACGATCAGTGCACCTAGAGGGTGTAGCCCCCGAGCCTTTGGTCGACTAGAATAGTCGGGCAGAGGGTCCTTTGTTTATTCTGTAGACTTCACTCTGGGTGCACGATCAGTGCACCCAGAGGTTGTAGCCCCCGAGCCTCCACTGGGTTCAAGGAACCAAGTGGAGGGTCTTGACGATTTTTCCGAGTAGCTAACTTCCCTTGATGCTTCCTGCAGACTTTGACCAAATGGTCTATGGACAAAACCGAGTTCCTCCAGGAGCATCTCTCGGCCTTCGACCGACTCGGCCAGCGCAAGGCCAAGATGGATAACTTGAGGGGGAACCTCCAGGCGACGCAGGAAGTAGCCCGCGCACGGGGGTCGAGATTGCGGCCCTGAGGAGGGGCCTCTCCCAAGAAGCCGCCCGGGCTCAAGGTAAGGAAGCTGAGCTTCTTTGATCATTTTTTGTTTCTTGTCATGTTGACTTGCCTTCTGCAACTGCTGAAGACGAGGCCTCCAAGCTCAGGTAGGATCTTGAGGCAATAAAGGCCCACGTCGGTTAACTTGCCTCCGCCGAAGACAGGGCCGCTAAGCTTCAAGAGGAGCTCGGGGCGGAGAAGGCTCGAGTCAAGCAGCTGGAGGAGGAGGCGGCCGTCATTGACGGTACCCTGAGAAGGGCTTTGGAGGCTGTCGAGTTGGCAAACAAGAGGGCCACCACCGGTAAGTTCTTAACTCGGGTCTTGTTCAGTTGGGGCCTGCTGCACACCTTGCTAATGCCTCTGTTTTGTCTTCATAGCCTTCCAACTGCGCATCAAGAAGATCAGCGAGATGGTCGAGTCCTTAAAGACGGCAGGTCGAACAGCCTGTGACGCCCTTTGGGAAAACAACCCCATGTCGGACCACACGGAGGTGATCACGGAGCGTCTTCGATGGGTGCCCAATAAGGATGGGTGGCTGCAGAGGGAGGCCTCGCGATCCGGAGCTGTGTTGTTGCTTGCGATGGTGAAGTCCCATTACCGTTGCTTGACATGGAAGCATAGGGGAAGGGTTTGCTGCCGACATTCCTGACGAAGAAGTCTCGGAGCTGATGAAGGCGGTCGAAGGCATGGCGCACTCCCTCATCGACTGCACCGAGTTGTAGGGATAAACATGTGTGTCAACTGCTCGGGAAGTCCAAGTGAATATTTGTTCATGCATGTTTTGTAGAGAACTTGGCTTAAAGGCTATCATCTTTCTTTCTTCACAAAAGATTTGTTCGTGTGTAGGTTAATCCGTTGTATGTGCTCTTATCGACCCATCGTAGCCCCCTTTGCATAGAGAGTAGCTGTGGGTTGTTTCCCATTTAGCGCAGGGTTGTGGTGTAAACCGGCGATCGAAAGCAAAGAGTTAATGTCGGATTGTATACATAGTACTAAAATAAGTTGCTCGAATGAAAAAAAAAGCCCGAGTGCATTTGGGCGCACCCAGGGTGGTGTAGCCCCCGAGTGTCCGTTATGTGCAGCCATGAGTGTGCGTAGCGGCCAGTCGGGAACTCCGAGATTTGCTTCAAATGAAGCAAACAAAATTTAGGCATAGAAGTGACGTAGCTGTTCGATGTTCCATGCGTTGGTGATGATGTTGCCGTCGTTATCCTTCAGTCGGTAAGCCTCCGGGTGTAGTACTTCGGCGACCACATATGGACCCTCCCACGGTGGTGAGAGCTTGTGTTTTTCTTTGTTGGACTGGACTCGGCGTAGAACCAAGTGCCAATGTTGAACGAGCGGCCACGTACGTGCGGCTGTGATAGCGTCGTAGGCCCTGCTGGTACTTTGCCGACCGAAGAAAAGCGACTTCGTGTGCTTCTTCGAGCTAGTCGATAGCATCTTGTCTTGCTTCCGCTGACTCAGCCTCAGTGTAGGTGCAGATGTGCGGAGACCCGTGGTCAAGGTCAGTCGGCAGCACGGCCTCGGCTTCATATACCATGAAGAAAGGTGCGTAACCGGTTGATCGGTTGGGTGTAGTCCGCAGGCTCCAAAGTACCGAGGGCAACTCGGCTGCCCATTCACCCGTAAATTTCTTCAGGCGCTGGAAGATTTGAGGTTTGATGCCTTGCATAATCAAGCCATTGGTCTACTCAACCTGCCCGTTGGTGCGTGGGTGTGCCATGGCAATGAAGTTGAGGCAATGTTGTAGTCATCACAGAATTGGAGGAAGGCGCCGTTGGTGAACTGAGTGCCATTGTCTGTGATGATGCTATTAGGAACGCCGAAACGATATACTATGTCGCGGAAGAATTCTATGGCCTTTTCAGCGGTGATCGTGGCGACTGGCTTGGCTTCAATCCACTTGGTGAATTTGTCGACAGCGACGAAGAGATGTGTGTAACCCCTGGGAGCCTTCTTGAGGGGACCAACCATGCCCAGACCCCAAACGGCAAAAGGCCAGATGATCGGGATAGGTTGGAGTGCCTGAGCCAGCAAGTGTGTCTGTCAGGCGAAGTATTGGCATCCCTCGCAAGTGCGCACAATGTGCTCAGCATCGGAGACGGCAGTTGGCCAGTAGAATCCTTGTCGGAAGGCTTTACCGACTAATGACTTTGGTGCCACGTGGTGCCCGCAAACTCCCGAGTGAATATCGTGCAAAAGTTGCTTCCCCTGTTCTTGAGGTATGCATCGCTGGAGTATTTCAGAGACACTCTTCTTGTAGAGTTCGCCCTCGACAACGACGTAGGCCTTGGTGCACCTCGCGAGGCGGCGCGCCTTGGTCTGATCCGACAGGAGAGTGTCTCGCAGGAGGTAGTTAAGGAAGGGCGTTGCCCAGTCAGGGGTGATGGTGAAGACTTCTTGTGGAGTCTACTGAGTGCTATCAGATTCTTCGTGGTGTGGTTCGGTGGTCTCGGGTGTCGTCTCTGCTTTGATAGAGGGGGTATGCAACTCCTGGAGGAAAACTCTAGCCGGGACGACATCCCGACTGGACCCCAGCTTGGCGAGCGCGTCTGCAGCTTCATTGTCTCGGTGGAGGACATGCATGATTTCGAGATCATCGAACTTGGGTTCCAGCCTGCGCACCTCTTGGCAGTAGGATTCCATGGCTGGGTCTCTGCATGACCAGTCCTTCATCACCTGCCTGACCACCAGTTCAGAGTCTCCGCGGGCGAGGAGCCGCCGGATCCTGAGTGAGGTCGTAATGCGTAAGCCGTGTAGTAAGGCTTCATATTCAGTGACATTGTTGGATGCCAGGAAGTGGATCTGTAGCACGTACTTGAAACATTCTCCTCTTGGAGAAATGAGCACAACGCCAGCCCCCGCGCCCTGAAGCATCAGTGAGCCGTCGAAGTAGAGTGTCCAATGCTCGAGGTCGATGACGAAGGGTGGGGACTGGACTTCTGTCCACTCGACCATGAAGTCGGCAAGAGCTTGAGACTTGATAGCCATTAGTTCCATTGCCCATTTAGCGATCCGTCCTGTGGCGTCGCGATTGTTGATGACATCGGCGATCGGGAAGGAACTGACCACTGTGATCGGGTGTCCTTGGAAGTAATGGACTAGCTTCCGAGAAGTTATAAACACCGCATAAATGATCTTCTGTATTTGTGGGTACCGCGCCTTGGACTCGGAACGCACTTCACTGATGAAGTAGACTGGGCACTGAACCTTCTGGATATGGCCTGGCTCGGAGCGTTCAACGACCAGACGGTACTGGCCACCTGGGTACTTACTGCGATGTAAAGGAGCAGCGGGTCGTTGGGCATCGGGGAGACCAATACCGGGGACATGGTCAGGAGCTTTTTCAGCCCATCGAGGGCATCTTGAGCCTCAGATGTCCATGTGAAGTTATCCGACTTCTTCAGGAGCTTATAGAGGGCAGGGCCTTTTCGCCGAGTCTGGAGATGAATCGGCTGAGCGCCGCCATGCACCCGGTGAGCCGTTGGACATCCTTGAAGCTTTTTGGTGACCCCATTTTGATGATGGCGTCGATCTTCTCCGGGTTAACCTCGATTCCTCGTTCGGAAACGATGAAACCGAGTAGCTTTCTCGAAGGCACTCCGAACACGTACTTTTCTGGGTTGAGCTTCATGCTGAATCGCCTAAGGTTGGAGAATGTTTCCCCCAAGTCAGTTAGGAGATCTTCTTTCTTCTCGACTTGACCATCACATCATCGACGTAGGCCTGCACGTTCCTGCCAATCTGTTCCTGGAGGCAGCGCTACATGCATCGTTGGTACATGGCGTCGGCATTCTTTAGGCCGAAAGGCATAGAGACGTAGCAGAAGGCCCCGAATGGAGTGATGAACGATGTCTTGATCTCGTCATCTTCCTTCATCTTGATGTGATGGTAGCCTGAGTAGGTGTCGAGAAAATATAAGATTTCACAGCCGGTCGTGGAGTCGATCACCTGGTCGATGCGAGGTAGTGTGAAAGGATCTTTGGGACATGCTTTGTTGAGATTCATGTAATCAACGCACATCCTCCATTTTCCATTCTTTTTACGAACAAGAACTGGGTTCGCTAACCAGGCGGGATGATACACTTCTTTGATAAAACCAGCTGATAGAAGCTTGGCTATCTCTTCTCCTATTGCTCTACGCCTATCCTCAGCAAAATGGCGTAGGCGCTGCTTGACCGGCTTAGCGTCTGGCCGAACGTTCAAAGAGTGCTCGGCAGCCTCCCTCAGGACTCCCGGCATGTTAGAAGATGTTCATGCGAAGATGTCCCAGTTATCGTGAAGGAAACTGACGAGCGTGTTTTCCTATTTGTCGCTGAGCGCCCTCCCGATCTGCGTCGTCTTGGAGGAGTCTTCCGGATCGAGCTGGGCTGCCTTGGTGTCCCGCGTCGACTGGAATGATGTCGCTGCTAAAACTTTTTTAGTCGGGGGCACTTCCTCAACCACGGCCAACTTGAGGCTATCAAGCTTGGCTGCAGCGATTTGGGCCACGGCAAGGTTGCAGTTTTTCAGGTCACACGTGTAAGCGTGCTGGGAGCTGCTTTGCACCATTATTATCCCGTGGGGACCCGACATCTTGAGCTTCAGGTAGACATAGCTGGGAACAGCCATAAATTTGGCATAGCAAGGACGCCCCAGGATGGCGTGATACGAGCCTGAGAAGTCGACGACCTTGAAGGTGAGGGTCTCGGTCTGAAAGTTGTCAGGAGTACCGAAAGTGACGGGCAAGCTGATTTGCCCGAGTGGTCTTGCCATCTTGCCGGGTACCACCCCATGGAAGGTGCACCAGTGGGCTTGATTTCTGAGTGGGAGATCTTCATGTCGTCCAAGGTCTTGACGTAGAGGATGTTCAGACCACTCTCTCCATCCATGAGGACTTGGTGAGGTGGACGCCGCAGACAATTGGGTCCACCACCAAGGGGAACCTTCCAGGGTGAGGTATGTAGTCTGGGTGATCCGAGCAACCGAAAGAAATTATGGACTCGGACCATCGCAGGTACTGGAGTACAGCTGGCTCAACCGAGTTGACCTCACAACCGGTGAGCTTCTGGCGACACTTGGACTCATAGCCATTTAGGCTACCAAAGATCATAAGACACACGGTCTCCTTTGGGAATTTGTCGCCCTCATCTGGAGGAGGATCCTTTTTGTTCCGCTTGGGGGCGAAAGGCTTGTTCAAGTTCTTTAGGAGATTGCAGTCACGCGTGACATGGTTAGATTTTGGTCCATGGAAGTGACACGGCTAACTCATCATCTTCTCAAAGGTTGCGTTGCCATGCTGAGGGTGACGCTGCGGGGCGCGCTCAGTCGCAGCAACAAAATCTTCGCCCTTGAGCTTCCAGTGCTTCTTTCTGGACGACTCGGGACGATTTTTCCTTCTGGGAGACTCGGGAGCCTTGCCCTTTCCCTTATCGTCCTTGGTCGCGCTGCGAACAGCTTCTTCACCAGTAGCGAAGTTGTTGGCGATGTCGAAGAGCTTGCGCGTAGTCTGAGGATTCTTACGCGCGATCTTGTGGATGAGGTCAGTGCTCCGAACGCCCTTAGAGAAGGTGGTGATGATGTCACCTTTCCGGGCTTCCGGCAGAGAGTTCTTCTTTTTGGAGAAGCGTTGGATGTACTCTCTAAGGGTTTCACCTACCTCTTGAGTACAACTGTGGAGGTCCCACGCATTCCCGGGGCCTATTGTAGGTGCCCTAGAAGTTGTTCACGAAGAGGGTTTCAAGATCGGCCCATGATTGGATATAGCCCTGAGGCAAGCTGGTAAGCCTAGCTCAAGCCGAGTCGGCTAGAAACAGGGGCAGGTAATGAATCGCAATGTAGTCGTTGCCACTGTTAGTTCTACACACCATGTGGTAATCGGCCAGCTAGACATCTGGCCGAGTCTCGCCTGTGTACTTGTCGACACCGGTGACTCGAAATCGTGACGAGAAGAAAACATCGTGGATACGAGAACCGAACGCCTTGGGGCCCACGTACGCCATGCCGGAATGAGTTGGAGAGCTACGCCGGCTAGTAGTGCGGCTATCACTGCTGCCTCCGTGGTGACCACCGTGATTATCTCTCCCTGAGTCCTGACGAGCGTTTTGTCGGGCCTCGAGGGTGTTCCACGCATCACGGTTTAGTCCGAGTTGGCTATGTACCGACCCAGCAGGGTGATCCTTTTGTCCCGCGCCGTGGCGGGCGCAGTTTCTTGCAGCAATAGTACCCCATGCATCACAATTCGGTCCGAGTCAGCTGCGAACTGATCCGGCCGGGTGATGACGTTCGAGGTTGGCACGGCGACCCTCTGCAGCTTGAGGGTTCCCTGGAGGGGAAAAATGCCAGCTCCTGGCACTCGCAGAGGAACCTGCGCGGTTCCCGGAGATCTCGGCCTGCTGAAGGGCTGCTTCCTCCACTAGGATCGGGAGCCGTCGGAGTTCATCGTGACCCGGGGTGCCCTCAGGGATATTGATGGCACGTGCCGCCACCGTGGCAGCGACGATGTTGTGACTGGGGAGTGGAAATATTGGGACGCCATCCCTTTCACACATGCAGAGTGCATTGTGGACCTGACGTCGATGATCCCGCATGTCCTCGTTGCATTCTCTTTCTTCACGCTGGCGAGCCAGCGCGATTTGCTGCTCGGCTAGTGCCTCCTCCTTAGCAAGAAGGCGGAGCCGAGTGGTCGCTAGTTGCTCAGGAGTCTGATTTTTGATGGGGATGAGTTGGTCGTCGTTGTTGACCAGCACATCTGGATTAGCCATGAAGGCCTCCCAGAAGGATGGTGGCTTCTCGAGCTCTCGAAGCTATCCGAGTCGTACTCAAGGACGGGTAGGAGGGACTTGATTACGCCAACCAGTCAGGATCCCTGCTCGACGGGTGAGAACCCGTGTTCAAACAACAGATCCGACTTCGGCTCAAACTTGTCCTTGGGGAGAAGAGCCGAAGGCGTGGACCCAGGGGTGAGTCCAAGTGAAGATGGTGATGAAGCCTCCGTTGATCGGCTTGAAGCCGAGTCGCAGAGGTGAAGCTTGCCGAGCTTGTCAGCAATGAAGTCCAGCTTCCTGAATCGGAGAAGCTATCCTGGATCAGGGACAACGTCCAAGGAAGCGAATCTCATGACGCTGTCCGAAACGAAGTCACCGTAGTTGTTGAAGAAACCCATCTGGACTTGTCTGGATGGATCTATGTGCACAGCCCCCTACCTAGCGCGCCAACTATCGGTGTTTAGATCCGGCAATATTGAATATAGGGCAGCATGAGCACAGTAGATCCAGATGGGTGCACACGGGAGACAAAGTTTAGGCAGGTTCAGGCCCTCAAGAAGAGGTAATACCCTACGTCCTGTGTTTGGTGGTTGGTATTGCTTGTATCCCGAGTGCCGCAAGACCTTGAGATTAGATCTCTAGGTTGCTAGGGCTATGTGGATATGAAAATACGAGAACGTATGTTGCCTCGTGTGGATCTACCGATCGGAAGGCCCCTACCTAACCTTATATAGGCAGCCGGGGTGGGGTTACAAGAGTCCGGATTGGTTTACAGATTGATTTCCTAGTTAGTTACAAATGAATCCGGGGTTGCCGGGTAAGTACTTATCCCTGTCTTGTACTCCAAGTCGATGAGGCGTCCCCGTGTAGAAGTCGGACTCTGAGTAGTCGGCCTGACCCATCCTATATCCGGAGGGCCGGCTTTGTCCTCCTTGACGATACCCGGGTGCTATGCCATCGTCAATCACCTTCACCGTCTAACCCCGTTCCAACAACTCGCGGGTGTCATAGTCATCCCCTTTCAAGCTTCTGGAGCAATGGCCGCTAGGCAGGGTGTGAGTGATAATACCGGGCTCTTAAGCGACCTACTAGCCTTCGAGCTAGGTTAGGATGAGGGTATCATTGCTGGGCTCCTTTGAGATCGTTGTGCTTATCGAACGTGAGAACAACACCAAGTTTTCACAGAATTTTGGAATTGCATTTAACTCGCATTGCGATGTTGTGTCTTCTTTATGCATTTGTTTTGATGTTTGGGGCTGACCTATTCATAATTGTTCTTCTCCTCCGATGGTTCATTCCTATGCGACCTTGATGGGCACTTCCCTTGGCCTTGGTTTGGGTGGTGCTCCCCCTCTTCTCCTCTAGATGCTCGCTTGCTTGGACTACAAATGGATGCCAGAATACACGATCTAGGACAACTAGAGCCGGCTTTGTCCTCCTCTACCAGCACAACTAGAGTTTCGGGATGAGCAACTACGTCATTGTGGTCTTCATCTGACCACATCCCATCCACCATTTGGAGCAGCCCTTGGTGTTTGAGGGTCATGACAGTTCCTATGAAGGGGCGGTCCAAACAGCCACCTTCAACACCATGTCCTTTCTTTGTGACTTCAGCTTTTGGCTGCATGACGCTCCTTTCCGCTACTACGTTGGTCAGGAGCACCCCACTGCTCCTATCTTCTCCGTGGAGTTTCTCTTTGAGGAGAATCCATCTCTTGTTGAGATGGTGCCGATGATGACACTCATGCACCGTCTCTACCGTTTTGCCACTTACGACAGAGACTTGTATCACCGTCGCCTGTGTCACACTCTCACCTTCATCGACAAGTGCATCTGAGTATGTCATGCCCCCACTGATCTCATGGAGGCTCATGGAAAGATCCTCTGACAATGTGGAGGTGCACCTTTCCCGCGTGATGGTCTTAGCCTTCAAGTGTGGCTATTGACAAACGGATGGAATCTTCCTCTATGCCTACATTGAACCCGTACACTACTGCGGTGGCTAAGTCCTCCCTGTGTGCTTGCGAAGAAGTTTCCAGGAATAAAGTTCAAATTTGAAGAGCACGAGCCGGGGCGTTCCATCGTTCACTACAAGGACAAAAGCGTTGTTAATCGCCTCCATGCAAAGTACATGAAGTGGGGTGACGAGTGAGTGAGCTGCCGGAACCCCTTGACAACGATCTCCCACTCAAGAACTATTTGTTATTTATTTTTCTTTTTTAGTATTTAAGAACTGTATTGTAAGAACTGTAGTTTGTAAAGTAAGCACTATTTTAATTATATATATCTTGAATGATAGGTGTTTGAAGTTCATCTAAAAAATTATGTGTTTGAATGCATGAGAATCTGAATTCAGTGCAGTGCAGAGTACTAAACTAACTGAATCTGCAATGCGCATTTTCAGTTAGTTTAGAATGACGGGCTCTTTGCTAGCCTGTCGCACTGGAAAAAGTGATCAACCAGCCCATCGTTGGTTGGAGAAGTTATCAACGACGGGCTTCTCTGATGCCCATCACTGAGCAAATTGCCATAGACAGGTTAAGCACTTTGCTCGTTGTTGATGACTTTTTACTACCATGGGAAGGATCCATACTGTTTTTTGGAATGTTTTTAATAGCATAAGATATAAGTTTCTTGGTATTTTGTTATGTTTCATTGAAAAATCATCATGTGTCAAGAAAATTCCATAATTGTACTATTAAGCAAATGTTCTCGATGTGCATGCAGCAAATTAATGCATAATCAATATTCATGCATCTCACGACACTGGAAAAATTTATTGTGATCAGAAGTTGTGATGAGTACGAGTCAAAGTTATTGTGATGCTAGTTAGTAAGTAACATGAGGAGTTGTGACAATTTATTTAGCGTGGGAAATGAGGAATCATGGATGGCACACTAGACCGACCTCCCATATTTCCCTGTGTAAATTAAAGGACATCTCCTGCAGTCCTGCGCCCAGCCTTATCTCAAGCCATATTCATGCGCCTCTTCTCCCTCTTCTCCATCCATCTCCTCAAGCCCCTCTCATGCTCCATCAACCGCCGCCACAGATCCGGCAGTAGCAGATCGCCCTCGTCCCTTTCGTGCTGCCACAACCGTCGCCACAAATTTGGCAGTAGCAGATCTGCTCCAGCGCCGCCGACCACGTGAGGAGGCATGCCAAGGCAACACCGAATCTGGAGATCCAGGAGGATGCACGCTCGCCGTCCACCAGATCTAGAGCACCGAGAGGAATCATGCTCACTAGCCACCAGATCTCAGTACCTCCGATGGTCTCTAGGGTTTGTTGAGATTTTGTTTGCCCAGATACTCCGGCTTCCAGACACTCCAGATGGTTTCCAGAGTATCTAGATAGACAATTTTAGAAGCATCCTATTAACCCATGTGCTATTCCCTGCATTGATATCAATCTTATCTATGTGCACTTATCGCCTTGCTCTTATATCCTATGTCACAGGAGGCTCAAATTCGGGTCAACTTCATGGATCTGGGTCGAACGATGAGCGGCAACTCATGCGAGAAGAAAAGAGGAAGAAGCATCTCACCGAGTAGGAGATAGAAGAACCTTCGGCTTCCGATGATGAGGATAGCATTCCCATTTCTCAAAGGAAGAACAGAGTATTTGTTTGAAAGGTTCCCAACTCAAGGCCAACCATGGCAGAAAAGATTATCCCTCCTCACAATCTTTGAAGATTAGATCATATTTGCTAGAGGTCAGTGATTTGAAGTATCACATTGAGTATAGGAAAATACGTACTATCAAGAGGGGTGTGCTAAAGAGTTGGGGGATATTTTTGGTGCTCAAAATGCTCAACTAGGATCATCTTTGCCAAAAGTTTCTACCAAAAATTCCCAAGGGATCAAATTTCTTTTTTGTTAGGTGAAGTGTTCGAGGTTTTGTCTGACGTATCCGAATAGGTAAGAGAGATGGATAGTTTGACCAGTGTGTCAGCTGGAGTGTCTGGGTCAAATACTCTGGGATTTTGCTCCTCTTTGTTTCCCTTTCGGAGTATCTGGAAATACCCCAGTGTCCGAGTTTGTTCGATCACTAGAGAATTCCTAAGTGTTGGACCGGAGTATCTAAGCTAGATACTCTAGGGGTTCAGTTCGAGATTTTGTCCCACTCGGTTTCCCCTCCGAAGTGTCTAGGTTGTATCTAGATACAATGGGCAATTGATTGTCCAGAGTATCTAAGCAGCCAACTCCGAATGGAAAAGGAGCCATTGGCTTTTTAATCCTAGCTAGTATTTGTGAGTGAGCTATTTATCTTTGCTCAATTCATTTACTACACTCAAGAAAGCTTTTTCATCTTCCTCAAACCTCCGATTCTTGTGAGGGAGATCTCAAGTGGGTGAGGTGTCGTGATTAGTTCAACACTAGAACATTAAGTTCATCTCCTGGTTCTTCATCGTGCTTGTTACTCTCTGAGATTGGGGTCTGCTAGATGGCTAGGAGTCCTTAAGAGCTCCCAATCCAGTTGTGGTGAGCCTCAAAAGTTCGTAGAGGTACGGATCCACCTCCATCAAGGGAAGGATCACCCAGAAGAGATTGATAAGACGGAAAGTGCATCTTCGAGGGTTAAAAGCTTGAGAGGAAGTCAGTTCTTGATCAAAGTGATCGAGCTCTCCAAACAGAGACTTAGGATTCCCCTAAGGATCTAAATTTCGGCAATAAATCATCGTGTCTCATTTGGTTACTTCTTTCCTCTCGGTATTTCCACGAGCTTTAATTTTCTAGTATTATTGTTGTTCTAGCTTGTGGTATACTAGTATTTAATGGTGGTCATATAGTTCTTGCATTAGACAACTTTTTAGTTCCGCAATATTGTAAGAAAACTTCAAAATTAGGTAAAATTATTTAGTCATCTATTCATTCATCCTCTTTAGGTCGACATCTTGATTCTTTTAAGATTACTTTTATACTAAAAACAACGGCACAGTAGACAACACTACTAAATATAAATGAAATCCGGCTTCTGTACCATTTGTATCCATATAGAGGGAGTACTAGAGGGAACAACTTGCTTTGCTGCGCCGTTGAATCTCAAGTAGTTTTGGGTTGTAAACAATATACAATGCAGTTCATATGTAACAAAGATAACTTATTTTTAGATAGCAAAACATGATAGATGAACAACTCTTTAGAGAAGAAAACATGCTAGGTGATCAACTTTTACGGTGTCATTGTCTTGAGAAGCTCTCGGATGAAACTTTATGCATTATATATTAAGAGTGGATAATATCTAAAAAGCGAAAGTAACATCTCCAGATATTAGAGGTTATTTTACGAAAAAATTACGGGTAGTGCACGAGAATAATACGAGTACTATATGGACATGAAAATTGATAGAACAATCATTCAGAAGCTTTTGGATGAAATATCTGCTCATAAAAAATAAGAAAGTGTGTAGAATTGGACTATTTCTGGATTCTGATTGCCCTGAAACTGCCACAGCTCACCATAAAAAGATGTAACATGAATGTGTACAAATAGTCTAACCAATAAACATACAATCCTCATAGCATCTAAGATGCAATTGGCAGACCATGCCTATATTATTCAAACAATGTATCACAATAGCATCATTGACTTGTCTTTCAACTGTTCCAGCAGAAACTTCATCCATTCATTGGACCTCACTTGTGCCTCGTGAATGTTGTAGCCTGTAAAGCATAAGCATTTGAAAATATGACTCTAAGCTTACTTGAACTCACTGTTTATCACACCTTGTATTATGTACCATGACATGGTCAAGTAGACCATCTTCCGTGCAAATAAAAGAATTCAGATAGATAAAAAAAAAGAAAAAAGAAAGTTGGCATGTTGATCTTATCCAAGAAAATACATATGATACAGTGGTCCTAGAAGATATAAATTCATCTTCATAATTCCAATAAGAAACTACTATATTGAAGTCTAACTATAGAAGTAATTGTGGACAATTAGGTAGCAAGCAACTCACCCAAATTCAGAATTTGCATCGCTATATATTGTGCTTCTCCTCTATACATGTCTCTAGTGCCACGTGTCATCCATCCCTGACTCCATAAAATTATTGTGTTACTTGAAAAAAGAATGCTTTGTTAGGAATATATTAGAATACATAGATGATATACATAGATAATATGCATAGATAACTATAATATTTTATTTTTGCTATGTATACATGAATACACATAGCAAAAAGAAAATATTATACACATGGGTCGTAGGCACACCATAGAAATTTACGGGATATTGTACAACACTTTCCTAATCTACAAACTTCCTGGTAGAGGTATACCTCTTATATTTGCTGAGCTACTGATGCCTCACCATAAAAGATTTTCAGAAGTTTTGGAGTCTCCTCTCTAACCAATACCTCAAGTTATCTCCTCCTACTTTCAAGCTGGATTTGTAGGTAAATTTCAGCAAATACATAATGTGAGGACAAACAGATGGATCTACATGTTACTCTGAAATCCGAATACAGAAGAAACATATTGAAGAATTTCCTCATCTCTTGAGGTCCTATACCAGGCTCAAACAATTTGTCTAGTGCTCCTCCAGAGCATTCTCAAGCTGTCAGATATATCTTTCTGCATTATATAAATTCAGTGCCCAAGGAAGCTAGGATCTCCTCAAAAAAAGGAAGCTAAGAAGTAACAGAAAACACCGGTGATCAACTTCACTTGTTATGTTATCCCAAAAGGATCTGCTATATTTGAAGCCATGCTCTGTTTATTTTTAGTTGGATGTTGGAGATGTTCAATCTTCGGTCCCTTTTGCCCTATTAGTATTTGATGAACAATTCAAATTGTTCAAAGAAATTTGACGTAAATAACTATAATTTAAAAACCATTCTTATTACAATATAGTTCTATAGTTGTGCTATGAAAAAATCACTATGGAAAATAACTTGAATGGAATAGTGTTAACACAGAGCAATGAAGCCTACTATCTTAAAATGTAGCATGCAAGTTACTGATGCTGCAACACCTACATCTTTCAATGAACCCTTCTTGACAAAAATATGATGCAAGTTCCTGATGCTACAACACCTTCATCTTTTAGTGAATGACTCGACATATATTTACTGAATGATCATTTGAGTAGACAAAAAACTACTTTAACTTGTAACATTTTGGTTAGTACTCCGGAGGATGCTCATAGCAAAACCGAAGAATGTGTTACATTATGTAGATCTAACTTGTCTGCCTTCAGATTTTTCGTTTTAATATTAAATTAAAAGACTTGCTAGAAGTGTTACAACCCTTGTTCATCTGTCCACCTTGGTAGAATTAATCTCTGGTGGCATGTTGTACACCATCTGCTAAACAAATAAAAACATATATAGGTAACTATAAACCGAAGCCTGCAAGAACATCATGCAGTGGCAGAGTATACTAAGAAAATTGCATGTATGGATTGCAAAGAAAATGTTGTTGTAGAAAAAGGTCAATGGCATGAAACATATTGCAGATGTAGTATGTACATGCTCAGTGAATTTATTGGCAGCGCACAAATATGGGGAGGCACAGGGGAAGAAGCCACCGGAGCGGGCGACGCCACTACAGCCCGCGCCGGTGGTGTGTCGAGGCGCTCCACGACCTCGAGCGAGAGGTGGCCTGGAGCTTCATCCAAGACCTGCTGCACGCGCTCGCACTGCCACCCAGCAGATCGCGACAACCCAAGTTCTCCCTCGTCGTGAAAGCATCGCCCTCCGCCACATCGGCCAAGGTGGCGCCGACTGCCCCGTCCTGCAATATAGAAGCAGCCACCGGCGATGGCCTCCGCCGCTTCCTTGACCCTGTCGGTGTTCTTGGTGTGTGTCGTTTGTAACTGATTCATAAGGGTGAACAAAACCAAAAAGCTAAAGAAAGGAAACTTACCTCCCACACCTCGGCCCACGAAAAATGCACAACAGCCGCCTTCACCGAGTTACCCGTCGCGACCAACAAGCAGGAAATACCTTATGGCCTTCGTCCACTAGAAAGACCCGAGAAAAATCCCCTTCCCCTCGATCCCCCACCCAGAATCCAAAGAAACCAAACTACCCTAACCCACAACAATTGATAACATGTCCCCACTGAATCCGTTCGGCACAAGACCACCAGTAGTAAACCACCGCACATCCACCATGCCACCACCCAAAGCCCACCACATAACACACCCACAACTCCCACCAGCAACAACCAATTGAAAGCTGAAATCCTTTTACCGGCCATGTATCACTTGGACGCTTTTACCGGCCATGTATTTTTCCTTTTCTTCTTTCTGTTCTCTTTTCTTACTTAATCAGACATGGATGACCTTGTAAGCTCAAATCCTCATATCTAAAAGGGCCCGGTTCTCTCTTTTTGTCTCCACATCAAGACGCACCACCACTACCGTCTGGACCTTTCCCCACCACCGCTGCTCCTACCCTTGCCATTGTCGCTATGCACGAGCAGACATAGGGAGGCTCGTCGTCGCGGTGGGTGAACCAGCAGCAAACGAGTTTGTTATGACCAGTCGTTGCTTTGGCAAAGTTTGGCGACCGGCCGCCGTCATCGGTGCAAGTAGCCTCTATAGGTCATGTTCGAGCGCCGCTCTACAAGCTCGTCGAGGGCCTTTTCATTGTTGCTGCGAGCAGCCGAAGAAGTGGCGATGTCGTCATGTGCTACAATATTTTATTTCTTTTCTTTTCTTTGGTCAAAATATCTCTTTGATGAGCTGGTTGGTCCTACGGCCCTGCCGTGGATTTGGAGGCATCGTGGGATTTCCGCCATGTTACTGGTCACAGCGCTGCTGAGGAGAGAAAGAAGGTGAAGAAGATAGGGGTAAAAAGGTCAAAAAAGATGAAATTTCACTTATGTTAGAAAAGATCGAAGGATGCAATGTTTGAAAGATCAGAATTGCTATTTCTCAGACGATATTTCTTAGTTGTCTGAGTTATACAAATAAAATATGTAATTTAGATATAAAAAAATGTGTAATTGTTTAATTCTATTAAGTTGTATATTTTTAAATTTAAAATTATATATAATTTTTTAATATATAATTATCTGATTAACTATTAAATCAAGAATCAAGTTGTAGAACAATTGATTTATAAAACACTCCTTTTAGAGTGAGAAGAAGGAAAAAAAAACACCCGAAAACACCACTCCTAGTCGCAGCCCACCTTGCAGTCGCAACTCGCACGCACCAACTTACCACAGCACGCAAGCGGCGGCGGCGGCGATGGGAGGCGAGGCTACCAGTTTCCGGCGGTGGGGGATTCCGCGCACGGATTGACCACTTCCTGTACAGTGGAGAGAAGAAGCACGTCGTCGCCGGCATCGCCATCTTCGCCGCCATCTTCGGCGTGCCCTGGTACCTCATGACCCGAGGTACCAAACCCCCTTCTTGCACAAAAAAGAAACCCTAATCACTAGCCTCTTCCGCCCCTCTTTATCACTATGATGATTTGCGTGGAATTTGGAGGAGTCGGCGGATTCACTTAGGGTGGAGTCATATTCCGCGCGGTGTGCAGCTCGTTCAAGAGAACTGGGGTTTGGTAATACCAGGCCTGGCACAATTTGTGTTACTGATGTTGCACGGGCCCCCCAGCCCACCCGGCCTTGTGATTGATGGTAGCCTAGTAGGGTTCCAAGGGAGAACTTTTTTTTTGGTTATCGGTGGTTAAGGCATTTGGGATTGAGGAGCGGAGTTAAATGGCACCTGGAACTCCTTCTACCTGTGGTTGTGGGGTTGGCGCCTCTTGAGCTGCTTGAGCAGCACCCCCTTGTGGGTGGGAAGGAATAAGTGGTGGAGTCGAACCCTTGGTAAACAAAAGCCTACATAGCAGTTCCACAACTGCCCTGCTGTGTCCGACATGGACCCGGTGAAATTGAATTCTCCGTGAAGATGCAGAGTGCCAACGGCTAGACGGTAAGACCCCGTGCACCTTGACTATAGCTTCGCAGTGACAACCTTGATCGAATGTGTAGGATAGGTGGGAGGTGGTGAAAATCATTCTGTTTGGATTCGACCATGACCATCGAAAACCAGAGAATGAAGAATGGTATTAGTCTAACCCAGCGATGCTCTGGTGGATTTTGGGTTCTCTTCATGTGCTAAAAATCTGGGCCATTTGATCTGATGTTGCAGTCGACCTTTGGAGACAGATGCAATTACGCATGAGACATGCAGGAAACTGTAAGTGCAAGATGAAAAAATCTTAATGGTATTTGACTAGGTTCTGCACTACCAACTTCCTTGGGATAAAGGTTTTTATTGTCTCCAGCTCTTAATTTCTCTTGGGATCAAGGTTTCAATCCTTCTACATGCCATGGGCATTGGTCAGTAAGCAAAATTGTAAAGTTATAAAAAGCAAAGTTTGACTAAAAGGATTTGCTATTGCTGGATATAGGTCGGTCATACATGTATACCTTCCTGTTGATATGCATATCATATCTTGCATTATATATTGCAAATAGTCAGAAAATTTGTGGATATCTTTAGCATCATGAGACAGTTTAGCACGGAAGAAACATGTTTCTGTGTACTATGCACTGGGAAATATGGCCTAAGGCTTCCTGTTCCAATATGTGCACTGCAACCATGAAACAGTGAAGTAGTTTTCTAGTCTCACGTTTCTTATTTTATTATCAATCAGGTGGAGTATGAATTATTTCAAAATTGTTCAACACTACATAATATATACATGATACACCTTACTCAATTTGGCATTGCGCACTGATATTCATAACCCTGTATCGAGACCACAACCTCCTGTAATATGTTGCTATAGGTGTTCTGTTAACAATTGATCATTTACATTTGATTATTCCTGTTAATTTAGAGGGTATGTCATAAATGCATAGCTTTACCAGTAAACCGTACACATAGGCACTTGATATTTTTCATGAAGCAACACTAACATGAATTAGGTAGGACATAAACCATTTACATGAGCACTGTCCCTGACACAAGGCTTTGCAAATAATTCTCATCACTGCATGCTTTTAAAACTAGTTACGTTGGACAACTTCAATGTACATAGGTATAATCTACACAGCACAAAGCTTGTAGCAGGGTTTATCAGTGTAGTGTTATAGCAGTAGTATCTAGTGTGATAGTGTGATGTCCATCTCTCATGGAACATGCCAAATTATTTCAAGATTTTAGTGATGTAGGCTTCACATTCAAATGATACATCACCAGTGACAAGAAAAAACATTGATGTCTTCATCAGAATCATCCCTGTGCTTTTTAGCGTCAACCTTCATTTTGATAAGCGCCATGGTTGGTGTATGTGTATCCGATCAGCAATTCTATTCCAGTCTCGCTCAAAAGGTCTCAGTAATAATTTTTGACCACTTTTGGTGTTATGCATCTGTACCATCAGCACACTCGTGTTTGCTGGGACAACCCATAGCACCATCAAGTGGTAAAACATGTGTAATTTGGATCCCTTGTATATGTAGGGTTGAAAGCTGCAGAAACATATATAGGATTATTCTATTGCTCTTAATTAGTATAGTGTGATTAAGATTGGATATGTTACGATCTTGATTAGGTTATTGATGTAGATTGTTTAATATTTTCATTTTATTTGTGTGTGCTGCTATTTTATGCATTATCCATATTCTATTAAGAAACAGCCAACTATCACTAAGTAATTTGACATCACCAAGGTTAAAGTAG
This sequence comes from Stipa capillata, assembly GCA_019208055.1. NCBI lineage: Eukaryota > Viridiplantae > Streptophyta > Magnoliopsida > Poales > Poaceae > Stipa > Stipa capillata. The sequence continues at coordinate 53,500 of JAGXJF010000266.1, forward strand.
TCTCTGTAAGGATCATGGTGGAAACATGGGTCTCATAAGTTGACGTATAACCTTATGCATTCAATGTTTTCAAGTCGAGTCGAGTCGCCACCCGACCGACTAAATGACTAGTCTGACTAGTCGGCAACTAGTCAGTGACTAATCGACCACTAGTCAGGCCTACAAATCAGGGGATTTAGGCAGGCAGGCAGCAGATTTTCAAGTAATATAGTGCATGTTTATGACTACTTTTAGTGGATTACACATATAAGCATGCTGATCAAGGCACAAAATTGAATAGCTGACATAAATCTCCATGCCGAAGTTTTCTGCCCCTAACACACCCTTCTTTCCTCGATTTGGTGCTTTGCTTTTGGGATCTTGCTTGATCTGGACTCGGGAGACTAACTTATCCCCTAAATGCTCTCCTGACAGTTGGTCATAGGCCACCAAGTCAGGTGATTCAGAGTTCCCAGTTGACTACTAGTCAGAGCTAGCCGGGGCCTAGCTGACGAGTCGCTTGACTTGCTCTGCTAGTCAAGTCGCTGCACTGAGTCGGGCAGGCAAAACCGGATAGGTGACTAATTGTGGACTAGTCGTGGACTTAAAAACAAGGTATGCATTAATGTTGTGTAAACCAATTTTCTACAACTCGGCAATGTTGCCTGGTTACTCATTTGAAGATAAGGACTAGGTCCTCTCCTGGTCCAATTATTGCAATTTGCAAAGCGAGTGAGCTAACAGATTCAACTAGCGGGTTGTGTCACAAAAAGAACAACATGTAGACATGTGTGCATTAGTGTCAACCTATTTAGTACTCAGGCTCAAACATGTAGATTTAGGCAGTAGGCACAGTGATGTGGCACCATTGCTGCCATATATTGACATTGTTGGAGCAATATAAGATACAAGTCATGTGCTTTACCTTTTCAATGCCAATTTGCCATTATGTTGTCTTACATTAGTTGATATTCATCTGATTGCATAAGTTTTGCTCAAGTGGTAAGTACACAGTCATCATTCAGGTGTATAATGGATGTGACTTCTTTTATCATTTTAGCAGCAGTTGTTGACAACTGATTCGTTTTCAACTGCATTTAAAAGGTGCGCTACATGTTTATTTTTATGTATATGAATTTACATCTATAATTCAAATTTAAATAGGAAAACCAGTTACAACATTGACTTCCGTATACTCACAACAAGGTGGGCTGACTGAGCGATTACGAGTTAGTGATTTTAGAACCTTGGTGTAAACTAGTAACAGATTTCATGCATTATTAATTATAGGACTTGATAATTGTACATTGATGTCATATCCTTTTATTTTCTTTTGGTGTTACAGTTACCTGCTCTAAGATAAACGTTTGAAATCAGTGCTATGTGATGCTAGGTAGGTGGAATGCTAGGTAGGTGGAATGTGCCCTCAAATACTTGAATTACCACATAAGCAATGACACTGTAAAGGGTATTCCTGTATTACAGAGATATGCCAACTAGTCTTCCTTTTTACCTGAGTATGAACTATCAGGTCATGTGCTTGTATAACCTCTGTTTACACAATATTTTGTGCAAATGGAGGAACTAAAAGTCAACGGTGGATTAAGATAGCTATGTGACGCTTGCCCTATTCCCTGTGTTATGTGGGGAATTCCATATAGCCAACGTGGAGCCCAGCAGGCAGCAGCCAGGCGTATGGCTCCAGGAGAGTAGTCACAAGAAGTTAGAGTCCAAACCAGATTTGAATACATGAGTCAATACGTGTGGTGCTTGTGATAGGGAAGTCTGGGTGTAATTGGCTAGTAAGTCGATCCGTCCAGCAAGTCTTTTAGGTAATTGCTGTATACGAGTTAGGCAAGGGACAGAGTCCATCTATGAATCAGTTTGTAAGGCTATCCTCTATATGATGAAGCAGTCACGGCCAAATGATGCCTTTACCAAATATCTAGCTGCTGGAGAAAGGAAGCGGTTTTTTTATTAACAAGCCAGGAAATTGCTAGATTTTTAAATTACTCTTTTTGATACTGAAATATCGGCTAATTACAGTATGTTCCATTCGTTGCAGGGGCAAAGCATGAATCTCACCAAGATTACATGGAACGAGCTAACAAGGCGAGGTCGGAGAGGCTTTCTTCTGGACAGCCATCATCACTGAAAGAATGAAGCACTAACCTACCCCAGCCCCAGACTACCGAACTCTGCCATATTCAGTTTTGAAGAAGAATCTGAGGGTTTGTGTAATGACCCCATTCTTAATACATGAGATCAGTGCAGACCATCGTGAATAAAGACGATTTCTTCCATCACATGCATGCATCCGAATCGATTAAAAATTGACTCGGCTTAATTAAACCTTAGGATCTCGTCTGAATCCGATCTTTAATAAAACCTTGAAATCAATTTCACCAAGATGTAACCCTAGTGGTTCTAACCACAAATTCGCTAATTGTGCATCATAACATGGAATGCACAAATTAAGTTTGAGGAATTTAATTAGTTTTTGAAAAACTTGGTTTGCAAAATTATTTGAAGAGGTGTAAAATTTCAAAAGAGAAAAGAAAACAGAACCGAAGGAAAAGAAGAAATGTCTTACCTGTCCTCTGGGTCTCGCACCTCAGCATCCTAATGCCACGCCTGAGGCCACGCGTCTCGTTCCCCATTTTCTTCCTCCTCGCATCAACCTCTCCAAGCCAGGTCTCTCTTCTCTCTTTTCCCCATCTCTCCTCACCGATTGCTCCTCGTCGCGCCGCAGCCCTTGCTGTCCTCAGCCCACCGCGCGCCCTTGAAGCCGCTCCGCCAATTCCGCCCCTTGCCCGGCTTCGCCTCCCTCCGTTCGCCCGCTGTCGCCCTCGCCATCTTCCCCACGCCGACGCCGCTTTTTCCCCACAAACCACCGCCGCCAGCGCGCCTCCCCGCCATTAGCACCGCCCTCACCGGAGCCTCCCCGAGCTCCTTCCGCCGAGCGCCGCCCCCGACGGGGCGCTCCCTTTCCAGCTGTGCGCCGCCGCCACAGACGGCATCAACCCCACCGCCGACATCCTCGGCATCCGTGCATCCGAAGCCGCCCGAGTCTAAGACCGCCGCCATCTCCGCCGTACCTCCCGACCCCCATCGCCGGGTCATCCCCTCTCCGCTGTCTCCTCTGCGCCGCCCTCAACGGCCGTGCCGTTGCCGCCGTGTCACGGACCCAGAATCCGCATATGATTAAGGAAACGCGAAGTCGCCAAGGACCGAAGGACCCGCTAGCCCGGTGGCACGGTACCTGCGCCGTACGCACCAAGGTGAAGCGGTCCGACACCCGCCACGTGCGAGCCGGTCGGAAGCGACCAATCTTTCCCAAACCACATGTAGATTCCAGATACCAGTGAAGAAGTAATATCACGTGATAAACCTGCGCTCCGCGACAGTCGTAGGAGGACTAGAGCCCGGGATACACATCCCCTCAACCTAACCTAGCCCCGAGGTGCGACTCTGGGAGAATCCAGCTCTGCTCTGCCGTCAGCGCGAGGCGTGACGGTCGTAGGAGGCTTAGCGAGTACGGGATGAGTCCCCTGGATTGACTTCACCAAAGCTACATCGGACTAGTGGTTCGCTCACCTCTGCCATCACGAAACGCAACCCTAGCACGCAACAGTACCTCTGCACAGTTATCCACATACTTCATCACATACACGCATAGTACATGGACAACCGCAAGTAACCACTCGGATATCACAGCACAAACTCTACATTACGATATTAAGCTAATAGTCCACGTCGGACTTTAAGATTACATCAGCCGGCCATAACCGGAACATATCCAAGTACGGAGAAGTTAAACGACAGCGGAATAACAGTAATGAGACCCACAGCGGTGCGATGACCGCTGACCAAAATCCACAGAAACCCCTGAGCCGATAGCCAACCAAGGAATAGAAACCATGCACTAGACATCATCGAAGAACTCTTCGACCTCTGGCTCACCTGCAATGATCTAGGAGAGTCCTAGGTGAGTACAAAGTACTCGCAAGTCTTATTCGTGCTTGATTAGATGCCCTAAGCATACTAGTATAACATAATCAAACATGATGCACATACGATTAACAAAGTCTAGACAATACCAGTACTCCACCAACATCACAAGGAATAACATGAGATCACCACAACTCAGATTTTCATATGCCTCAAAATAGGGGGGGCGTGATGGTAACCACTAGTCACATGTGCTAAAAATACAAACTCAGTGGCTCACTTGCCATCTCCCAGTTACGTGGGACAATATTCACATCAGCTCCCAGTTACGTGGGGCAATATTCTTTCTCATAAGCTCCCAGTTACGTGGGGCAATAATCTCATCTCGATATCTCCACATTGACAGGGTACCATCACCACCACACCTCAATTTAATCTCTCGGACCGTTACCGGCAGACGATCACCCTGAGTGCAGCGAGTGCCTTATCCCTTGTAGGTAGCTAGCCGCCCAAGGGTCTTAGTCTTACCTCGACTACACCCCAGCATCGCTGTCGCTAACGTCCACGCGTGACAAGGGGAGTAATCACGATGGAGTCACCTCAGGGTTGGTATCGCGACAACTTCTTCCCCCGGTCGCAACATGCCACTCCAATGATACCAACTTTATCCATCTGACACTTTCCCTTCGACTCTCACATCTCACTTCAATATGTTCAAGTAATTAGTTCATCGGTTTAAACTCAACCACGACCAGACCTAACTCACCGCATACCCTAGTCATGCTAGTTTAATCGATTTCAACAACAAGTCCTAAGTAACAAATCCACACATCACATATATATATATAAGTAAAAACAAGTACTGAACAAATAGAAGATGCAACAAGCTCTGCTTGCCTTCGTAGAACTATTCTTGATCCTGCGCGGAGTCGTGAGCCTGGGGGTCTCCTTCTTCGAGTTCTAGTGCAAGGAAATCGAACATCGGAAATGAGCGATCAATGAACACTACCAGCATGTATGCATGAGGGTTAATGCAATAATGGGTTTATAACCTATGTACTGATGTTAAGAATCTAGGTTATCGAAAGTGTCTTATATTGAACTTATGAGTGTTAAGGGGTTGGTGCAACCTACATGCAGGTTCAGGGTCGTTACATTGGAAGTTAGGGTTTTAAGACGAGTACTCATGTGGAGGTGACATGGACATGCATATACATAACTTAGGAATGCTTTGAACCATTTAGCTAACGCATTGGGAACCGCTTGATTCGGGGCTACGAGCAATTAGTTATGCTTTGTCGAGTTAGGGTTTAACGGGGTACGATGGTAAAAGACTAATCAACCCGAAACTTATTGTGCATGTATCCATACTGGAGTTTCAGCGGTTCCATGGTGCAAGGTATCTCACAAGGATTCCAGACACATCAGAATCGTCGAAATCGGAGCTAGGGTCGCAATTCTAGGGTTTATTGACCCTCGACAGCCCCTAAACTTCTACCCTAGATATCAGGACGTGCATGTGTTCAATTTCAATTTTTGATTCAGCCATCTTGTAGGGAATTTCCTAAGCTTTTCAAATATATAAATTTTATCCAATTTGGCCGAGTGGTTTAAAAGTTATGCCCCTTTAAAAATCTATTCAAAATTTGCCCTAAAAATCCTAACCCTAATTGCTATGTCCACCCAAGCGCTACTCAGCTCAGACCCGCAATTCTTTCGTGCACCCGAGAACCAACCCGAGGAAACCCACCCATAATCCACCTCAGCACCCGTGGGACTCGCATGTCATACGGTCAGGCACTCGAGAGCCAATCAAACGGCGCCACGCGGCCTCTCCCTCTCTCTCTCTCGCACTCTCTCTTCTCTCTCTCTCTGGACCGGTCGGAGCCGAGGCTCAGACGGCGGCACCTCGCCGGAAGGCTCACCGGAGTTGGCTCCCGAGGTCCGTTGGGCTCGGAAACAGGACGGGGAGGACCGGTGGCTCACCGCGAGTTCGGTTTCGTGCTCGGTGAGGGAGGAGGAGACCGGGAAGGGGGTCGGCGACGAGGACCGGCGGCGAGGGCTTCGGGTCGTCGGCGTCGGGGGTGTTCCGGGCTTGGACCTGTGAGAGAAAACATCGGATAGGGTTAAGGGGGGTTGAGAGGGAGCTAGGGGTGAAGAAGATGGAGGAGGAGATGGACCAGTGCGTGTTCTGAGGCTTGCCGGAGTTCTGACCGGACCCGAAGACAAAGGCGGCGGTTAGGGCGATTCCAGCACGGATTCGAGCTGCAAAGGAGTTAGATGGGTGAGGGAGAGTAGGTGGAAGCTCGAGGACGGAACAAAGGGGGCTGAAGCTCACCGAGGCGCTCGGGATTGCTCGTCGGAGCACGGCACCGGAGCTCGGGAAGACGGGCGAAGCAACCGGAGCTCGGGGGCGAGTAGATCTAGGGTTAGGGCTTCGGAAATGGGGGGGAGGAGAGCGTGGGGGAGGAGAGCGCTGTCGGAACCGGCCCCCTAAATAGGGCGGCGAGCTTCGGACCGCCGGTCGGACACCGCCCACGCCGGCGAGTGCTCGGGCGAGACGTGGAGGGGGAGATCCTGACGAGCGGGCCCGGGGCGCAGTAGTGAGAGGAGGGGAGAGGCTGACAGGCGGGGTCGGCCTGTCAGCGGGAGGAGAGAGGCGCGGCGCGCGCGCTGGGAGGTGGGCGCCATGGGCCGGCCGAGCGGGCTGTCGGCCTGAGTAGTTAGGGTTTTTCTTTTTATTTTTTTTTCTATTTCTCAGAGCTACCCCCATCGTCATTTTATGTACAATTTCTACTCCAAATTTTATGAAATTTTTACAGGAGCTCTAATATATTATTTGGGATGTTCTGGAGGAGTTTGAACTGATTTGGAGGAAATTGACCCAGGTTTGTATTTAAATTCAAATTAGGGCTTGATTTGGGATTTGTTTTTGTGGTATTTCATGTGCCAAAATAGCTCCCAACAATTATGAAATTTTGGCAGGGACTTCAAGGTGGTTAATGGGACCTACTGTATAAATTTGAACCCATTTGGACTTGGTTTGGACAGGGGTTCAGTTCAAACCTAGGATTTGACCTAATTCGACGGTTTGAACTGCTGGTCTCACACTTCAGGTTTCTTTTTATTCACATTTGGTCCCCTTTTTCTCAAACCCTAGTTTCCTCGGCATGTTAGGGTTTGTCCCTCGGAAAACCTAATTGAATGTTATTGCATGTGGGTTCCTAGGAGCAATCCTTAGGGAGAAAAGAGGGGATGGTTGGGAGGAGGATTCTTCGACGGAGTCCAATGGCCCCCACCCCCTTGCTAGGGTTTTTATCGAAGCTCGACACATCAAATAAATTGATTGGTGTTAATTTCCACAAATTGAGTTTTCAAGGATGAGATATGCACGTATTCTATAATGTCAATACGTTGATTGGTGTTTGCAACAATTACCCACCGAGGATGAAATATTAACATATTCTATAAAATTAAATTGATATACAACTAAGTTTAAACAAGGTGTGGTGTTGATGATGCCATGTATGCATGCATGCCGATCAAAACCCTAACCGTTCAAATTGGGTGTTACACGCCGCCCCACTCCAACCACCGCCTTCGGTTTCCCCAGCACAGCTGCTCGTCGCCAACCTCCTCACCGGTGGTTGCCTTCGCCGCCTTTTGGCTGGTGCTACCCCGGAGCAACTCGCCGCCTGCCGACGGAGCCCCTCTATTTTCCACCGCATCTTCACTGGTGTCTCCTTCCTCAGGCAAGCAGAACCAAGAGCCTCCCCAACGCCACCAGCATCACCATCGCCGCCAGTCGCCATCAGGGTGTCAGCACCGTCCCTTTTTCTTCGGCCTTAATTGAGTTCCGGGCGACGCTGTGGTGAGCACCGATGATTTCTTTCTCTGTCTTCCTCTTCTACCTCCTGTGCGTTCAGTCTTTGTAGTTAGGGTGTTAATCCATAGCAGTTAAACCGATTTGTCGTTGATTGCTTTTCAAAAACACTTAATAACTGGTAGATAATGTTAAGTAATTTGATAAGCTGATGCTTAGGCCATTGATGTGTTAATATTTACATTACCAAGTTAACCACCATACCTTTTGTTCAGACGTCAGCAAGGAACTAATGGTCAGTTTAGACAAGTAGAAGCGTATGCTGTTCAAATTCATCTGATATGCTCAATCAATTCAGTTGGATGATGTTAAGACACCTTGTTTCCTCAGGAACCATTTACTTCATAAATTGAAGCTAGAAATTAATCTCTCATTTAGTCTCCATCAACGTGCTAAACACCAGCAGTTAGACCTCATAGCCTGTTACTTTTAATAAGGGGTATGAACTACCTAATAATTGAGGTTACGTGAGTAGCATTAGTTAACAGGATCATACTTAATACAACCTTAGGCTATACCCTGGTCAACACTCGGCTGATCATCCTGATTTAACTAATGGTCTTCTGATGATTGGTGTTGGATAACCGTAATCAGTACCATTAAGGCTAGCTCCTAATTAGGGTTAGATTAGTGTCTAAGCAAAGTCATGAGCTCAGTTGATTAGAACGTTGGAACAGGGAATAACCAGTAGCGCGTGTACAGTCTGAACTAATCCATTAGAAATTGCTTAAGTGATTTAATTCTATGACAAATATGTTCCAGATGTTAATAGGTTAATTGAAGAATTTATCGCGAGTTAATAATAGTGTGCTGTATCTCCTTGCACGGATGATCATGTCCCTAAGCTAAACCTGGTATAACCTGGTTGCAATGTTTGTGCACCACTAAATAACCTGTAATGCACAAATTAAAAATCTATAAAACAATTAGTCAAGTTCAGTTAGCTGCCAACCTGGTAATTAGTTTGATTAAGCTGAACCATAAATTAAACTAACATTGGCAACCGATAACCTCATCTCTTTAGCGCTATATGATCTGCTTATTACCTTAAGAGCAGAATGAGTTAACACAGGTTATGACCCCTCATGCCAGTGCGTCATTTGCTAAAAACCTAGACAACTAGCTTCAGAATGATCTGGGGAGAGTTTTAGCTAATTGCAACTAAATAATAGGTCTCAACCTCTATTCGGCCAAATAGAGACATTTTCAAGTACTTCAAATATGTGTTTAGCTTAAGGATTCCATCAGCTGGAACACTTGGTCAGATCAATTTAAATAAACAAATGAGCTATCATATATAGGTTACCTATATAGCTGAGATCGCTTGGGCATGATTAAATGACCTTCAACTATTTATTGTATGTTGGTACCAGAAAAAGCATTATAGCCCTTGTCGATAGTTCCATTTAGAGTACTCGTTTGCCCAATTACGACAAACGTAGTATGAATTCCAACCAAAATACCTCTGCTGTCCAGATTTTCCCTTTTCCTAAAAGATGCAACTCTAATTAATCCAAGTAGTCATGTGAATGACAAAAGTAAGCAATGAGCCTAAGGCCTAAGTCGTGGGCGCTGTTGTTAGCAGCATGTCGAGTGGTCTTTCGCCCCTTTTCGATAATCTGTTCGTGAGTAGGAGTCAAACCCGTCTTGCTGTCCGGATTTCGTTAATTTAAACTTGTGCAACTTTAATCCATGTAGATTTTGTAGAAAATGCATACGACCTCCGAATAATATGATTCTTTCGCCTAATTTCAGCTTCGTACTTGTAGATGTTAATGATGCTGCTGTTTCATGATGCTGTAGAATACATTCCAGAAATAACTAAATTGCCCCTTTTATGCTTAATGTTGAAATGTGAGTATTAAGGAACTTAACTAACCCTTAAATTAAATATACTCTGCTTCCAACATTAATTGAACACACATATATGTTGCCATGTCATAGAAGTTCATACCTGCCACAGCCGTATAAAAGTTATAAGAATTGTCATGTTGAATTGTCCTGAAGATGATATATACACTTCAAAAACCCTTATCTTAAAACCTATACAGCCAAATCAAATGTTTCCGCTTGCATTAGCTTCATAGTGGAATATTCTACATCTTAGGATGCATTACATACATTATATCCTCTAGTTTGTTGCTGGTTTTGAATTATGTTCTTTTGTCATTGCTATTCGGTCTTTCGGGTTGTTTCAAAAGAATCGGGCAACGCGAGTGATCTTGGAGTTATTTCCCATCGAGCTTACAATCTTGGACAGCCAGGCAAGCTTGCACGCTTGTTGAATTAATTCCAGTTACTCTTATGCGTGCTTGTTCAATTTATGTCGTGTAGTTCGAATACTTCCAATTGTTGGCTGTGATATTTGGTTACTAGCATGAGTAGATCGCTCATGTGGGTGTTTGGCATGGATGTGTCATTTAAATCACCTTAACACAAACTTGAACCCTCTGGGGAGTTGTGAGAGGCGGGAGTGGGTTTACATTGGGGACGTGATGGGTAGTAACCCACATGATCCTAGAAATGTGAGCTAGAACTCCTTGAGCCGGCGAAGGTACATTCGATGCGAGTTAGAGAAGGGTACTGGTCGGCCAACTATTACCCTCGACCGTATCGGAGTACCTCCGTTCGAGGTGTAGGTGATAGTCGTTACCTCCCTCGACTAAACTTGATCCGGGATAGTTGTTCCGAAATCTCTCTAATGGCTAGCAGGTCTTAGAGGGAATAAAAGGAATTGATTGTGATTGTAGTCACACATTGGTTGTAGCCAATTATATTAACATTGGATAGAGTATTGAGTTGTAGCTCATCTCTAGTGTTAATATTGCTAAGTTGCTATTTGTTGGTAGCAATTGGATGCTTTGATATGATGCTATTGGTGTAGCTTCAGATCTGGAATTGGTGTTTAAATGGATGAAAACTCAAGTCGTAGCTTGAATTCTATGGTTAATTGCTTTGCAATTCATGAGCTAGGTGCTAGAGATAGTAGTCTTTAGCTTACATTGCTAAAATTAGATTGTATTCCTTCTACCGTCATTTAATTATCAAATATGCTTAAGTTTAACTTGGAATGAGCAATTGCAACTTGCGAGTACGAAAGTACTCACTCAGGAATTCAATTCCTGCAGGCAGTCCCAGATTATTAGCTTATTATGATTCCAGTTCCGCTGAGTTTAATGATTGGATGCAAGGCTTGCCCAACTTGGTCAAGAGGTTGCTTTTGTAGGAGTATTAGGAGGTGGTTTGGGTTGTCATCTCAATATTTTATAAGTTCTTCCGTTGCTGTTTTAATGTTATGTTGTGCTGTAAATGACTCTTTAGTCATGTAAAATAGTAACTGTAATGTCCCCTTTGTATGGACGACATGTATTATCTTTAATCCCTCTCGTGTAGAGTTTTGTGATGGTATTCGAGTTGTTTCCAAAGCTGCCCAGGTACAATGCCTGTATGTGATGAAGTACTTGGGTATGCCGTGAAGAATTACAGCGGTTCTTTCTTTCACTGAGTCGAGTAGCTGTCGGTTGAGTGACCCGCTGGCTGAGATGCGGAGCCGGCCAGGCAGGGTGTGGGTGTATTCTACCGGGCCTTCGGGTGACCCACTAGCTTTCGGGCTAGGTTAGGGTGAGGGTGGAATCACCGGGCTCCTCCACTTCTATTCTGCCTAGTGGATTTGAGAACGGTTCTAAGTCTTCACAGGATTTTCGGAATCGTATGTGGTTTTGGGAAGTTTTGTCGCTTCCGGCCAGCTTGCGTTGGTCAGGTGTCGGATCACCCCGCCTCGGTGAGTACGGCGCAGGTACCGTGCCACCAGGTCGACTGGTCCTTCGGCCCTTGGCGACGATCCGTTCCTCTAATCATATCTGATTCCGGGTCCGCTACAGTTTGATATTTTGTCAAATAAATAGACCATCTTTGTTCCTCATTCCAGCAGCTATAGAAACAAGTGTTAGTGTCATACGTTACTAGACATTTTATTGATAGGAGTCTGGTTGCCTTTTGTGCTATTCTGTAAGGAAATGATCGATAAAGCGCCTGATTTTTGGCTCACAGATGGCAGTTCCAGAGCTAACTAACCTTTGACTTGGACTAGGGATTGGATAAGTCCATGCTGTTCTGTTTGTGGAGAGCCGTATCCTGTGTGTTTGTTATGACCCCGCGTTGAGCCTCTGGCAGTTAAGCTTTTGTGGAGGGGAAGACAGGGCAGCAGCGAGGAGGAACTGCATGGTGATAACAGGGAGTAGCGTGTGTCAGCCCCCCTGTATCAAATGCGTTTTGGAAACAGCTGGGAGAGACAAGAGTTCGAAGGGAGAGGAGCATGCAGAGTTACGGCATGCGTGAAGAGAAGGGTCATTTCTCCTTTCATTTGTACTTTTTGTCGGTATCAGCCTTGTCCAATGCCATTTTCTTCCTTCCTGGTTGTTGACCCTTCAATTGTAACCTTTTCTTTTCCAGCTTCAACCAAACCTTGTGCCGCTCTAATGGCTGTCTCAACAGTGGAGTGGAAGGCGTACGTGGTAGGATGATACGTGAACCTGCAAATTTTGTACTAAAAATATGACATTTGTGTCATGTGAAAAAAAAAGAAACAAATGGTGTACATAGGCTTGTTTTTCTTAAAACACGCAAATGGTCATATTTGGCCAATATTTGCAAGCTATCATTTTATCCCACAATGTTCACATATTTTTTCAGAACATCCAATTGTATTTCTATTTTTTTTGAATATCGAGGAGTATGTTAAGAGTAGAATAGCAACAACATTTGGACAAGAAAATGAGATCAATACTTGTTCATTTGGTTCAATATTGATGGTTTTATACAATGCCAAGAGATGGAAGTTAAAAGGATGAAAAAACATCCTTTAGAAGAGACATGTCCCTTAGAGGAGACATTAACAACTACCAATGGTAGTTAGGGGGAACTTGATCACATGGTTATTTGTGTTGTAACACTCACCCTGATCAAGTTTTTTCATCCATATAGTGCATCTGAAAAACTCCTCTAAAAACCGTGGGGAAAAAATATGAGGAGACATGTAATAATTATATGCCATGGAAAACTCCTTTAAAACCCAGTAGAAAAAAAAATGAGAAAATAATATGGCATATATGAATGCTTGTATTAATATTGCCTCATTAAAAACTTTTTATGGGAAACCAAATTGGAAAAACTCATAAAAGAAAAGAAGTACAATATATATGACCTGATAATCATTAACATGTTATAACTTAGGAGATTACTCCCTCTGAACCTTGCAAATCTTGAATTCGTCTCATACCAATTCCATGAACATATGTCTGGAATGTTTTGGTAAAGACTTTGTGAATAAATTTGATAGATTTTCACAAGATTTATTTTGCAAGATGTTTATCTCTCTGTACTTTTGTAATTCATGGGGATAAGAAAATATAGGAGCAATGTTTTATGATATAACTTTTTATATAACTTGATTGTATTTGAGTAATGCAAGCAGTATTATCTTTATAGATAATTGTAGGTGATTCTGATGAACCAATACCACATGTTCTTCGAATGTGATTAATCACTCTATGAAGCATCACGAGAATACACATTCTCGTGATGCTTCATATAATGCAATCATTTCAGAATGATTAGTGGAAGTAGGTAATAAAGTTTGTTTTGATGACTTTCGTAAGAAGGCTATATCACCGTGTAAGAAAATGAAAATAGTCTATGATCTAGTATTATGGGGATCAGATGAATAGCCAGCATCAGCATATCCTATCATGGTCATATCTTGATTTTTCTAATAGAATAATTGATATCTTTTGTGCGTTGGAGATATCTGAGAATATTCCTTACACCAACCATATACCTTTTTGTTCCGGATGCACCCTATCTAGCTAATATATTAACTATAAATGAAAAATCTGGCCTCATGCAGTTTGTAAGATACATTAGTGCTTTGATGGCACTGAGGTATGGAACTTCAGGTCCTAATATCTCTTCATCATCTTCCCTAGGTCTGAATGGATCTTTATCCCTATCAAGAGATTGAATGACCATAGGTGTCTCAGATGGATATGATTTATCCATATTGAACTTTCTAGTATTTTCTGGATATATATGCAGACTAATGTATGAGTATTCCTGAGGGAAAATGCTAAACCTAAGCAAAATTTGGTTTTACCCAAATTTTTAATCTCAAATTCTGTCTTAAGATGATTATTTACCTCTTTATGTCTTGTGTAGTTCTAGTGATATTGAGATCATTGACATAAACTGAGATGATACAAAATCCATTTGAGGATTCCTTTGTGACCAGATTTCTCCCTCTCTTGTTCTCATTAGAGTCATGAGTGATTTTATTAGGTACCTCCACTCTTTCTGGTATATTTACTGCCAGGATATGCGATGACACCTTTATGATTGGTAAATGCATCTGGTAAATTATTTGCAATGTGTTACAATTTGTGATACTCTAAACTTTTAGTTTAGATTCTTTTGTACGTGGATTAAGAACTGAATGCTTGTGACATTCCGATTTATTTCCTAGCATTCTATGTGGTACAAATCTCCCCCTAACGCCGGAAATTTGTCCTTATTGAAAAGACAATCAACATACTGGGCTGGGAATAAGTCCCCTGTTAGGGGCTCAAGGTATTTTATGATTAACGGATAGTTATACTTCACATAGATCCCCAATGTTGGTGAGGGCCCATTGATGTACGCTAGGTTGGTGATATCGATACGTACATAGCGTAACCGAATTTCACAGATGGAAAATACTTGGTTGATGCTTAATTTTCATGTACTAATTGCAACGGGGAAGCCATATGATATGTAGTTGAACGAATTTGGATTAATTATGCGGTGTGTAATGCCGCATGTTCCTAATTAGCTGTTGGCAAATTATAATTCTATAAAATTGGTCATGCATTAGTTTGGCTCTCTTGATAAGAGATGCAGCTAGGCCATAATGAGTATATATATTGGATATCAAATGCTCTAGATTGATGCCCAAAACCAAACAGTAGTGATCCAATGCCTGTGAAGTATATGCAGTGGCATTAACCATTGCAATGGAATTTATCGTGTGTTCAGGATAACTTGCTCTTGATTTGATAATTTGAGCAATAAGTTTGGCCAAAAAAAAGGATCATTGTGGATGCGAGAAACACAAAGGACCATTTATATATATGCATCAATGAGCACCATAAAGTACCTAAATGGCCCAGATAGTGGTTGATTAGATCACAAATATCCCCTTGAATATGTTCAAGAAAATTAAGGGGCTCATTTTTAATTTGAGAGTGAGAAGACCTTAAAATTAATTCCCTTTGGCACATATGGTGCACATAAAATCTGATGATTTTGGAAACTTTGCAACTAGCAAGCTATGACCAACAAAATTGTCAATAATTTTTCTATCGTCCCTAAACCAGGGTGACCAAGGCGATCATGCCAAACCTTGAATTTATCAAGATATTTGAAAAATTATTTTGCTACGCAACATGTAATTCGAATGTATTGTACAATTCAATGATTGTCTTTCGAAAATTCTGTATAGAGTAAGAAAAATTCAATATGAATTTAACTCATATAGAATACATATATCATATATATGGTCAATATTATGTCCGAGGTACATAATTTTGACAAAAGACAATATAATATGTCTAGTTGTACAGTAATAGGCTTAATGACATTTCAGGGATAATTTAATAGACTAGTTGACATCTCCAAATATATCTTAGTAATTCAATTCCACAAGCATGTCATTGACATGAAGGGGTCATCCTCCTTCTGTTGGGCTGAATCTTTTGTTCTCTTTTGGAGGAAAATTTTGAGAACAACCCGCCACCAGATTATTTTCTGGTTGTTCATTTGAAGTGAGCTTCAAATTTATCCCCTTGAACTCATTTGCCTTTTCCAATGGATTGAAAGGATAATGTAGCCAAATGTGTGAGAGTTCGGCATTGATTTCTATGATGATGCGTACATGTGCACCTCTTGAAAAATTTGGGAATTATCTTTATGATTATTTTTATGAAAGTGACCTTTGCCTTGTCAGATCTGCTGTCACTTTCCTTTGAAATTCTTGTTGTTCCTCTTGCGACCACATAATTTATTTTGAGTGTTAGCATATACTTCAGGTAGCGGCATAGCACTTGTAGGGTGATTATGATCTTCAGTCTGAAGTAAAGTATATATCAACTCAATATACTTTGTGTACTTCTATTGATGATATTACTGTTGCAATATTCCCATAGAAGGACGGAAAGTGCATAAGGCTTTTGTCAATCAGATTTGTATCTGAAACTACTTGATTGCAGAATCTCAACTTGGAGTTGATCTTGTAAACAACAGAATTATAAGTTGTCATGGACTTGAAGTCCTCAAGAACGAGTCTGGCAGCATGATGACTTTTCATTGATCATAACACTCCTTGAGGGAGGTCCATAGAGACAGTGGGTCTTCCTCCATTAAATACTCAGTTTTGAAATCTAAGTGGAGGTGATACCGTAAAAATGCAGAGTCGCATATTTGGCTATCCCAGGAATAACCGGGGCATTTACTTCAGGTGGAGTTATGGTTGCAACAAGACCGCAGGTCAACAAATTGAGTTTGACATTTTATGGCCCATGTCAAATAATTACGCCCATGTAGGGCGAGTTCAACAAAGTCCTTTATTTGGATATGTCAGCAATGTCCTACATGAATTGATCATGCTTTTCTTAATTTACTATGAGAATAAATTAAATTGATGGTGTTAAAGTTGTGCAAAATTTAGGTCAAGATGATTCTTTAAAGACCATAAGTGTCGATCTTCGATATAGAACAGGCGACACCGTTGCTGCTAATATTTTGGATACCTTTCCTGAGGGAATTGGTGACGCTACAGTCACAGCCAAAAATATAGTCTCTATCCTGATTTAATTTTGGGTAGGAAGGTAGTCACCATAATGCGGTGTAGACTTCGCAATAATGAGCGAATAAATCGCTGCTATGAACATGAACTTCATTATGACGAACGGGTGATACTACAAGTGCAGCCAATGACATAGACTCTATTACTTTGTGTTTTGCCAAAATGATACAAGATAATCACAATAATTTCTACAATTTTGCATAAATTCTTCAAATTATTCAAGCAAATCTGAGGCCTAAATAATTTAAAGAGCAGAAAATATGATATCTGCAATTAATAATGTTTAAAAATAATTACAAAAAATAAGTAAATATATATAAGAAAACAACATTTTATCAAGGTATTATGGAGGTAATACATAAATGCGAATATATATGTGATATATTAAAAACCAAAGGGTTTAAAAGCATTTTTCTGGCTATTTATTCAACTGATGCTGAAAATATGCAAATACAGGGAATCATGAGGGCCTTTTTTGCAATTATAGTAGGACCTGTGGGTCTAAAGTACAAATTTATAGTAAGCCTAAGGGTTAGAATGCAATCTGCTGAGAATCTGAGGGCGAATATGAATTTTAAGCCATTTCTATTAGGCTGATGCCAGGTTCATGTCAATATGGAAGATCTCTGGGGCTAAAATGTAAGTTTTGCCATGTTTATTTGGCTATGCCAAAATTTATGCAAATAAGTAATAGCCGAAGGGCTAAAATGCAAGGTTTGCATTTTTCTTTTTTTTTCTTTTCAAAAGAGATTTGGATGGGTTTTCAACCGGCCCATGTGGGTTAAAGTCACCGCCGGTCTATTAGGCATGTTGGCCCATTTAAGCCCATCTAGGGCCCCTCCCGCGTATAAAGCCCGGCTGGTTAGGGTTTCCCCTAATCACCACTGCCCGGTGTGAGGGGCGGGCCACCGAACTGTGGCCGGTTGGGACCGGCCGAGGAAGTTGGGTGTAGTCGCTGCTGCCACCACGTTATGCTGGCCATTGGCGGGCTTGGGCGCTGCCACTAGAAGCCGCACGCCACTGCCGAAGGGTGGGGAAGTCCGCGGGACATCACGCCGTGGCCGCCAGAGAGAGTGAAGAGTGGGCTCACGCCGGGCGCCGCTGTTGGGGCCGCTCGGGTGTGGCACGAGTGTTGATGACGCGGGGTTGGAGGGGCACCCATGCCGCCGTGAAGGTTATGCGATGCGCGCGGCGTGTCGAGGATGGCGGCTCCATCGTCGTCACTGATGGGTTGGAGAAGGCGGTAGATTAAAGATTGCAACATCGATTGTCGCTAGCATGGTTAGAATATGTTGAATCATTGCCATGTTTCTAACCTTTTCTCCTTGTTCTTGATTTGAGTTCACCAGAGTTGCTCCTTCGTGTGATGGCTAGAGTTGCTCCTCGTTGGATTGTTGGAGATGGCCGGAGTGCTCCATGGTTGCATGAATTTCATCTTGCGCGAAGAGGCCTTGGAATCACTCTTGGAGAGACAAAGTGCGTGATAACGTGTTAAGAGAAGAATGGCAAAACATTTGGACAGGGAAATGAGATCAACACTTTTTCATTTCATTCACTACTGATGCTTTTATACGATGTCAAGAGATGGAAGCTAAAGGATGAAAAGTCATCCTTTAAGAAGAGACATGTCCCTTGGAAAGAACATTAGCAACCACCAATGTAGTTACGGAGGAATTTGATCGCATGGTTATTTGTGCTGTAATAGAGTATATGACCTTGGGATCAAATCAAATCCGCATGGAGAAACAAATAGACGATCCCGTTTGGGATGTAGTAGCAATTTTTTGGAAAAAATACAACTAGTCAATAGACAACTATATCATTCTAGATATCATATCTAGTTGCTAAATGCAAGTGATTTTATGATTTCAAGATAAATATGAACTATTTTTCCTTTTACGTACCGCTTTTAGCTATTTGGATCGTCATTTGTAATCATGAACTATTTGGATCGTCATTTGTTATAATGCTTTTACCAAATCTAGCTTCTTGAGAAAGGAAGCGTTTTCTTTCTGGTTAAACTAGGATCCATCTATACAATAGTTGCTTGTCATTTAGAAACCATTGTCAACTTTTTGTACCATTGAATCTTAGTCCAACAACCAGCCTAAACTCGGCTTCTTTTCACTCTTCTTCTTCCTCCCACTGCCACCCTGTCACTCTCTCCTTTTTCCCTTCGACCTGTCCTTCGGCACTGGCCCACCGCCCATCCTGCACATGCTCATGGCTGCCGGAACTACCAAGCCACCCTAACGATCCGCCGTCACTCTTGCCAACCTTCCCACTATGTTCAAGGAGCACAGGTTCTTCTTCGGCGATAGTGAGCACCCCCCACCCCGAACTCTAACCTCTGCAATGAGGTCATCCATCCTTGGCTCCGCCATTGTTGCCACTCTTGCGTCGATTCTGGCTCTGCCTCGCAACCCCTAACATCTCCGACGAAGTCACTATCCTCAGCTCCGCCTCCAGCACTACTCCCATGTCGACTCCGGCTCCGCCTCGCAGTCCACCGCCACTGGAGTTGAAGAAGGTGATGGAGGAGCACAAATCACATAGCAGATCCCGCCGTCAGCAAATTGACTCAGATCTTGTGAATTCTCAGATGATTGTGGAATAGCAAGAGCGCTAAACAAACTAGGAAATTAAAAAAAATTAGATTACTCCTTTTGATACCGGAATACCGGCTGATTACAGTACGTTCCATTCATTGCAGGTGCAAAGCATGAATCCCACCAAGATTACATGGAACGAGCTAACAAGGCGAGGTCGGAGAGGCTTTCTTCTGGACAACCATCATCGCTGAAAGAATGAAGCAGTAAACCTACCCCAGCACCGGATTGCCAAAACATCTGCATACTCAATTTTGATTAAGAATCTGAGGGTTTGATCTTTTGTCAAATAAATAGACCATCTCTGTTCCTCATCTCAGCAGCTATGGAAACAAAGTGTTAGTGTCATACGATTACTAGATATTTTATTTACGGAGCCTCTGGTTGCCGTTTGTGCTATTCTGAGATAATGGATAAAGGAAAACGCTACGGCCCGCATGCTGATTGAGCAACTCCATCCTCCTAGGCCATTAATTCTCACGCCACTCATCTAACCATCTATCTTTTCCTATAAAATCCCTCAACCAAGTTACGGTTTCGTGTTTCCCCTCTCCAACTCCCATCAAACAATCTGATTTGGACCATGCAGTGCACAGGTGGCCGCCTCCTCGCCTCCCTCCACCTGCCGGCAACTGGCTTCCCTACCTTCCTCGCCGACCTTGTCGTCAAGATCTGACGGGTGACCTCCAAGTGACCGGCACCGCGCCCCGCCTCCTCTGTGTCGTCTCGACGTCTTCTGGACGAAAAGCAGGCAAAGGCAAGGGCACCGGAGAAAGATGGCAAAGACGATGCCACTGATACTGGCTGCTGTGTCATGCCGACAGCGGCGAACGGCTCCGTGGCGCCACGGCAGGATGGTGGCGCGATGCTGGCTACGTCGTCACACTGACGGCACGGCCAGATGAGGAGGAAGCGACGCGGACAAAGATCAAGAGGAAGCACCGATGCTGACGAAGAGGAAGCACCGATGCTGACGAAGAGGAAGCGACGCGGACACCCATCGATGGCCACACCGCCACCCGCGGTTCTTCTTCCCGGTGCCGCACAACCTGTCTGCCATGTTCATGGCACGCGTCGCAACGTGGGAAACAAATGATTGTTGTGTAGGAAACAAAATAAATTATTTGTAAAATTAGATGTTTCTATTGCACGAAGATTGTTTCTATTGTACAATGACGTTGTTGTTACATTGGTTCAACAAGTTTGTTGCACATGATTTAACTATATATTTTTGTATCAAGACAATATTGTTTCCATGGATGTTCGATCTAGCCAATCTAACCGCACATTGAACCAACTAAATTTCAAATTTATTTCTATCGACGATCGGTGAATCGGCGATCTTACGGTATTCGTGGAATGAGGATTACTGGGGGGTAGGGACCTCTAGGGCCCAAGTGCCAGGAGCTCTGACAGCAGGGGACAACCGTTTTTATACAGGTTCGGGCCTCCCTCAGGATAATAACCCTACGTCCTGTTGCTATATATTGATGGAGAACACGCTTTACAATGGGGGGTGTAAGTTAGTGGCTACCCTAGGCCTAATCATAGACTAATCTATCCTAAACCACCGGGCTCGACTCCTTCGAGGCAGCGGGTCTTCTAGGGCTCCGCCTCCTGGAACTGCGACTAGATTGATTTGTTGGACCTCTTAGAACCTAGCAGAACCTGTCCTCCCCTATGGGATTGCAGATCCTTATATAGGGGGTTCCCAGGGTCGTACTGGATGTGGACTTATGCCCGAGTAGGACTCTGGTCTCCTTAAACGTCGGGATCGACTTCTTAGTTTAAGGGGAGTCTTCCCTTCCCTAGAGGGGTTACCTTGTCGTCCAGGGATCCTTTCCGGGTACGCTATACTTTCCTAAAGTCCTGGGATTCTGTACACGGATACCCCTAATACATGGGATACCATATTACTCATCATCAAGCCCCCCATCAATACGTGAAGTGAGGTCATGATGGTTTTGTTTGGAAA
Source organism: Stipa capillata (assembly GCA_019208055.1). NCBI lineage: Eukaryota > Viridiplantae > Streptophyta > Magnoliopsida > Poales > Poaceae > Stipa > Stipa capillata. The sequence goes on from JAGXJF010000266.1 coordinate 74,790, forward strand.
TCTGCCCTTGTCGAGAAGAAACTCCGAGTAGGCGATCCGAGTAGTCCTTGTCGGCGACTTCTCCGAGTAGGCTCAATCGCCTTATCGGAATAATTCCTTGGAAAATCCAGAATACTTTTCCGCTCTGATCTGATCCGTCGATCACGGACACGCGTCCGCCTGGCATATTTCTAGGAAACGGAACCATCGTGGCGGAAATTTTGTGTGGTGATGAAGAATCTTTTCTCTCTCCGTGCTGTGGTGCCGTTAACGTGCGCTGAGCCACGGCGCGTTCGTTCGGGTCGTGGGTTGTCAGATCCTCTTTTTCCCGCGAAGCGCCTTGTAAGCGGAAAAAACAACTGTCCGCATTAAATGCGATGGAACTGATCGTGTCGAAAACCGTGCTCGGCTCCGGCGCAAGTTTAAATCTTTAGGAGTCCAAGAATTGGGGTTTTGCCCGCATCGTCTCTTTGCCTCCTATCCTTCTTGCTCCCTTCATCTTCTTCCTTCCTCTCCGCGCCATGGCTGGGACCCCGTTGGTTGACGACCCATGGCCGCGCTCAGAGATGACCGAGGCGAGACTCGCATCTTCCCTAGAACTAACTCTTATCCAATCGACCCGCCAAGCCGAGTTCCGCCATGTCCGAGGCGAGGGAAATCCTGAACCCGAACCTGGCTGGCTGGTTGTCTTCCCCGACTTTTTCCGATGTGGGTTCTTCTTGCCTCCTTCTACCTTCCTACATTCGATCTTCCTGTTCTATCGAGTTGAGGTGGTGAACCTGGACCCGGCATCATACACTCTCCTGAGTGTGTTCGCCCATCTGTGCGAAGCTTTCCTCGGGGTTCGGCCATCGTTGGATCTATTCAGATACTACCACAAGATGGAGAGGACCAAGAAGAAAGTAGTGGGAGGTGCGAGTGTCCGTCTTCGAGAAGATAAGGCCGCGGAGTACATCGACGCTACCGGAATCCGATCCTTTCCAGGATGGGAGTATGAGTGGTGCTATTGCCGCCCATCGATCCCTTTGAGCATAAGGTACTGGGGGACTCCACCCGACGTGGCATCCACCTGGACCGACGAGACCCTGCTCGACTCCCGTCTCCAGCACCTAGTCGGGGAAGTTAAGGCTCTCCGAACTCGAGGCCTGTCCTCGGCCGATGTTGTCGTCGACTTCGTCAGGCGCGGAATTTGCCCCTTACGGTTCAGGGAGACAGGCGCTTGGGACTCGGCAAGCGATCCATACCAACGGCGGAGAAAAATGGGTAAGCCTTTTTCCCTCATAACTCAGTATGCAGGACTCGACAGGGTGTCCTAACTTTTTCTTTGTCTCGAGCAGCCCTCTCGGAAGCGGAGGTGTCCGAGAAGGTAAAAGCTCTCTTCAAGCGTGTACCTCCACCCCTTCGCCAGGATGTCCCGACGTCGCTACCTCTTCGACCTCCGCACGAGCGGGAAGAGGTTCTAGCGGTAATCCTTTCTTTTTTAGGGCCTTAGATCCTTCAAGCTCACCTCATATTGGTTTTGCGGGATGGACCCTTTCTGCAGAGAGAAGGGCGTGGAATAGATGACCCCGAAGCTGGGCCCTCTATTCCTAGTCGGTGCTCGACCGCGGCCGAAGACCAGCGCGATGGAGACACCCACCCCGCCGAGAAGGTGGAAGAAGCTGCGCGGGGTGAATCGAGATCCATACCGCCGATCTGCCCTCGTGGAGCGAGAGATTCCTCGGGACGGCGAAGATGCACTATTTCGCTGAAGAGGACGAGGTACCATCCTTCCGCTTCTTACTTTATCGAGCCCATGCTCCTAGTTCTGGGTTCTGAATGCGACCTGCAGGGAAGTTTCTCTGCCGGAACCTGCCCCTCGTGCTGCTCCGCGGAGGAAGTTGTCTGTCAGACTGCTTCCTAGTCGGAGCCCGGTCGGCGTGGTATCCCCCCCCATCATCTATCAAGGACCAGCCGATGCCAAGTCGCCAGGGCGGGGAAGCCTCGGTCGAAGAAGATCCCATAGCGCTACTCAGACCCTTGGTGGAGGTAGGGAAGGTTCCTGCTCATCTTGGTTTTCATCCGATAAGATTGCCAGCCTATCTGATCTTGGCATGTTCTTCCCAGCGTGCTCATGATAGGTGGAACTCACTTCGAGACCAGACGGCTCAGCTTTCCGACGCCCTTTCTCGGGAAAAGGCGCGAGCCTCGTCTGCCGAGGAGAACCTGTTGAAAATGGCGGATCGCCTAGAGCTGGTACTCACCACGGTTGGTGCGTCTATCCGAGCCACGGAGAGTCTTCCTGATCGTCTGGCGGAATTGGATCGAGCCGCTCAAGATTTTTCTGGGCGTTTGCGTCTACCCGACTTGTAAATGAATGGCCTTCGTATGTACGGCAGACATGTATAGAATTTCTGACTTTTCTGATGGACGACTTCTGAGCCTAAGTCTTTGGACCAGCCCCCGACTGTTCGCTCGAGGGATGCTCTCGAGCGTACAGTCGAGTAGTCTCAAACGTAAAACTTCTGAAGCTGATCGATATTCCAAGAATTCGATAGGACTCGACCGTCTTCCATCGCTAGTCGGAAAGACCTTGGTCGCGTCACTTCGACTATGGTGTAAGGACCTTCCCATTTGGGAGACAACTTATTGCTATTGCTTTTATTTTGTACGAGTCGTAGGATGAGGTCTCCGACCTGCAGTGAGCGTTGTCGAACATGTCTGTCATAGTAGCGACGAAGGTTTTGTTGGTAGCGGGTGGCCCGGAGTAGAGCCTGGGTCCGTTTTTCCTCAATGAAGTTGAGGTCATCCTCTCTTTGAGGGATTTCTTCCTTGTCGGTGTACAGCTCTACCTGTGGTGATTTTAGGGTAAGTTCGCACGGCAGCATGGCCTCGGCTCCATATACCAGGCCGAACGGTGTTTCTCCGGTGGCCCGGTTGGAGGTTGTTCGTAGGGCCCAGAGGACGGAGGGCAACTCGCGTACCCAAACCTTGGCGTGGGCGGAGAGTCTGTCGAAGACGCGAGTTTTCATCCCCTAAAGTATGAGTCTGTTGGCGCGTTCGACCTGTCCGTTGCTCTGTGGGTGTGCAACCGAGGCATAGCATATCGTGGTGCCAAGCTCGGTGCAGTACTCGATGAAGTCGAAGCCGGAGAACTGAGTACCGTTGTCAGTTATGATCCTGCTCGAGACGCCAAACCTAGTCATAACGTTTCGCATTATGAATCACTTGGCTGCTTCCGACGTGATCTGCGAGACAGGTTCAGCTTCGATCCATTTGGTGAATGTATCGATCGCGACGAAAAGGAACTTGTAGCCCCCGGGCGCCACCGGAACGGCCCTAGGATATCGAGGCCTCATGCGGCGAATGGCCATGACAAGGGAATTGTCTGTAGTGCTTGGGCGGGCTGGTGAATGCGTCTGCGGTGAAATTGGCACTGACGGCATCGCTTCACTAACTCGCTCGCGTCATGTAGGGCTGTTGGCCAATAGAATCCTTGTCTAAAGGCCTTTCCGACCAGGGTTCGGAAAGATGCATGTGCCCCGCACACCCCTCCATGGATCTCTTCGAGTAATCTGATACCCTGCGTCTGAAGGATACACCGCATGAGCACTCCGTGGGCCCCTCGTCTGTAGAGGGCCCATCGACCAGGGAATACATTCTGGCGCATCGGGCAATCTGCTCGGAAAGTGTATCGTCCTCAGGGGTAGTTCGATCGAGAAGGTACCTGCGGATGGGCTCTATCCACGAATCTTCAAGATCGAGGGGAGCGACGAGGCGTCCCGCCACTCCCCTCGGAGCGTCAATACCTGGTGACACCCTTGAGAGGTGCTTAACCACCTCTCCTTCGTCCCCGGGTTCAAGAGAAGCCACGGACGGCGTCGAGATCCTTTCTACAAAGGCCCCGGGTGGGCATGGAGATCGTGAGGAGGCTAGGCGAGCAAGACTGTCGGCTTGGCAGTTATCCTTTCGAGGGATATACCGTACTTCAAAACCGACGAACTTCTTCTCTAGCTTTCTCACCTCCGCGAGGTAAGCCGCCATATTCGGGTCTGTAGTCTGGTACTCCTTGGAAACTTGTCTTGCTACCAACTGCGAGTCTCCGTTCACGAGAAGACGGTGAATACCGAGTGCTGACGCGACTCTGAGACCGGCTAGCAGCCCTTCGTACTCAGCTACGTTATTTGTGGCTGGAAAGTCAATCTGTAGTATATACTGTAGGCGTTCTCCGGTTGGAGAGGTCAAGATTATCCCAGCCCCCGCGCCTTCGATGGTTAGTGAACCGTCGAAGTATAGTGTCCAAATGTCGTCCTTGACTGCTGGTGACACCGAATAGTCGGGCTCCGTCCATTCAGTGACAAAGTCGGCGAGGACTTGCGACTTGACCGCCGTGCGCCGAACGAAGTGGATGTCGAACTCCCTGAGCTCGACAGCCCACTTGGCGATTCGACCTATGGCCTCGCGGTTGCAGAGGATTTCTCCCAAAGGGTAGGTGGTCGGGACCGTGACCGTGTGAGCTTGGAAATAGTGTCGAAGCTTGCGAGACGTGGTGAGGACCGCGTACAGGAGCTTTTGAACCTGGGGATAACGCTCCTTGGGTCCATGCAGGATCTCGCTGATGTAGTACACTGGTTTCTGGGCCTTCTCATGGTGCTCGGAAGTTCCGCGTTCCACCGTCAGTACTCCGCTGACCGCGGACGGCCCAGCCGCGATGTAAAGCAGTAACCTTTCCTCGGGGTTAGGCGCGACCAGCACCGGGGGGTGGTTAAGTATTCTTTGAGCTCTTGGAATGCCGCTTCTGACTCCGTTGTCCACTCAAAGCCGTCGTGTTGTCGCAGATGTTTGAAGAAAGGGATTCCTCGGTCTCCTAGTCGGGATATGAATCGGCTCATGGCCGCCATGCAACCCGTGAGTCTTTGGACCTCTCGGACCGTTTTTGGGGACCTCATCTCCGTGATCGCCCGTATTTTATCAGGATTTGCCTCAATTCCCCGGTGCGATACCAAGAAACCAAGTAGTTTTCCGGCGCTGACTCCGAAGGTACATTTCTCCGGGTTCAGCATTATTCTGTTTCTCCGGAGGTTGGTGAATGTTTCCAGTAGGTCCGAGAGCAGGTCTTCTTTCTTCTTTGTTTTCACGACGAGGTCATCGACATATGCTTCAACGTTTCGACCAATTTGGCTGTGGAGGGCAAGCTGCATTCCGCGTTGATACGTTGCACCCGCGTTTTTTAGTCCGAAAGGCATCTTCGAATAGCAGAAAACCCCGAACGGACTTACGAAGGAAGTTTTCTCCTCATCCTCCCGACACATGCTTATTTGGTGATAGCCCGAATAGGCGTCGAGAAGGCTTAGATAGTCGCATCCCGACGTCGAATCCACTATCTGATCTATTCTGGGTAAGGGGAAAGCGTCCTTTGGGTAGGCCTTATTGAGGTCCATGAAATCGACGCACATCCGCCACTTCCCGTTGGCCTTCTTAACCATAACTGGGTTGGCGAGCTATTCAGGGTGCTCGACTTCTCGGATAAACCCGGCCTTCAGGAGTTTCTCGATTTCCACCTTGATGGCTTCTTTCCGATCTGGGGCGAAACGTCGTAGTTTCTGTTTCACTGGTACGGCGTCCTGACGGACAGCTAGCCTGTGCTCAATCACTTCCCTGGGGATTCCAGGCATGTCGGATGGCTGCCACGCGAAGACGTCCGAATTGCCCCGGAGAAAAACGATGAGCGACGATTCCAAGTCTGGATCAAGTGTAGACCTGATCCGGACTGTCTTGGAGGGCTCTGCTGGATCCAGAGGAATTACTTTTATCTCTCCGTGGGTCTTCACGGCCGTGCTGGTTTTTGAGGGCATATGCTCCCCGTCCCCCAGGTGGACTCGTATGTGGTCGAGGCTGCTCTTGTCGCAGAGGAGCGCTTCTCTGGGGGAACTCCTTATCATGAGAACACCTTTTGGGCCGGGCATCTTTATGCACTGGTAAGCGTAGTGCGTAGCTACCATGAACTTGGCCAGAGTAGGGCGCCCAAGATAGCGTTGTATGCTGTCTCGAAATCGACTACGTCGAACAGGATTTTCTCTGTTCGGAAGTTCTCCGGTGTACCGAAGGCAACCGGGTGCGTGACTTGCCCGATTGGCGTGACCGACGAGCCCGGGACGATACCGTGAAAAGCGTGCGTCACCGTCTGAACAGACGATCGTGGTATTTGCATTGCGTCGAGGGCGTTGGCGAATAGGATATTGAGGGAGCTCCCTCCATCTATTAGTACGCGGCCCACTCGGCAGTTGTTGATCGTTGGCTCGACCATGATCGAGCGTAGTTTTCGGGGCAATCGGTCTGGTCGAAAGAGATCGTGACCTCGGACCACTTGACCGCTCGAGGAACCCGCGGTAGACTCGCGAGAACTTCTCGGGCGATCGCCTTGTATTGCCTCTTGGACTCATAAGAGGTTGAGCCCCCGAATATGTGCTCAATCGCTCTGACATGCCCCTGGAAAGGCTCAGGAGTGGAGTCGTCGTCGTCGGAAGTTGTTTCCCGACTGTTATTAGCGACCTGAGGGTTCTCCTCGCGGAACTTCTCTCTTTCTTCCCGAAAATATTTCTTGAAGATGCGACACTGTCGCAGATCATGCGAGTCGGTCTGGTGAAAATCGCACCAGGGCTTGGACGACTTGTCGGAGGACGTGGTAGGTTTATCCTTGGGGCGTGGTCGCCAGGTGCGCTTCTCGGAGATCTTGGCCATTACCTCGTCGGCTTTGATCCTTTTCTTCTTGTTCCCTTCGGAGGGCTTCTTCTTGCGTTTAAACTTGCTCGAATCGCTCCTCGATCGGAGGGGAGAACTGGTCGACTCATCCCGCTGTTGTTTGATGTACCGCAGGGTTTCCTCCGCACAAGCGGCCTTCTCGGCCAGATCCATGAGCTGCCTGGTGGTTTTCGGTGGCCGCATGATCAGATCGTGCGTGCACATCTCGTTTCTGCTGCCTCGAGTGAAGGCGCGGATGACATCCGAGTCCGTTATCTCCGGGATAGTGTTGCGGACAGCACTAAACCTTTTGGTAAACTCTCGGAAGGTCTCGTCTGGTCGTTGGACGACAAGGAATAGGTCGTCGACCCGACCAGATCTTGGGAAGGTGCCCTGGAAGTTCCCGAGTAACATGTCGCATAGCTGTCCCCACGAACGGATCGTTCCTGTGGGTAGATTCGTCAACCATGTCCTAGCGCTCCTCTGAGAGCGGTAGGAAGATAGTTAGCCATGACCTTCTCGTCCGCGCCGGCCGCTTCAATCGCGATGGTGTAGATCTGAAGGAATTCCACGGGATTCGTGGTTCCGTCGTACGATTCTAACGAGCCGGGCTTGAAACGAGAAGGCCACGTACCTGTCGGAGTTCTTGGGATAGCGCTTGGCATCCGCTAAAGGACCCCCGATAAGGTGCATTCTCGCCGCTATTCGAGGTCGAGGATCGGCCGCGAGTATTGGCGTGTTGTGCGTGCTCTCTCCGAGAAGGTTGTTGCTCTTGCTGGCGCCTTTGGCGGCGGCGCATGTCGAGCTGTTGTCGGAGGTCGACAGGTGGCTCCCCCTGAGGAGACCTGTTCCTGGGGTGTCGTCCCTCCCGATCGCGTTCTTCTAGCGGAGGAGGGGTGTCCACCCGAGTAGAGCTACGGGCCACCGATTGGGCTCGAGAAGATTTGGCCTGGTTCTGAGCCTCTTGGAGGTCGGCCCCCAGCCGTTGCAGCCACTGCACACCCGCGGGTGTCGATAAATCCGCCACGGGGGGCTGTGACAGCAGATTGCGCACTTCCGCAAGTCTTCGAGCAGTTCGGGACACGTACTCCCTTGTTCCCGGGGGGAGATCTCTCCACAGTGGCAGGCAAGTTTTCGTTCCGGCGGGGAGTCCTTTCCCCGGCGGCGGGTAAGCCCCCGTTCATGTGGGAGGCGGCCATGTGCGGCCCCCGGGCAGATTGTGATCTTCGAGGTCTTCTCGACCACCGTCGATCGCGAGTACCATCCGAGGTCCTTGGCTGGACGATGTGTACTCGTATTCCATCACGTTGTCCTCATCGGATGCGACGTGGGTAAGATCTTGATTGTTCTCACGATCAGAGTTTGCAGGAGAAATTCCAACCATGGGGCTGGTCGTTCCTGCCGGGAAGTCGTCGTTCAAGACCAACTTCCCGCTGAAGGCCCTGGCGCACTCGGTTCTGAAGTGATCTGCTTCGCCATCCGAGTCCTCTCCAGGGGCGTACTCTCCAAATCCACTCGATCCGTAACCGGGTACGGGTCCATAGGGCCAAAGTTATCGTAGAAACCCTGGTCCGAGTACCCAGTACGGGCGAGATTGCGATCGGTCTTCCTGCCGGGTTTGCTTCTTCCTCCTCGGTCAAAACCGGCGAGGGCTGTGCAACCGGCGCTGGGATCTGATCGCGCTTAGTTGCGCGTCCTGCCGACTCTGATTCTTCCTGGACGGCTTGGTCCGGAGAGGTCCCCACGGTCGGCGCCATCTGTCGACGATCGGTGAATCGGCGATCTTACGGTATTCGTGGAATGAGGATTACTGGGGGGTAGGGACCTCTAGCTCCCAAGTGCCAGGAGCTCTGACAGCAGGGGACAGCCGTTTTTATACAGGTTCGGGCCTCCCTCAGGATAATAACCCTACGTCCTATTGCTATATATTGATGGAGAACACGCTTTACAATGGGGGGTGTAAGTTAGTGGCTACCCTAGGCCTAATCGTAGACTAATCTATCCTAAACCGCCGGGCTCGACTCCTTCGAGGCAGCGGGTCTTCTAGGGCTCCACCTCCTGGAACTGCGACTAGATTGATCTGTTGGACCTCTTAGAACCTAGCAGAACCTGTCCTCCCCTATGGGATTGCAGATCCTTATATAGGGAGTTCCCAGGGTCGTACTGGACGTGGACTTATGCCCGAGTAGGACTCTGGTCTCCTTAAACGTCGGGATCGACTTCCTAGTTTAAGGGGAGTCTTCCCTTCCCGAGAGGGTTTACCTTGTCGTCCAGGGATCCTTTCCGGGTACGCTATACTTTCCTAAAGTCCTGGGATTCTGTACACGGATACCCCTAATACGTGGGATACCGTATTACTCATCATCAATTTCCTAAAATTACGGGATTGGTTTCCTTAAAAATCAGATCTACGTTGTGTGCTGCCATGTGTTGCATGTTGTTACATTGGTTCAACATGTTGTTACATTGGTTCAATAAGTTTGTTACATATGTTTTAACTATATGTCACTGTACTACGATAACAGTGTTTCTATGAACATCTGATCTGGCCGATCCAACTCTCCATTGAACCAACTAAATCTGGAGTTTGTTTCCTGAAATTCCGATATTGGTTTTCTTAAAATCGGATGTACATTGTATGTTGCATGCATGTTGTTGTTCCATTGGTTCAATAAGTTTGTTGTATATGTTTTAACTATATGTACCCGTATCATGATAAAAATGTTTCCACGGACATCTGATCTGATCAATCCATCATCAATTGAACCAACATGTAATGGCTATGAAAGTATGTCTACAGATGTCTAAGATAGGTATGCCGATTTATAGCACAGCTATAGATAAAGCACCCATTATCCTCTCACAAACGGCAGTTCCAGAGCCAGTTAGCCTTTGTATTTGACTAGAGAATGGATAGCCATATCTTATGTGTTTATGACCCAGCATTCAGCCTGGGGAAAGTCCCAGCTAAGCTCGTGCGTGCCTACCCCTATATCACGGCCGCTCAGTTTCCTCGCGATGCGATCCATTCGTGGTGGTTAAATGCTGCCCCATTGATATTTTATGAGACATTTCTGGTTAGCATAAGCAGTATACGGTGATCAACCTATATCTCCATGAGAGCATCTCCAACTCATTTTTCTATATAACTTTATATAGAGAGTTTTTAAAAAAAATTCTCTTCCTATATCTCCACACTCTACAACCCATTCTCCATATCTCACTCTCCTATATTTTATTAATATCCTATAACTAACATAATAATTTAAACGGCTCTATTTATAACGGCTACAATTTTATAATAGCTACTTGTAACGACTATATTTATAACGGTCATAATTTGAATGGCTATATTTGTAACGGCTATACTTTATAATGGCTACGTTTTTCTTGTCTATATAAGCAAGGTCATTTATTGTCCCTGGGTAGTTCTTCTTACAACTCTTCACCCTTCCATCAGAATGAGTTATCCCAACTCTTCACTCTTCCAATCTCTCTTGGATTCGTCGTCATCTGATGATGACGACCAATTCCTTATTGCTGCAGCTTACGTAACACATAAACATCATGAGTTTATGAATGCTCCACGTCGTGGTTCTGTGCATGGACATCAGGTATTCCAACGCAATAGACAAGCCAGACACTGTAGACTATACCAAGACTACTTTGCAGACTCCCTGACATATGGCCCAACGCTATTTCGGTGAAGGTTTGCAATTAGTCCATAATTTCTTTAGTCATATTTCTTGATCCTCCTGTCAATCTCTCATTGTTCTTATCGATGCAAGTTTAGGATGCGTCGTTCTATTTTTCTGCGTATATTACAAACCGTAGAAGAGCATGATGCATATTTTGTGTAGAAAAGAGATAATGTTGAAGTGCTTAGGTTATCTTCTTTGCAAAAAATTACCGCAACATTTCGAATGCTAACATATGGAGTAGCAGTAGTGGATGCAATCGATGATTATGTTCGGCTTGGGGAAAGCACCGCTATAGAGAGTCTGAAAAGATTTGTGAAAACAATTGTAGAAGTCTTTGGAGATGAGTACTTGAGATTTTCAAATGAAAACGATATTGCTAGATTACTTGCCATTGGAGAGGAAAGAGATTTCCCCAGCATGTTAGGTAGCATAGATTGCATGTATTGAAAGTGAAAAAATCCGGTTCACCATTATGATCGCTCTCTCGTAGTCACATGGCATAAGATCATCGGGGTCAACGTCCTCTTGGCTCTCCTCTTGCTCAGGTTCTATCTCTTCTCTTGCAAGCAATTCCTTTAACTGCAACTCAACTTGCTCAAGTCCTTCACAGATCACCGAAGTATAAATGCCATGCTTTCTTTTCTGGAACGGTACATCATGTCATTTCCATATTCACATAATATGTAGGCATGATCTGAAAAAGATGGTAACCATTACATCATGAAAGAACTATAGAAGTTGGTATATCATCAGAATGTGTCGACTCGTTTTTGCTTTTCACAAGGACGCCTAGTATCTGTTCTAGAAGAGTTTTCTTTTTAAAAAAAGAAGCTTTATTGATTCCCCATATTGCAACAAGAAGATGCGAATACAAGAGTTTCAGACCCGGCCTCTCTGCATCGCCGATGCACACAACCAACATATTATTATAGCAAACTAGTATCCACGGGAACAAACCCGGTAAGCAAAAGGAGGAAAACCAAAGAGTTACTGAGGAAATATCACGGCCTTAGGAGGCGCAATACGCACACTAGGCCGCCACCCATGGTTGTTGAAAACCTCCCTGACAGTACTCTCCAATTGAACACACACGCCCAGCACCACCGGTTAATCCTCCACCCGCTGAAGCGTAGACCAGGTACGGAGCCAGTGTATACATAAGTGTGTAACCTGTAAAGGAGAATTAGAATTCTTCTTGTCAAAAACAACATCGTTTCTGCAAAGCCATAATGACCAACACAGCGCTGCTGCGCCTACCAGGACAAGACTCCTCAATTGCTCATTTAACCCCCGCAGCCAGTTACCAAACATATGAGCAACACCCCGGGGAGGAAACAAGTTGGAGGAAACCTAGACAATGCGCCATACTGCACGCGCTAAGTGACAGTCAAAAAAAGATGCTAATGGTTTCATTATGAAGACAAAAACAACACTTGGGACTACCCCCCAACGCCTTTTAAGCAGGTTATCCTTAGTTAATATGACACCCCTGCACATATACCAAAGGAAAATCTTTACTTTAGTTGGAATTTTAATCCTCCACAGCTCTCTATTCAGGACCCTACCCGTAGTTTTTAACATGGCCTTATACATAGAAGAAACGGAGAAAATCCCACTCTTATGTAAATCCCATCTAAAAGCATCAACCCCATCTGACAGCTGAACCGCAACTAGTCGTGCTTGTAAGTGGTCCCAAGCAGCAAATTTGGATCCTACCAGGGAACGGCGGAAGGAGACGCTTGGAAGACCTGTAGTTAGAACCTCAGCAAGGGTACAATGCTTATGCGAGCGATGCCAAAGAGATTCGGATATTGATCTTTGAGAGGGGCAGCACCCAACCATCTATCCTCCCAAAACCTCACTTGCGACCCATCTTTAATCACGAAGGAACCAAAACGGAAAAAATTCCGCTTAGCCCGCATCAAACCAGCCCAAAAATGTGAATCCCCAGGTCTCCATTCAACTATAGACAACAGTTTTGAACCCAAGTATTTATTGCGTAACATGCCCTGCCATAAGCCCTCCTCATTAAGGAGCTTAAAAAACCATTTGCACAGCAAGCTCAAGTTTTGCACCCCAAGATCATGGACGCCTAACCCACCCTGGTCCTTTGGATGGCAAACAATGTCCCATTTGGCTAAGTGATATTTCTTTTTGTGATCATCACTTTGCCCAAAAAACTTGGACCGGAAGTAGTCCAAGCGTGACAAACACACCCTTGGGTACTTCAAAGAACGACAGCATGTACAATGGGAGGCTACTTAGAACGGACTTAATAAGGACTAGCCTGCCACCAGCGGACAGATGCTTGCCTTTCCAGCTACTCAGACATTTTTCGAACCGTTCCTCTACCTCCTTCCAATCTAAATTTCTGAGCTTCCGATAATGAATTGGGATGTCAAGGTACCGAAACGGTAGAGAACCCAGTTCACAACCGAATAAACTAGTGTACTGGTCTTTTGCCTCTTGCGCAGCGCCAAAACAAAAAATCTCACTCTTATGGTAGTTTATTTTTAAACCCGAAAGAAACTCAAATGTGGTCAACAGGAGCTTTAGATTTTTGGCTTTTTCTATATCGTGCTCCAAGAAAAGGATCGTATCGTTAGCATACTGTAGGATTGATAAGCCATCATCTATTAGATGTGGCACCACCCCGGGGATTTGACCATCTTCTTTTGCCCGACCTATTAAGATTGCCAGCATGTTCGCCACCACATTAAAGAGAATGGGTGAGAGGGGGTCTCCTTGTCGGAGACCTTTTCTCGTTTGGAAGAAAGGGCCAACCTCCTGGTTGATCTTAATACCCACACTCCCTCCTGAGATAATACACTCCACCTACTAACACCATTGCGCGGAGAACCCTTTCATGCGCAGAGTCTGCAAAAGAAAAGGCCATTTGACCTTGTCGTATGTCTTCTCGAAATCTACTTTGAACAAAACACCCCCCAACTTTTTCCGATGCAACTCGTGAACAGTCTCATGCAAAACGAGAACTCCCTCTAGGATATGCCGGCCATGCATAAAGCTGTTTGAGTAGGCTGGACCACACGGTCTGCCACTCCGCTAAGACGGTTAGTCACTACTTTAGTGAAGATGTTTAAAGCTCACGTTAAGTAAACAAATCGGCCTGTACTGCTGGATCCGCATCGCCTCTTTGCACTTAGGTAAGAGCGTAATGACCCCAAAATTCAGACTGTGAAAGGGAAGGGTCCCTTGATGGAATTGCTGAAACAAGGCCATCAAGTCATCTTTAAGAACTTCCCAAAAAACTTGATAAAACTCGGCGGGGGAAACCATCCGGTCTAGGCGCTTTATTATGCTCCATTTGGAAAATAGCCTCCCACACCTCTTTCTCGGAAAACGGGGCTATCAACGCTTCGTTCTCCAAAACGGAGACTTGAGGAATGCCACCCGTGTTGGACTCCATGAGGTGATATGAGACTTTAAATGCGCCTCCCCCACTATTGAACCATCGGCATCCTCAAGTTGGAAAATACGTTGCTTACGGAGCTTCCCATTCGCGATCTTATGGAAGTAACGAGTGTTATTATCCCCCTCCAAAAGATACTTAACTTTGGCTCGCTGATACCATTTGATCTCTTCCTTGCGTAACAACCTGGCCAGACGCTCGTTAGATTTACGCTTAAGATCTATTTCTTGAGGCTTTTTATCCAAGGTATCAATAGAATCAATTAACGAACGGATCCTATTTTGCCATCTTTTCATCGGGGAATCACCCCTATTCTCCCTTCTCCAAACGAGGGACACCATATCAACAAAACCATCGCGGGTCAGCCAGCCAAGCTCAAACTTGAAAGGTTTACCCATCCACGATAGGTCGACAAACCGGTATCTACAAGGAGAGGAGTATGGTCTGACATAGAACGGTCGAGGGCCCGAACCGAGACTAAAGGAAATTTAGATTCCCAGTCTGTTGTCATAAGCACACGATCTAACTTCTCGTAAGTCGGGTTGCCGTGCGAGCTGGCCCCAGTGAACTGGCACCCCGATAGGTCAATCTCCCTCAAGTCCAAGCTGTCGATTACAGCATTGAACAGAACGACCATTGGTTATCAAATCTACTGTTATTTTTATCATGATGATTACGTAGAATGTTGAAATCACCTCCTATTAGCAGAGGATAGGGATCATGACAGCATACACACACCATCTCAGCTAGAAAACCAGGTTTAAGGCAATCCTGGGCGGCACCATACACCGCCACCAGGCTCCAGTCGAAATTATCGGCCCTATTCTGAAGATGGAATTTCACATGAAAGTCCCCATCAGAAATTGAACGGATCGTCGAAATCAAATTATTCACCCGAGAAGGATCCCACCAGAATGACCTCTGAGAGGGAGGCAATGCCACACAAAATCCCGGCCTCCACAAAGGTGATCCAAGGCAGATGTTGTGAAAGCACTTTTGCCGGTCTCAAGGAGCGCGACAAAGTCCAATCGAAGATCAGACACACACTCAGAAATATATCTATGCTTAGCCAAGTCACCAAGACCTCTGCTATTCCAGAACATCCCTCTGATCTTGAAACCTCTTTTCTATTGGAAATTTTAACCTTTTGGGCCTTTTGGCCGCCACTCGACTTCTTCTTTGAAGAGACAGATTTAGATTTACGAGAGATAGCTTTTAGGTCACTTAAGGTGTACCCAAGCTCCAACTCACCCACCACCTCGTCAGAAATTTGTCCACACAAATCATTAAGCAAAGGTTTATCAACGTTGTAATCCTCGAACTCATCCCCCGAAACATGCAAATCATCAACATTAATACCTCGTTTAGGATTCTCCCAAGGTATGACAGATAGTCTATCAACCTCTAACTTCCTAATAGCCCCAACCGCAAACCCAATCTCGTGACTTGTACTACCAAGAGAAACCCCTAGCCTCTGAACAAAGCGAGAAATATGGGAATCGGAGAAAGACAAAAAAGACTGATCAGAGGTCACGGACGTACCAATGGGCTGGTCCAGGTTGGAGAAGGCCTTCCGACGCATAGCACGGGTCATCATGTCCTCGTCCGCTGCCGCCAACGACAAAGGAGAGGCAGCCGCATTGGAGCGGGAACTCCTACGCTCGGGTGCAGACGCAGTCGCGGCACGCTGGACAGGAGAACCTGCCGCGGTCGACGCCGCCGCGGCAAAACGAGGAGACGAAGGCGCTGCCCCGGCCCGCTTTGGCGAAGACGCGACAACTGCGGCCAGCACAGGTGGCAAGTTAAACAACAGGAACAAATGGAGATACGGGGTATGAAATGTTTACCAATCACACTCAATGATTGAAAAATAATCTTGCATATTCTGGTGTTTTAATAAAACTTTCCCATTGTTTCAGGACCAGAAGAAGTTGGAGATCATTCTACTTGCAGATAAAGAAGCGATTTTAGCCCCAAAGAGGACGAGCAGCTTAAGCACAAAGACAAACGGGTATCGTTCAAATGGATGATTCCACTACTCCTATCAACATTACTACTAACAGAACTATCTCAATCTCTTGATACATTACTTCTAACAGAATCTCCTTGTGCTACTTCACAAAAGTGCGTGCAATATTGGGATTAAGAAAGGATTCCGTTGCCAGTGCACGCAGGAAATGAAAGGAAGAAGAAGATGCGTGTTTCCACAGTGCAGGCTAAAGCATTTGGACTAACAGTACAACGAAAATCGAACATTACTCCAACCAAAATCGAGCTTCACTTGAACGAACCATCCAGCCAATCAACCAAATAAACCTAATCTACACGGACATTCTTCTGAACTGGGACTCCCGGACCACATCCAGATCGACATACAGACGGGATAGGTGGAGTCAAGTGGAGGGGACTCGTTACCTCAAATGGGTGGCACACGAGACGACGGGAGCTGCTGGAGGGGAGCGTCGTTGAGGGGACCTGCTCGAGGAGGAAGAGTACTTGGTTGTGGGCTCCGGCAGGTATGGTGGCGGCGCCGGTGGGGCTGATGGATACTCGCCGTCGCCGATCGTACTCGAGGTTCCTGTCCTCTCGCACATTTTACTTTTTTTTTGTGTGCGATTTTATCACGCTTTGTGTCTAGCTCTCTCTCCTGATGGTTGCGGTCATAGGTTCGGAGCCTATGTTTACTGAAATTTTTTTCCTAGGATACGCGTTGTTAACTCGATTATGTTGCTCTTTGTTATCTTTTTTAGAAAAGAAAAATCTTTATTCTCTCCGGGCCTCCGCAGTATAGGATGCACACAGCCCGGTCGTTTCTATTATTTTCTTAGTTAAGTGAATTCCCGCATTATTTTTTATATAACTATTGTATCATGCGAATTTGGGATTAGTGATGTGGTCATTAACAGCTTGTTTGGTTGGAGAAAATCGAGGAGAGTCAATAAAAGCTTGGGGGTAAATCATGTTTTGGTGTAACTCTCACCATTTTAGTAACGGAGAGGACGAAGGGAGGAAACTGCTCTTAAGAGAACATCTCAGCCCTACATCGTTACTTATGTTATCCACATCAATCTTCCTAATATTGAACTAAATAGTATAGAGTTTTTAAAAAAGTGCATACCAGAAAACAAATGACTCTCTTTTGCATGTGAGTGATGTAATATAACCACCATCTCCATTATTGCTTGTTGCACAGTAGGGAAAGCAAAAGGTACAGACTGAATATAAAAATATCAGGGAAGAAGTTCATACTGTACCTCTCCAGAATGACCTAACAGCTCAATACTTCGGGCATTTAAAAGGCTGTGAAGAACATTTTGGCCACCCTAAGTTTTTATAATCATTAAACCCGTAGTTTTCATTGTAGCCATGATTTTTACCACCCTTACTGAATTCAAGGTCATCATAACAGTTTCCAGAATATTTATCTTCATAGCCATTTGCAATCTCACTATATTCATATGTATAATCGTCGCTATTGATATCACTTCCATAATCATAGTCACCTTTGATGTCATCGGAATAGCCATCATAAAAATCATCAGAATAGCCTTCACAATAATCAGAATAGCCGCCATTAAAAACAGTAGCGAGAAAACCATCATCGTCGCTACCATCAGCAGCAGCGTTTTTACCATTGCACTGGTCATACCTATTATCGTCGTCATCTTCATCGCTGGTCTGAGGGTATTTTTCAAATTCACGACTCAATAAAGAGTCATCAAGCACGATGTTTCCTGTGACCAGTGACACAGAGTTCTTGAACACAGGAACCCACTTCTGCGGTGTGATGCATCGTAACAACATGAGGTTTGAAGCATCAACCGAGAGGTTCATAGTGAACTTGCACTTGACCATGGTCAAACTCTTCAGAGAGAAAGATAAAATCTCATGGCTACCTATCACGCACTTCTTGACCTCCAGTTCTTCCAAAGAAGGGCACCAAGAAGGGAGCTGCCTGACAACTTTATCATCCAGCTTGGCATATGACAGTTTCAAGATTTTGAGGTGGCAAGAGACGAAAGCCATATAATCCAGTACTATATACTTGCTGAGATGCCCGTTAAGCTGAATAACACGAGCTTTTCACTGGATAGCATTACGGATCCACTTCTTGACATGACCATTGTTATAAGTCTCGTAGAAATCATCCTCGCCAACCGAGCGCAGCCGGAGCATGTCCAGTGCACAAACTTGGCGAACTGCTCAGGTGCCCCACGCAGATGTCGATGCAGGGCGCAGAGGCCCACAGGTAGCGCCACCGCTGCGAGAGCTTGCACGTGCGCACCATCTCTCACGCCTTCAAGAACGACATGATGTGGTGCAGGAGCGCGTCCGGTGGCGTGCTCAGCTGGTCGGCGGTCGGTTAACCGCCACCCATCGCTTGGTTACCTTCGGGGACATTTCGTCGGATGGGTTGCCTGCCCCGCGAGACGTCCCCGCCGGTCGGTTAACTGGCACCCATCGCTTGGATACCTTCGGCGTGCATTTCGTCGAACGGGTGGCCTGCACGGCCAAGAAGGCGAAGAACACCAACTCGAGAGTCAAGATCAACGAACGCCTCACAAGGAATTCTTGCAAGAAACTTCCAATCTGAGGGGCGGAAGAGAACTTACAGAAAGATTGGTTGCATCGACGGCGAGTTCTTGATCCTCCAATGCAGCAGGCGGCGACGGCGGCGGGTTGTGGTAGGGGTTGGGATTCTTTCAAAGTTGATCATCTTGTTTCAGGAGGGGAATTCGCAAGACGACGGGAGTTTTTGCCATTGGTACCTTTTTTGTCGTGATTTGCTTCCTTCCACTCGGCGGTGGTCGGGTGGGCTGGGCCACGGCCCATGAACGCAACAATATTAAACTTGTTCCTTTTTGAAGATTAACTTTGAGCAATTAGATTACAGCAACTCGAACTCACTCAAAAGTAAAATGTATTATAAGTGGCCATTGCGTCTTTTGATACCAGTCTTGAGCCATTAGGTCAGAGCAGGAGATTGTCATTGATATTTGGGATAAAAAGATCATGCTGTGGTAGCCGTCACGTTGCTAACAGATTTCTCTCTCAAATGAACAAACAAAACGCATATATAATCGCAGGCTCCCAGCATGGTGAATTAATATGTACACATGCAAAAAGAAAATGTAAATTTCTATGTCGTATTTTTTTTCTTTTGTGCAATGCGAATGGAAGTATTTTCACAGAAGTAGCAAGTACGCACATTATTCCACGGTATGCATCTACGGTTTTTCAGATTTTTTGAACATTGCTTTTCTATTTTTCTTTAACTCCCAGAAGCAGAAAATCAATTCGCCTCCTTCTCTTTTTGTTATGATTCTTGTTCTACGAATTTCTGTATTATGCCATGCATTCATACGGATTCACTTATTTGTGAGTAATCATACATCGTCATTAAATATTACTTCTTCCGTCCAAAAATGTAAGGGCATACTCATCTTAAGATTTACAATTATACCTATAATATTTTGGTTATGTGACATAAAAGTGGTATTATTGGATTCATTTTCGAAAGTACTTTCCAATGATATCACTTTTTTCAGGAGCGGACCCAGTAAGAGTTGAGTGGAGGCACAAGCCCCCACTCGAATTTCGAAATTACAAAAAAAATCTTTTATATTTCTTTAAAATTTTGAATTTACAAGAAGAGTGCCCCCAATCAAATTTTTTTGGGTCTACCCCTGAATTTTTTGTCACATAATCATTATATTATAAATCTTAGGATACGTATGTGACTTACATTTTTTGACAGAGAAATTATTTTTTTATATAATAGAAGAGAATTCTCTCCATGAAATGATGAACATTATCAAACATTGCCACTACAGATAAGGAACGAACAATATGAGACTAAATGTTCTTGTCTTGCCAAAGTATTGGGCAGTTTAGATAAGTGTCCACACAAATCAGCATATGTGACTAGTTGTTTGACTCTTTTTTAGGGTACAAAATTTATAGAACGAATTGCAGCTTCCCATCGCAAATCTTCTATGTCCATTTTTATTTTTAAAATTTTCCCCTCACTCCATAGGAGCTAATACCGCTCTCCGCTATGAATGGATCACATTTTCCAACTGAAACCGTTGCGCTCCAGCTCCAGGTCCACGGCGCGCATTTCCCCTACCCAGGAGCAGATCTGTGAATTCCTGCGAGGAACATCGCGCGCGTGTTCAATGGGCAAGCCTTGTTCCAGAGCACGGGGCTTGGTGAGTTGCATTTGCACCCATCCTTTTCCGCCTTCCTCAACTGTTCGGAACCACTAAGGGTCCGTTTGGTTCCCTGGATGAGGTGGGATGGGGCCATCCCATCCCATTTTTCCCTTGTTTGGTTCCCTGGATGGAGATGGATGGGGATATCCACCCTAGGGAATATTCCCTTTAGATGCTGGATGGAGCTGTCCGAGAAGGGTCCGTTTGGTTCCCTGGATGAGGTGGGATGGGGCCATCCCATCCCATTTTTGGGTGGATATCCCTTGTTTGGTTCCCTGGATGGAGATGGATGGGGATATCCACCCTAGGGAATATTCCCTTTAGATGCTGGATGGAGCTGTCCGGGAAAAATACTTGGATGAGCTCGTCCGCCCCGGCCGCCCGAGCGTGCTCCGCCTCCGCGCCGGCCGCTCTCCGCCGGCCGCTCCCCGCCCAATCTCCGCCTCCGCCCCGCCGCTCTCCGCCGGCTGCGCGAGCTCCGCCCGAGCTCCGCCCGAGGCCGCCCGAGCTCCGCCCTCGGTCCGCCGCCCCCCGAGCTCGGTCGGCCCCGCCCGACCTCGGCGCTCTCCGCCTCGGCCCCGCCCGACCTCGCCGCTCTCCGCCTCGGCCCCGCCCGGCCCCGCCCGACCTCGCCGCTCTCCGCCTCGGCCCCGCCGGCCCCGGCCTCGCCCGGCCCCGCCGGCTTCCGGCCCGAGCTCCGCTGCAGCCCCGCCGGCCCGCCGGCCCCCCGCCCCGAGCTCGGCTGCCCCGCCCGAGCGCCCTGCCGGTGAGAGAGAGAGAGAGGATGAAGAGAGAGAGGGAGGGAGGTTAGGGATGACATGTGGACCCCGCATGTCAGTTGCTCATCCAGTTTTAGATCCATCCCATTTACCAAACACCAGACGGGACCATCCCATCCACTTCTCAATCCTCTCAACCAAACACCAGACGGGATCATCCCATCCAGAAAAAATTGGATGGCCATATCCCATCCAACCTTGCCCACGAACCAAACGCACCCTAAGTAAATTGAATATAAGTTCACTCAATCTTTCAGGCAGGGAAGCTGGAAAGACACCACTGGACTACCCTGGACTTTTGGTCGAACCTCGCAAATCCAACATGGCTGAGTCGGTTACATGGATAACAAAGAGAAGAAAGATGATCATGAGAATCGAAACAAACAATACCTTGACAAAACAACTAAACATGTACTAGATTCTCTTCTTTTCCTCCTTTTTTCTTTAGCTCACTGTTTACATCAAAGAAAGGTGAGTTCATGATTTACAACTCTACAAGAACAAAAGGAACCACCTGCCCCTAAAAGAGCCTTACTAGATTTTCATTAAGATTCGCTCACAAGCACCGGTAGCCTAGACCTGTTGTCGAAATGACACCACACTACAGTAAACCAACACAAATCAAGAACTAATCATACTGAACTATGGTTTCATCATGTGTCAGGAGTAAATACCCATTCACTGGTTCCTCTAAGGATTCTTTTACAACTCGAGGACCATAGATCAGACATAATTCCTACTACAACCACACTTGATACTCTTTATCAACCTATACTCTCAGAGCTAATTGATCTTGCCATGAGATCTTCCTCTTCCCAGCTCCCGCCGCCGGGTTCCGGACATCCCAGAATGCCGACATTTTCACATCACTAGGACCAGGGGCGTCATCTCCCTCCAACGGGTACTTGTTCACCTTGTCAACCCTAACAGGGTCCTGGTAACCATGAAATTCTTCTGTCTCCTCGGAACTCTGAAAAGAGCAGAAACCCCACTCAGATCAGATGAGGTATTTAAACATACAATGGAACCAGCGAGCTGTGAGATTTCGACAACTATTACCGGCTCGCAAGCCTCGTTGAGGTCAATCACCGGAGACACTCTTGGAGTCGACAGGCCTTTGCTTGAGCTCCCAACAGCCTGAACTGACCGATGCCCATCATAACGATCCCACACTGTGGTCTGCGAAGTGGGTGGTGTCAATGCAGGATTCTTCACTCTATAAACAACTGTCTGAGATGGATTTTCAGACATGGATTTGTACCTTCTCCGCAAAAACCTGCCATATCATAGGTTCACATGAATTAGTACTTATCACCAGGATGGAATACCGACCACATACGTAATGAAATGATAAGATATGATGATTACTTGACTTCGGCCAAAAGCCTCTGCTTCTTCAGCTTCTCCGTATGCAATCTGTTCTTCTTTGCTGCAGTTTCCTGATTAAGTAACATAAGCTAGTCATGAGATAACCCAACACATCGTCAGAACATCAAAGAATATCGTGGCTGGAAATCCTAGTATGCCTCTCAAGCAGAAGATAAACTTAGAACCCCAAATCTGACCTCAAAAGTTTGAGATTAACCTAAGAAACACCAGATCCAGAAGAATACCAACAAAATACCCAAAAAGAAAAAGAAACCGAGACTCTTGAAAAGTGGAAAACAAGAGTGGAACCACCATGATCAGATCAAACATCGTAAAACCCCCAACGCCAAAACCAAGATGCGATCAAACACAAGGAAACCCCCAAAACTGTTCAAACACAGAAAAAACCCCAAACCAAGATCAGATCGGGCAGCCCAAACACAAGACGAACAAGTAGAGCTCCACGAACCCCACCTTGGCGAGCTCCTGGTAGTCCTGGAGGAGGCTCTGGTACCTGAGCCTCGCCCTGTACGCCTCTCCCCCGCCACGGACGGGCACGGCCGCACGAGCCACCAGCACCCGAGGCGCCGCCGCCGCCGCCGTCGCCGGCTGGGCCAGGACCACCTTGTTAGCCTTCTTCATGGTCATGACCGCCTCAACTCAGAACAACGAAGAAACGCAGCGGCTTGCAGAAACAGGGGGAGAGCAAGACGAAGGACAGAGAGGAAGGGAGGGGAGATGGGAACAAGAAATGAAGGAAGGGGACAATAAAGGTGAGAAGGTGAAGTGGGAGGTGTGGGGGAAGTTTTCTTGCGCTTGCTTCGCCCTCTCTCTCTCTCTCTCTCTCTCTCTCACTCTTCCTGCGCCGTGTGAAGGGAACGGAGGAGGGGACTCCTCTGACCCATGAGGTGGTGCCAAAAACCCAAAAAGGCCCATGGTGGCGAGGGAGTTGGGAACAGGGAAGGGGAACGAGCAAGGAACACCAACTCTCTCTCTCTCTCTCTCTCTCTAGAGTCGTAGAGAAGCAGGTGGGTGGTAATGGCATGTAGACGGAAGTAGTGGGGCGCTGTCTCTCCTTTCCCTTCTCTTGCCTGGCCTGCCTCTAGTCTGGATTGATCTGCTCCCACGCACATTTCTCCCCGTCTCCTCCACGAGATGACGGAGGCCCTCCTCTCTTGGGGACTCGTGTCATTGTTGGTGGTGGTGGTGGTAGAGAGAGAAAATGGGAACGAGGTGGCGTCGTGCGAATGAATGTGATGACGATGCAGACAGACCTCACCTCCCCCGTGCCTGTGCACTGCGTTTTCCATACTCTCCTTCCCTCCCCTTCCCCCTTGCCGTTTCTCTCTCTAGGCTACAAATGTCATGGTCCACCCCGAGGCAGCAGCACACGTCCATGCCACAGATGGGCCATTAGGGAAAGCAGGGAATGGAATTGGATGGTGAACACGGACATGGAGGTTGGCTCCTCTCTCCCTCTCTCTCTCTCTCCATGGATGGCTGTGATGGGAATGGGATCCCTTCTTTATTTTACACTCGGCCTGCCTGTCCTCTAGAGAGAGAGAGAGGTGCAGCATTGTGGCGTGCGTGATGGTGGTGGTGGTGCAGTGGTCGAGAGATGGGTGGTGGTGGGTTTTTTGGTGTACGCATTGATAGGGGACGATGGGTGGGTGGGGGCTCGGTAGGTGGGCAATAGTGTGTGGCAGCGTTTGACATTTGCTGTGCCCTGCCGATTCAGCACTGCTGTTATGTTAGCCTGTTCCGCTGATGTTAAGCTGGTAAATGACCAGACTGCCCCTTAACTTGACATGGTCTTCTCGGCGGTAGAGAGGGGCTTGGAAATTGGAATTCTCTGCAGGATAGCAGGAGTGCTCTTGTTTGATGGTCTCGCTGTCTCTCTGCCCTGCAATTTCTTGGTGCTTTTGCCATGCCGTCACGGCAAGGGTAGCATTCGCCCTTTTTCGCTAGACTTCTTTTGTACGCTCGGATGTTGGAACTGAATTGGTTTTGTGGAATTAGGGATCTAATTCAATTTCAAGTGGAAATGGGATCATGCTACAATTCCTAAACTTTTGTTTTCGTTGCCAAGGAAATTGTTGCATGGAAATGATATCACAGTCCAATTCCAAATCATATTTGGTTGCCAAATACACACCTTTCAACGTGGAAACAGGGAACTCCATTAGCCAGTCAGCCGGACTCCATCTCGTCAAATATCGCCGCAGCCTGCTGGACGTGACCTCCGTGGGCTCCGGCGAGCTTGTGTCCTCATTGCAGAAGATCTGGATTGGCAAAGATCAGAGAGAAAAAAAGGTTGCGTCCATATCTTTCTATGCATGTACAGCCGCGGGCGGCGTGGGATCCATGAGGCTCGCCGGCCGTACATGCGTGCGGAGGAGGGAAAGTGATTATTCACAGGTTGCGAGATAGAGCCACGAAGTGGTTGCACGCAATTCAGAGCAGTGGAGCTAGTATTGGCGGAGGGGTCCTTGCAATAGTCCACCAAAACTAGCTAAATTAAGACCCAAATCCAATTCGAAATTCCTCATCATCCAAATAGCAGATATTCATTATATACAATTCTGATTCTGGAGTTTGCAGATGAATTATTGGTCTGTGGTCAAGCAACTCAACAAGAAGCCACAACTATTTCGATTACTTTGCAACGTTTCTGCGCCTGTTCAGGACAAACCCCCAACTGGGCAAAATCTTCTATTCTTTTCAGCAAAAATGTTTCCAATGCTCAAAAGGACGTTATCAAAGGTATTTTTAGAGTGGTTGATATGTCTGCTGTTAGCACCCATTTAGGCCACCCTCTAATTATGCTTGCTAGAAATAGATCTCATGCTTACAATTTTATTCTGGATAAATTCAAAAGTAAGTTAAATGGATACAAATCTAATAAACTCTCCCATGCAGCCAGATTGGTTCTTATTAAGTCTGTTTTTGCTTCATTACCGGTTTATTACATGTCTAATATCTTATTATCCAAGAAAACTTTGGTCAAAATGAATGCAGTCACTCGTGATTTCTGGTGGTCTGGGGTTCAAGATGAGAATCAAACCAAGCCTCTCTACCTCAAAGCTTGGGCAGGGATTTGCAAATCCAAAAGAGAAGGAGGTTTGGGCATTAGAAATCTAGAGGCTGTCAACAAAGCTTTGTTAGTCAATGCTGCTTGGAAGATTGTTTCCTCCCCTGATAGTACCATTTCCAGAATTTTAAAATCTAAGTACTACCCTTACTCCTCTTTTTGGAAAACCACTTCTAATATTCCAAAATCTGCTTTTTGGACTTCCATTCTCAAGGTAAGAGAGCCTTCAGCTAATGCTGTTGCCATCCAAATTTCCAAGGGCAATTCTTCCATTTGGTCCTCTCCCTGGTGTCCCTTCTGGGTGAATATGCATGATCACCTTTGTATCCAGCAGCCAGGTTATGTTTATCCTGCTGCTATTAAGGATCTCTGGATTCCTAACTCTAAAAATTGGAATATGCATTTGCTCAATAATCTTTTCGGTGCTGATATAGCTGACAGTATTGCTCAAATCCCAATTGCTGCTGATGATAATGATGATATTTTGGTTTGGAAATATACTCCTTCTGGTATTTGTACTTCTAAGAGCGCTTATCAAATCTTTTCTCCTTCCTTCTATGGTCACAATGCAGGCCCTCATCCTATTCTCTCAGACAGGACAGGAGACATAATTCGAGCTGTTTGGTTGAACAAAGACATGCCTCCAAGAGTGCAAGTTTTTGGGTGGAGACTTCTGAGAAAAGCAATCCCCTCAGGGTGCAGAGTTTCTGCTAGATCAAAACACTTTGATAGTAGTTGCTGCAGATGTGGTGAAGTTGAAACTGACTTCCACTTTTTTTTCTTGTCACTTTGTGCATGCTGTGTGGTTTGCTTCTTCTCTAGGATTGCATGTTGAGGGCCTTATTGATCAAGGCATACTCGATGTTGAAGATGCAATTCATCACATCTTGATCACTTATAAATCTGAACACTATATTGCATTAATCTTCAATACTCTTTGGTCGATTTGGAAGGCAAGAAATAACCTTTTTTTCAACAGGAAACAATGCACCCCCTTGCAGGTTCTACATGCAGCGAAGGCCCTCCTTAATGCAGAAGAAGCACCTCTTTGACGAAGAGCTGATCGAAATGGAAATTTAGCTCAAGCTGATGATGCTATAAACACTGTTATATCCACCTCTTCTTCCTTTGACAAATACAGTATCACTATTGGACCTAATATCTTTACAGATGCGGCTTGGAAAGACACATCTACTTCTACTCATCCTTTTTCAGGTTCATTAAGTAAAGCGGGCCTTGGAGTTTTCATGCAATGGCACAACGATGATAGCAAGCCCGCCATCGCTATACAGGCTATTTCCAAGGCGATGTCTCCCTTGCAGGTTGAAGCGCAGGCATTGGAGCTGGCTTCGCAGGTGGCGAAAGCAACGGAAATCCAGGAGCCAAATTTCTTGACTGATAGTCAAGTTCTTGCAGAGGCGGCTGGAAAAAGGAGTCCTGCAAAATTCCCAGGACATTGGACGATAAGATCTCATCTTCATCAATTTATACAGTTCACTCTTGGAACTGATGCAAGAATCTTCAAGATATCAAGAGAGAACAACACAATTGCTCATAAGCAGGCTCATGATGCTTATAACCTCTCAGACGTTGGAACCTGCTTCTATAGCTGTTTAGGCACAAGGCATGATGTATCTCTCTACCCTGTTAAAGCAGTTATCAACTCCCTGAATGTGCAATCTTGCACATTGATGCTAGTATCCTATTTGTGAAGTAATAAAAGTTTGAATTGTCAAAAAGGAGTTCTGAGCCCAATTCCAACATCCAAATGAGGTGTAGAAGAAAATTTTGCTTGACTTTTTAATTGTTTCGCAAGGGAAAGGTCATTTTTCTCTTCTTGGTTATGGATCTCTTTGTAGAGGACTTACCTACGGCTCCTTCGTTAAAGGAAAAGGGGGCAAAGACATCCTGGATTCAAATTAGTAAGTCTCAAAAGGTTTAATAGATTTTTCAGGCTTGCATTCAAATCACAAAGTCTCAAAATATTTCCAAAGAAATTATGGATGGGCAAATCAAGCATGGTGGTATGCTTGGTTATAGTGTGTCATTTAATAGAGGTATGTATGGCCATTACTCTTCTTTTTTCTTTCTTTTCGCATTTGCTATTACGCAGTCGACGACGCGACGCCGCCAGTGGACTGCAAGGCTGAGCCACCAATGACAATGGTGGAGCCGAGGGAGGAGACTGAAAGTGTGTAGGATCAGTGGCTTCCGATAAAGGAGGGGGTGAATGTCGAATTAAAATTTTCTTCCCAAAACAATAACACAATGCAATGTGTCCAAGTCAGACAATGCAGCGGAAAACCATAGACAAAAGCGATCAAGGTCTGAGGAGCCAAAACTGGACAGATCGGAAGTTCCAAAGTAAAAATATTAGAAGTTCCGATAATCTTGGAGGTTTCGAAATGACCCTAATTTTGAACACGTTGGAAAAATCGAAACTTCCAACTCTGGGGTTGGAACTTCCAATGTAAATTGAAACTTCCTTAGTTAGAAAATTGGAAATTTTGAAATTGGCAAAAGCAGCAGAGTCGCTTGGAAAAACGCTCGCAAATTTTGATCTACGCTTGCTGCTTGTAGCATGGATTCGATAGTCCATGCTCCAGTGGAATTGAATGAAATTTGCATAGTGGTAGATAAGAAGATTGTGGAGTTATTCCAATTGGAATCATGTCAAAAGCTTGTCTGTGTTAAGAGAAATCACTGATTTACTATCAGCCTCTTTCTAACCCTAAAATTCAGCACTAAAAGTTGGACAAGAATAAAACCATCGATTTCTAAGTGCTCATGAGGGATTTTAATATGAAATCAATATAACATTATTTCACATGTCCTAGCAATCAAATCTAAGTCCCAAAACACAAGATTGAAGCCTCTTAGAGTATCAGACTTGAAAACCCCAAAATCTTGCATTTCCTCCAATAGAAATTCAAATCTAGAGGAACATGAGAGATTCTTTGGTTATGCTAGGATGGAATCAAATTGGAAATGATCTTTCCATCACTAACTTGCCATACCCAAGAGAGATCAATAGAGAAGGAAAGAAAACAATAATCAAAAAAGAGAAGAAGGGAAATCTCAAGGACACATAGGTTTTTTCTTGGGACTCTTTTTGTATTGATTTTCTTGATGTTTAGAAGCTTCTCATCTTAACCCAAAGCTCTCTTGAGCAGCTCTTACAAAGGTTATCCAAAAGAGTTAGGGTTTAAACAACCCATCATCTTCTATTTATAATGGAAGGGGCATACCCCTCTCCACTTGGGCCTTGAAGCCCACTTAAGGGCATAGGGCACTTAACACGCATCTCAAAGCGTCTAAGCCACCTATCCACCCTCAAACCTGCCTACCACCGCAAGCCCAACCCTAAACAGCATCAAAGGTCGCTGCCATGATTTCTCCAATTTTGCTTTGGTGGTTTTCACACTTTTAAAAAAGTGCCCTCACACCAACTTGGTCATCACGTCTTGTCTCCAACTTTTGCCTAGTCCGCTAAGCAATTGTCTTGAGCCGTCTGATGTCATTGCCATCACCTTGATCGCAACTCCACCCTCCAAGCACCATGCCAATCCTCGTGACCGAACCACCGTCGCACTTATTGACCTTGCACACTAGTAGACAAGCAACCGATTGCGAGCACAAGTTTTCCACTTGACCCAAGTTAGTCAAGAAAAAATTCTATCAATTTTTAAGAGACAAATTGACCAAACTCTAATTCATCAAAAAACATGTGGTCAAAAACTTTTCAATATCAGAACATCCGGTTCCTATATCGGAACCTCCAGTTTTCACACCCCACAGAGCTTCCAGCCAACTCTCAGAGCTTCTGGAAATGAAAGTCGGAGCCTCCGACTTCAAACTTGGAACTTCCGAAACACATCGGAAGTTCCGATCATTAAACTGGAACCTTAGATTTTTCCATAACGTTAAAAGTACAGTCAATTTCGGATCTTCCGGAACGCATCGGAAGTTCCAGTCATCAAACCGAAACCTCCGGTTTTTCTAGAGCGTTAAAAATACAGTCGACTTCGGATCTTCTGAAATATATCGGATGTTTCGATCAGAATACCGAAATATCGGTATGCAAATTTCAACATGTAAACATTGAATTCATGCAACCTAAAATTCAACTCCAACAACACACTCTATGGTAAAATTTTCATCATCTGAAACCGAGGGAAACAGTATAACTCCCCCTAGGTTCTACAATCTTCCTCTTGATGCATATATTGCCAACATCTCAAAGTCAATCAAATGGAGTTGGTTTGGAATATTTTTAAAAACAAACGTGTTGCAAGAATTCACACTTGGCCAAAGGAAAGAAAAAGCAAGCACCGGACCAAATGAATGTCAGGAAGAGAGTAGAACCCAAATATAAGTGAAGGCAAAACAATGTCTCTAAAACTCCCCCTCGCTCCTATAGACCGTATGCATATGATCTCTACTCCAACAAGAAATGTACACATATGCCTATCTTGCAAAGATATGTCAATTATGATTGAACTTTCTCTCTCCCTTTGGCATTATAATCATCAAGGAACTTTCACGCCTCCCCCTTTGACTATGCAATGTATGAATACAAGCATAAGCATATATGCATGATGTGGAATGAAAATGTTTGATTTTTCAATTTTTAGAGAGCTTTGAGAATTATCCAAAATAGACACAGAGGGTGCTAATATGCCACAGAAATGCTCCTCAAACCATAAAAGACATGTATATCAAGAAAAGTAGCTGGCATTGGAAGTTCTTAGCACATTAAAGATTTCACTAGTGATGAGTTCCAAACTAGGTGGTCACACTCGCAAAGAATCTAAGCATGAATGGAATATGACAACCTAGCGGTAAGTCAAGACTAGGTAGATAACCGATCAAGACTAGGACCAAAACGTTCTACCACATGTTAGATTAAACAATCACATGAACCCCTTGCATGAGGATGTACCCTAAGTGATTCATCCTGAGAATTTTTATACTGTTTCCATATGATTATTTAGACTAGCCACAACCAAAACACTACCTCCTACACGAGCAAGTGCCTTTTGATTTAGCATTTTTACCTTAGCAAATGGCAGACGTCAAGCATGTAGAGCAAAACTAGTGACTCTTAATGACAATAAGCATTCTCTAACCCGAGCCACAAAAGCTTAAGCATATCAAGTCACTAGCAGTCCTAATCAAGATTACCATGAAGTCCTATCTTTGAACAATCAAATCAAAGATCATAGTTGCAATACTACATAAGCATACACTAGTAGGCAACTCATCAGAAGTCAATAATTTATGTTCAACTTGTTTGTCCATTAAATCTAGCATCACTGAATCTTGAATACACATGGCAAACCATGGAATGATGAGCTAGACAACTAAGAAATGGCATATAGCAACTCATGGAAATCATTATCATATCATGGATAATAAACAAAGCTCTTGCAAATGAAAAGTGCAAATGGTATATCACAAATGATGCAAAATAGACTATGATACAATACGACACACAAGAAGAAAACTCCCCCTCACACCAGCCCATGGGATGTATGATCCCCAGTTCCCCTCTAAGTGCACAAAATTGTGTAGTCTAATGGCTTAGTGAAAATATCTGCAAGCTGATTTTCATAATCACTAAACTTGAGCACTACATCATCCTTCTCTACATGATCTCTAAGAAAATGAAATCGCACATCTATGTGTTTAGTCCTAGAGTGTTGCACTGGGTTCTTAGCAATATTTATTGCACTGTGCTATCACAGAAAAGTGGAACACTATCAAATGTCAACCAAAATCGTACAAAGTAGAGATCATCCAAAGAATTGATCTACAACTACTCGCAGTTGCAACATACTCGGGCTCAGCAGTGGATTGTGCAACAGAGGATTGTTTTCTAGAAGACCATGAAACAAGAGAAGTGCCTAGAAAGTGACAAGTACCAAAAGTTTTCTTGTGGTCTATTTTACACTCAGCAAAGTCTACATCTAAAAAAACCCTAAATCCCAAGAACAGAAGAGCAAGAATACCAAAGTCCATACTTAAGGGATGATCGAAGGTACCTCATGATGTGCTTCACAGCTTGTTGTTGGGAGTCTCTCGGCGAGGCTTGGAACCTCGCACACAAGCAAACGACGAACTGGATGTCAGGTCTTGTCACCATCAAGTAGAGGAGGGAGCCACAAGGGAAGAATCACCAAGAGAAAATCGAGGAGACACAAGGGCGTCCTCGAGGGATAAAGTCTTGAAATAAAGCCAGTTCTTGATCACATGTGATCAAGATCAAGCTCCCCGAATAGTGATGTAGGACTCCCTCAAGAATCTGAACTCCGGCAACAAATAACTCGTCTTCTTTCGGTTATTTTTTTTTGCATTTACACTCTGCAAGTTTGATTATAGTCATATATTATTAACTTGCTTGTGTGATAAATTTTTGTTAGTCTTATTCATACTATTCTTGCTTTGGATAATCCTTAATTCTGCATAATTGCAAGAATAGCTTAAAATTGGATTAAAATTGTTTAGCCGCCTATTCACCCCTCCCCTCTAGGCCGATATTTTGATCCTTTGATTGGTATCAGAGCAAGGTCTCTCTTGTTGGGGCTTCATCGCCTAGAGAGAACAAGATGTCACGCGAAGAGCTCGATGTGGCTAGTGGGCATGCTTGTGGTAGTACTCATAAATATCAAAATGTTCCCCCACCAATGACATATAACACTCACTCATATGGTGGTTTATCCGGTGAAGCACCTTATTTTGATGGAACTTGTCGGAGTATTATTCCGGCAATACTAACTATGGGGCGGTGTGAGCACAGCAAATCAGGATGGGTGCACACGGGAGACATGATTTAGACAGGTTCAGGCCCTCACGGAGAGGTAATACCCTACGTCCTGTGTTTGGTGGCTGGTATAGCTTGTATCCCGAGTGCCGCAAGCCCTAGAGATTCGATCTCGAGGTTGCTTGGACTTGGAAATGGTAGAGATTGTCTATGACCTAGATAACACTTGATCGCCTCCCGATCGGAGGTCCCCTGCCCAGCCTTATATAGGCGACCGGGGTAGGGTTACAAGAGTCCCAATGTAACACCCAATTTGAATGATTAGGGTTTTGATCGGCATTCATGCATACATGGCATCATCATCACCACACCTTGTTTAAACCTAGTTGTATATCGATTTAACTTTATAGAATATGTTAATATTTCATCCTCGGTGGATACATTAACAAACACCAATCAATTTATTTGAAGTATTCAAAATAACAAAGTCATTAATAAGGGTAGAGGGAGTCATCGAACCCTCCGGTGAATCCCCGTCCCTAACCCGGAAACCCTAAGGAGCTGGAAATTAGGGTTTGGTGGCAGAGCAGATTCTAGTAGATAAGAAGGTTCCAAGATTTCATACATAGCTCCCAGGGTAGAAACCCTAAACCCTCGACAAATTTCAGAGAATCCTGGAAGCATTTAAAAACCTAATTGAAGGGTAAACCCTAAGTCGGAATTTGAATGGGGTCATGAGTCAAACATTGCCGAAGCAATTCAAACCCTTACAGTAGGTCCCATTAATCACCTTGAAGCCCCTGCCAAAATTTTATAATTTTTGGAGCTATTTTGGCACATGAAATACCACAAAAACAAATCCCAAATCAAGCCCTAAATTGAATTTGAATGGGAACCTAGGTCAAATCAGTCCCAAATTGGTTCAAACTCCTACAGCAGCTCAAGAATAATATTATGAAGCTCCTGTAAAAATTTTAGGTTAATTGGAGCTGATTTGGTACATAAAATGTCGTGGGGAACAAATCTGGATTATATAAAAGAAAAATGAAAAAGAAACCCTAATCCCTCCCCCTGGGCCGAAACCCCGGTCGGCCCACCAGAGCAGCCCGACAGCCCCGCAGCCAAAACCCGCCTCCGCTTCCACCATTTTCCGCCTTCCCCTTCTGATAGCGCCCCCGACCCCGGTGCACTTTTCCCCTTCTCTCCCGACCGCGCGTGGGGCCCGCCTGCCAGAGCTCCTGCTCCACGTCACCGCCAGCCAGAGGCCGAGCGGGGCGGCGCCCGTCCTGACCAGCTCCCCTCCGACCGAGCCGCCGCCCTATAAATGCGCGCTCGGACACCCCTCCGTTATCCCCGCTAACCCTAGTCCTTCCCCCTCCCTCTCCGGTGCCGAGCTCTTCCCTCCGTCGCCTTCGTCCCCATCTCCGGTGGAATCTCCGGTGAGCCCGGGCCACCTCTCCGGCCCTCCCTTCTTCCCCTCTTCTCACTCCCCGCGACCTTCTCCTCTTCCTTACTCCCCTGCTTCCTCTCCCTTTTGCAGGGCCTGTGCCGAAGCGCCTCCCCTCGCCACTTCTTCCCCAGCGCCGGCGGCTGCTCCGACGAGCTATTGCCGCGGCTCCGGTGCCCTTCCTCCCTATTTTCTTCGCTCCCGAGTACCTCCCCGTACTCCCTAACCCCCTCGTCCCCTCCGCTTTGCAGATCAGCGCCCGGAGCTACCTCCCCGCTGGTGACCGAAGATCACCGCCGCCCTCGTCGTCGTGAGACCTCGTCCCGGCCTCCTCCGCAGCTCTGCGTTCCCCCTTCGTCTTCGGGGTGAGTTTCCCCGTGCTCCGGCTGCCCCCCTCCCTCCTTGCCGAGCACCGCAGCGCCCTAGAGCCAATTCCGGCGAGCTTCCGGTGAGGCGCCGCCGCCCCGGACCTCCCCTCCGGTCGGATCAGAGAGAAAAACGGGAGGGAGTGAGAGTGAGAGAACGGAGGCCACGTGGCCTCTTTCTATTGAGCCACGGGTGCTCATGCGGGACCCGCATGTCAGTGGGGTGGGTTATGGGTTGAGATTTTGGGGTAAAATCCTCTCGGGTGCGCGCGGGAATTTAGAGATTAGGTCTGAGTTGGTTTCGGGTAGCTCTAGCAATTAGGGTTTCGAAATTTAGGGTTAGGTTTTCCGACGATTTTCAAATGCTCATAACTTTTAAACCACAACTCCAAATTTGGTGAATTTTATATTGTTGGAAAGCTCATGAAAAACTCTACACTTTGGCTGAATCAAAAGTTAGTTTTGGTTACATGCATAGGGTGATGTTTAGGGTGGAAGTTTTGCTACGTCCGAGAGTCCGTTAACCCTAGCTTCGCCACCCCAACTCCGATTTCGACGAGCTATACCTTTCTGGGAACCTTGAGCGAATTCCTACGACTTGGAACCAGTAAACTCCCAGTAGGAGCACATGCACCATAAGTCCCTCTATAACATGAGTTGTACCCCCTTCGTCGCAAGTTTGTCAATAACCCTAGCTCGATGTCTGTAACCCCGAGTTGTACCATTCCAATTGCACTAAACACGTGACTCGTAGCACTTGTGTTGTACTAACCTCACCAACACATTGCCATGACCTGACATCAATGTTATTAACCTTAAATTCCCAATCACGCCACAAAGTGACATGCATATGGGATTAGGGTTTTTATACGACTTCTACTAACCCTCTAGCAAATTGGACAACCCTCGTATTTAAATCACCCTAATGATGCATATCCAGCATAGCATCTCATGCATATTTAGTGTTCTCCGTAACTTCCACAAGCTAACCCTAACTCAACATAAATGTTAATATTACATGCATGCATGCGCAAGGCATTAGAGTAACATCAACTGCTTCAGTTGTATATGCCTTGTCGTAACGGAACCCTAGCCACCCTAGCATCTCCACGGCATGCACTTTCCGCATAACTATCATGCATACATGCTGGACCTTATGGATTCTTTTACCGTTTCTTTTCCGGTATTCGTGTTAATCGTAACAGAGCCCGAAGAAGGTGACCACCAGGCTTACTGCTCTCCGCAAGACCAGGAACAAACCGAATCAGGCAAGCAGAGCTTGTTGCATCTTTACCTTCCGTACTCTTGTGTATGCCCTTGTTATGTGTGCTAAGTGTATGAATGTCTATTTGTGGATCGTTGCAAAGTTGCGTACACTAGCATGCGTAGGATGTGTCTTACGTCGAGAACGTCTGATGGCTCTTTAACTAAATGATTAAGTGAGTTGTGAGAGCCGAGGGCGTGCACAATGGGTACGGTTGGTGTTCATCGTAGTTTGATGGCGACCCAGGAGTAAGTAGAGATTTGTCGTCACACCAACCCTATCTTCAGCGTGTCACCATCCCTTATCACACGTGGACGCTAGCGAGAACCAACACTGAGGATAGTTGGGGTAAGCCTCCATGCACTTTGGAGGCTCGCTACCTCCAAACTGTTATGCACTCACTATGCCTGCAGGGGTTGAGTTGTCGGTAGTGGTTCGAGAGATAAAAATGAACTTTGGGGATTGGATCAATTTGGATTGGATTTAGGGGCTGCCCTGATTGAATTGGATGATGTTTTATGGATTGCTTTGGATTGGACTCATGGGCTGTCCCAATAGATTTGGATTTGTTGATTTGATCTCGTGGTAAATCGATCGTGATATGTTGGTATCCTGAGTTGGATTTGTTACTTAGACTGTCTTTATTTCACCTTGATAATGTTATCTTCTTAACTTGTATATTGTTACTCTGAGAAGCATTCATGTTTAATTACTGTGGTACTAGTATGAGTAGGACATTTAATCAAGCACGAATAAGTCTTGCGAGTACGTTCATACTCACCTAGGTTATTCCTAGAGCTTGCAGGTGAGCCGGTGGTCGAAGATTATTTCGATGATGCCTGAACTTGTGTTTCCTCGGTAGTGTTCGACTCATGGGATGGGTTGTAGCTTTTGTTCAGCGGTCATCGTGCCGCTGTGGGACTCATTTACTGTTCTTCCGCTGTCGTTTATTTACTCCGTACTCGGATATGGTTTCGGATATGACTGACTGATGTAATATGTTATCCCATCGTGGACTGTTATTAGTAATATCGTATCGTAGAGCTTTGTGATGATATCCGAGTTGTTAGATCAGGCTGCCCCTGCACAATGTGTGAATGATATGAAGTGTACGGGTATGCCGTGAAGAGTCGAAGCCGTACCTTGTTCTACTAAGTCGAGCAGGTGTGGGTTGAGTGACCCGCTGGCTGAGATGCTGTGCCGGCCAGGCAGGGTGTGGGCGTGTTCTACCGGGCTTTCGAGCGACCCACTAGCCCCCGGGCTAGGTTAGGGTGTGGGTAGAACTGCCGGGCTCCTCCGACCTTGTTTGTCGTGGTAGGATTCGGGAACGACTCTGAACCTTCACTGGGTCATGGAATCGTATGTGGTTCTGGGAAGATTGGTCGCTTCCGGCCGGCTCGCACGTGGCGGGTGTCGGATCGTTCCGTTTTGGTGCGTACGGCGCAGGTACCGTGCCACCGGGCTGACGAGTCCTTCGGTCCTTGGCGACTTCGCGTTCCCTTAGTCATATGCAATTCCGGGTCCGTGACACCCAATCGGTTAACAGATTGATTTCCTAACTTGTTACAACTGATTCCGGGTATGCCGGACAGGTATTAGTCCTTGTCTTGTACTCCACGCTGATGAGGCGCCCCCGTGTTGGAGTCGGACTCCGAGTAGTCGGCCCGGCCCATCCCGTGGCCAGGAGGCCGGATTCGTCCATCATCAGTAGCCCCCGAGTCCTTCACGATCACACCGCTGCCGGTCTTCACCTCTGGATGAGCTTTCCGACTGACTTCGGCTTGCTGGGAGATTGCGAAGGGCTAATTGAACTTCTGCAAACAAGACAGTTAGAGCCAAGTAACATTCACCCGTAAGGCAGGACTGTTAAGGCGAATGAGCTTTTAACGGGTAATCTCTGGTGACACCTGGTCCATCCTTTGGGACAGGGACCGGCTGGTAACCCAGCATGGGGCATGCCATGAATCCCGACTGAATTCTCGAGTAGCACCCGGCCCTCCCGAATGGGTTAAGGGCCGGCCGGAGTCCCCTGAAGGAATGCCTCTAAAACTCACGTCCGAACCAGAGAAACCAGCCATGGCGTATAGGTTCCCGAGTTTCGAAGTCTTATGCCAGGTCATTCCACTGAATCTAGGGATCCCAGTTACCAGAGCCTCCGAGGCTTGAGTACTCGACAGGTCTGGGCGGAGAATCCGGCAGCTCCGAGTTGCTCAGCATCCGCCTTGTGGCCTTCGGGAGGCACGCCATTACTGCCCCTCGCTCGGGTGTACTCAGGCGACTGCGTTCCTGCTTGAGGCCAGCCTCTGATACCCTTCGCAGCCAAAGCGCCCGGTGCCGACTCTCCCGGCAGCCGGCTAGTGATTTACGGGAAATACGCTTTGGCCGCCGTATGGCGGAGACGTATTCCGTCGGGTTGTTAAGCCTGGAAATCCAACCGTCGGATCTCCCTTCATTAAACAGCACAAATCGCGATGCCGCCAGGTCGTGGGCGCGAAAAGGACGCGACGTGGCCCGCTAGATGCGCGCGGAGGAATCTGAAAGGGCGCATCGTGGGGCGCGGCGGATCCGGGCACGTGCGGACGTGGGGAAACCAAACCGTCGGCCCGTCCCTTTATATTCTAAAGAGATCGCGGGTTTGGCCCACACACCCATTCGCCTTCTTCTCCCTCCAGCGCACGAACTCTTCGTCTTCTCCTCTCCCAAATCCGCCTGTGTGCACTGCTCCACCCAAACCCTAACCTCCTCCTCAACCACCTCGGATGCAATCCCCGCATTGGGAAGCCGATCCGACGGAAGCCGAAGAGGACGCCCTGGTGTGGAAGCTGCTGAGCGAAGAGGAGTCGCCCGCCAGTCCAATGGCCCCGTGGATGAAGTCATCGGCGACGGATATACGGCTGGGGATCCTCGTGCGGCTCGGGCTGCCGCCGCCGAAGGAATTGGTCGAGTGGCGCGCCGCCACCGGGGAGACCATCCCTACCCCGAACACCGGCGAGCTGGTTGTTCACGGCTCCTTCTTTGAGCGGGGGTTTTCTGTGCCGGCCCACCCATTCTTGCGGGGGCTGCTCTATTATTACGGGTTGGAGCTGCACAACCTCAATCCCAACAGCATGCTCCACGTCTCATGCTTCATCACCCTTTGTGAGTGCTACCTCGGCATTCGGCCGCACTTCGCCCTGTGGAAGCACCTCTTCATGGTGAAGCCGCAGCCGAGCAGGGAAAACCCGGCCGTAGTAGGCGGCGCTGGGTTCCAGCTGAGGTCTGGAGCGGCGAAGAACTACCCGGCTCCGCCAATGCAGTCGTCGAACAAGGGCTGGCACGCCAACTGGTTCTACTGTGCCAACCCGGAGCCATCGCTGCCGGCCTTCTCGGGTCAGCCGCCAGTGGTCAAGCCGAGCTAGTCGGACCTTCCGCTCGAAAGGGAGCAAGACAGCGTTGCCGTCGTGATGGCGCGGCTCGAGGAGGCAATGAAAGCCAGGGTCACCAGGGCGATTGTCACCGGGGCCAAGCTGCGGGTGCATCCCCTGTTCGAGTACACCGGCGAGGGTGACACGACCCGGGAGTCTGCTGAGGAGCTCACGGAGGGCGAGGTCCAGAGTCGGCTCGAGAGGATCTTGGCTCAGGGGACGAGCCTGGATTTCTCCGGGCGGCCGGCCCCCTTTAGCCGGGCGAACCCCCCGAGTGACGTAAGTACCCGAGTCCTGCCTTTTTGGTTTTTTCTTTATTTCTTCACCGAATCTTATTCGGGATTTGCTTTTGCGTTTCGGCAGGTGTTGTTCGGCTTCTATTCCAAAGCTCCCCTCCCGGAGGACGAGATTTGGAACCAGCCGCGTTATGCCGATGTCCCAAGCGGCGGGCCGCCACCGCTGGGAGCAGTCGGGGCTCCTTCTCCCGGCGCCGGGTCTTCCTTTTCCGGCGTCGGCCCTTCAAAGGGCGCCAGGTGTTCAAAGGGTGCCGGGCCCTCTAAGGCACCGGCGGCCGCTCCGCCCCGTCCTCCCCTGCCGAGCAAGCCCGCTTAGGAGGAGGAGGACGAGGACTCGGACGACGCTAGCGCCTTCCGAGTGAAGAGACGGAGGCGACCGGCGGGCACTACCCAGAGGGGACGGGGCGGCTCTGCCGCCGGCTCGACCACCGTCGTGAGGGGCGCCGCCTCGTCGGGGCGGGGCGGCTCTGCCCCTCGTGCCAGCTCGGCGGCTCCGTCTGCCGCAGGGACCACGCCCACGAGACAGGAGGACGCCGCCGCTGGTGCTAACCCGGTAGCGCCGGCCGCTACTGGGACTGCCTCGACCGAGCAGGAGGGCTCCGCTGCTGGCGCTAGTCCGGTGGCGCCAGCCGCCGCAGGGGCTGTACCGCCGGAGCCAGAGGGCTCCGCCGCCGGCGCTGATCCTGTAGCGCCAGCCGCTACGGGGACTGCGCCGGCGGAGCAGGAGGGCTCCGCCGCTGGCGCTGATCCGGTAGCGCCAGCTGCCGCTCCGAGTGAAGCTTCTCGGGCGGCCGAAGCCGACGCTCCCCCGGCCGGGGGGAGAAGGGAGATGCCGACGCCGCCTTTGGGGCGCAAGGTCGACTGGGGGCCTCGGCAGCCCCGACTGCTGTTGCACCCGGGGGGTGAGGTGCAGGGCCCAAGAGGCGCATCCCCGTTCCCCAATCCGGCAAGTAAGTGTTCTCGGCGATTGTCTTCCTGTTTGTGTTCTTCAAAGGCTGACGAGCTCAAATTACCCAGGATGCGGAGGACGGGAGACATCCCGAAGGCTCCCCCGAGCGCCCCAGCACCCAGCCAAGGCGAGGATCCTCCCGCGGCGGACGTTCGGCCTGCGTCGTCCCCACCTGCGAACTGGCCGTCATCTCCCCGGCCGTCTCCCGAGCGGCCCAGTGTGCAGCCCGACTCGGTCACCGAGCCTCGGGGGGAGGAGCCCTCCGCCGGAGTACCAGCTCCGGAAGCGCCTGAGGACGTTGGCCGGGCCTTGGTGGTCGCAGGAGGAGCAAGCCCCGGGTCGGCTGGGGCCGCCCCGCGGGATCGTGGTGGCAACCGCGGCCCGCCTCCGCCGATGGAGGAGTTTAGCGGTGCTGCTCCTCGCCCGTCGTCCTCCGAGCTGGTGCGCCGACCACTTCGGGTCCGGGAGGCGGACCCGTGGGCGCCAGGTATGACGGTCCGGGAGATCGACGATCTCGCGGAGGAGAAGGAGTGGCAGGCGGCTGCGGACATCGCTGCTCAAATTGGAGAAATCCTCCCCGCCTTGCTGAAGGCAGCGAAGGAGGGAGCCAACCTGCTGAATGGCAGGCTGCGTCCTTTGATGGAGGTAAGTTGTTTTTGCCCTTGTAGGAGTATGTCCGTAGGAAATAGCCCCCGGGCCTCTGCCCGACTAAGTTAGTCGGGCAGAGGACCCTTTGCTTTCCCTTGTAGTCTTCACTCTGGGTGCACGAACAATGCACCCAGAGGGTGTAGCCCCCGAGCCTGCGTTCGACTAGGATAGTCGGGCGGAGGGTGTAGTTATCCTTTTGAGTCTGACTCTGGGTGCACGAACAGTGCACCCAGAGGGTGTAGCCCCCGAGCCTCCGCTGGGTCCTTGGGACCAAGTGGAGGGTTTCAACAATCTTCCCGGGTGACTTTATTGTGTTGTCGCCTCTTTTTTGCAGAATCTGAATCAGCGGTCGCAACACAAGACTGCTTTTATGCAGGACCGACTCGATCTACGGAAGGCTGAGTGGGACAAGATGGCCGCGAGCCGGCAGTCGGCGGAAGATATGGCCCGCAAGCGTGGGGCGGAGATCACCGGTCTGAAGGCGGGCCTATTGCAGCAGATCACCCGCACCCAAGGTGACAAATCCGAGTGGCTTTCTGCCGTCCTTTGTTGCCGTCTATCTTGCTTATGTGTTGCGTTGTGCAGCCGCCGAGGAGCAGGCCAAGAACCTCCAGGGGGACCTGGAGGCGGTGCAGGCCCGCGCCCGGGAGCTTGACGCCACGAAGGACCGGATTCGCCAGCTCGAGGAGATGCTCGCGGCGGAGAAGGTCCGTGCGGATGAGCTCGAGCGGAAGGCAGCCGACGCGGCGGCGGCTGCTGACGCGGCAAAGAAGGGAGCCGCCGAGTCGGCAGCGGCTGCCGAAGCGGCGAAGAGGGGAGCCGCTGAGGCTGAAACTGGTAAGCTTTCTACCCGGCCTTAGAGCGAGTCAGGGTCCGCGAGTCTTCGCTGCTCACCGCTTTGTCTTTGCAACTTTTAAGGCACGCCTAGAGAAGGCCCGTGGGATGACCGAGTCATTGTTGACTGCGGGACGGGCAGCCTGCGGGGCCCTTTGGTTGGAGGAGCCGGCCCCTGACTTCGTGGCGGGAGTCGCGGAGCGTCTGGCGCGAGCGCCTGACCAAGTGAAGAAACTAGAGTCAGACGCCGCGCGGACGGGTGCCTCCATGGTTCTGGCAGTGGCTCGGTCGCACTATCCGCTGCTGGACATGGCCGTGATCGGGGAGGGGTACGCCGCCGATGTCCCGGATGAAGAGATCCCGGAGTTGGTGAAGATCGTCGAGGCGACGGCCGACTCCCTTATGGATCGCGCAGGTCTGTAAAAGTATCAGTAGTAGTGAATGCCGAGTTGCTTTTTGTTAGGACTCGGGAAGCCCGAGTGAATTTTGTAAGGACTCGGGAGGCCCGAGTGACTTTTTTTTTGGCATGCACTCGGGGATGCCGAGTGACTTGTGTATAAAGTGCTCAATCAATGACTAAGTTTATTTTATTTGTGAAGGAACTTCTTTCCCATGCATGTCTGCTCATTTGTTTCCGTGCTTTACCAATCCGTTGTAGCCTCCTTTGCGTAGGGATTAGCCGTGGGCGTGTGTCCCGTGTAGCGTAAGGTTGTGGCGTAAACCGGCGATTGGAGTCAAAGAGTTAACGCGGGCTTTTATACATGGTACTAAAAGAGTTCACAAGTGCGGGAAGAAACCGCGTGATTGCCGAGTGCCTGCTACGAACGGGCGTAGCGGGTCAGTCGGGAGGAAAAAACTTTTTCCCGAATGACAAAAGGGTGTCTCTTTATTCATGTGTTCATGTTTATAAAATACTTAAGCATAGAAACGACGTAGCTGTTCAATGTTCCATGCGTTGGTGAAGACATTGCCGTCGCTGTCCCTCAGCCGGTAAGCCCCCGGGCGTAGTACTTCGGCGACGATGTACAGACCCTTCCATGGCGGGGAAAGTTTGTGCTGCTCTTTGTTGGTCTGCACGCGGCGTAGAACCAAGTCGCCGACGTTGAACGAGCGGCCCCATACGTGTCGGCTGTGATAACGCCGCAGGCCCTACTGGTACTTAGCTGACCGGAGGAGCGCAACCTCGCGTGCTTCTTCGAGTTGGTCGAGAGCATCTTGCCGTGCCTCTTCTGACTCGGCCTCGTTGAAGGCACGGGTTCTCGGGGAACCGTATTCCAGGTCAGTCAGGAGGATGGCCTCGGCGCCGAAGACCATGAAGAAGGGTGTATAACCGGCTGACCGGTTGGGCGTGGTCCGAAGGCTCCACAGTACTGATGGTAACTCGGCTGCCCACTTGCCTGCGAATTTGTTCAGTCGCTGGAAAATCCGAGGCTTGAGTCCTTGCAGTATCAAACCGTTGGCCCGTTCAACTTGCCGTTGGTGCGTGGGTGTGCCATGGCGGCAAAGTCGAAGCTGATGTTATAGTCATCGCAGAATTGGAGAAAAGCTCGCCCGGTGAACTGGGTTCCGTTATCTGTGATAATGCTGTTGGGTACGACGAAATGGAAGACAATGTCCCGAACGAACTCGACGGCCTTTGCAGCAGTTATCGTGGCGACCGGCTTGGCTTCGATCCACTTGGTGAACTTGTCGACCGCGACGAAGAGATGTGTGTAGCCCCCGGGAGCCTTCTTGAGAGGGCCGACCATGTCCAAACCCCAGTCCGCGAAGGGCCAGGTGATCGGGATAGTTTGGAGAGCCTGGGCCGGCAAGTGTGTCTGCCGGGCAAAGTGCTGGCATCCCTCGCAAGTACGGACAATGTGTTCCGCGTCTGATACGGCAGTCGGCCAATAGAAACCCTGTCGGAAAGCCTTCCCGACTAGTGACCCGGGCGCCGCATGGTGTCCACATACTCCCGAGTGGATATCATGCAGTAGGTGCTTTCGCTGGTCGTGGGGTATGCACCGTTGGAGGATCCCGGAGGTGCTCCTCTTGTAGAGCTCGCCATCAACGATGACGAAGGCCTTGGCACGTCGCGCAATGCGGCGTGCCTCGGTTTGGTCCGGCGGGAGGATGTCCCGTAGGAGATGGTCTAGGAAAGGTGTTGTCCAGTCGGAAGTGACGGTGAGGACTTCTGTTGAAGGCTGCTGAGCGGCGTCACTCTCCGGGACTTGTTGTTCTTCGGTCTCGGGT
Organism: Stipa capillata; assembly: GCA_019208055.1. Classification (NCBI taxonomy): domain Eukaryota; kingdom Viridiplantae; phylum Streptophyta; class Magnoliopsida; order Poales; family Poaceae; genus Stipa; species Stipa capillata. The sequence continues at coordinate 118,275 of JAGXJF010000266.1, forward strand.
GTTGTGTCTGCCTTGATAGAAGGGCGTGCAACTCCTGGAGGAACACTCCAGTCGGAACGACGTCCCGACTGGATCCCAGTTTGGCGAGTGCGTCTGCAGTTTCGTTGTCTCGGCGTAAGACATGGGTGATTTCGAGGCCGTCGAACTTGGCTTTGAGCTTGCGCACTTCTTGGCAGTAGGCTTCCATGGAGGGATCTCTGCACGACCAGTCCTTCATGACTTACCGGACTACCAGTTCCGAGTCTCCGCGCGCAAGGAGGCGCGAGGAGGCTTCGTACTCGGCAACGTTGTTGGATGCCGGGAAGTGGATCTGTAACACGTACTTGAAGCGCTCGCCTTTGGGAGATATAAGCACAACGCCAGCCCCCGCGCCCTAAAGCATCAGAGAACCATCGAAGTAGAGTGTCCAGTGCTCGAGGTCGACGACGGAGGGTGGTGATTGAACCTCTGTCCACTCGGCCCTGAAGTCAGCAAGAGCCTGGGACTTGATAGCCGTGCGGGGAGCATAGACTATGCTGAAGGCCATGAGCTCCATGGCCCACTTGGCGATCCTGCCCGTGGCATCGCGATTGTTGATGATGTCGGAGATCGGGAAGGAGCTGACCACCGTAATGGGGTGGCCCTGGAAGTAGTAGACGAGCTTCCGTGACGTTATGAACACCGCATAGATGATCTTCTGTATCTGAGGGTACCGCGCCTTGGACTCGGAGAGGACTTCACTGATGAAGTAAACCGGGCGTTGGACCTTCTGAATATGGCCGGGCTTGGGACGTTCCACGACCAAGACCGTGCTAACTACCTGAGTAGTTGCTGCGACATAGAGAAGCAGTGGCTCGTTGGGCATGGGAGACGCCAGCACCGGGGGGGTAGTTAAGAACTTCTTCAAGCCGTCAAGGGCGTCCTGGGTCTCAGATGTCCAGGTGAAGGTTTCCGACTTCTTCATGAGCTTATAAAGGGGCATGGCTTTCTCGCCGAGTTGGGAGATGAATCGGCTGAGAGCTGCCATGCACCCGGTCAGCCTCTAGACGTCTTTGATGTTCTTCGGTGGGCCCATCTTGACGATGGCATCGATCTTCTCCAGGTTGACTTCGATTCCTCATTCGAAAACGATAAAACCGAGTAGCTTGCCCGAAGGGACCCCGAATACACACTTTTCGGGGTTGAGCTTCATGCTGAATCTTCTAAGGTTGGAGAAGGTCTCTCCCAAGTCACTCAGGAGGTCTTCTCTCTTTTGGGACTTGATCACCACATCGTCGACGTAGGCTTGTACGTTCCGGCCGATTTGCGACTGAAGGCAACGCTGTATGCACCGTTGGTACGTAGCGCCTGCGTTCTTGAGGCCAAAAGGCATGGAAACGTAGCAGAAAGCGCCAAATGGAGTGATGAAAGATGTCTTGATCTCGTCATCCTCCTTCATCTTAATCTGGTGGTAGCCCGAGTAAGCATCGAGAAGCACAAAATTTCACATTCGGCCGTGGAATCGATCACTTGGTCGATGCGAGTCAGGGTGAAAGGGTCTTTGGGACATGCCTTGTTAAGGCTAGTATAATCAACACACATCCTCCACTTTCCATTCTTTTTGCGAACAAGAACTGGATTCGCTAACCAGTCGGGATGATACACTTCTTGAATGAAGCCGGCTGCTAAGAGCTTGGCTATTTCTTCTCCTATAGCCTGACGTCTATCCTCAGCGAATCGGCGCAAGCGCTGCTTGACCGGCTTAGCGTCCGGCCGAATATTCAAAGAGTGCTCGGCAGCTTCCCGTAGAACTCCGGGCATGTCGGAAGATGTCCATGCGAAGATATCCCGGTTGTGCTGGAGGAAGCTGACGAGCGCGCTTTCCTATTTATCGCTGAGGGCAGTCTCGATCTGCGTCGTCTTCAAGGGGTCTTTGGGGTCGAGCTAAATTGACCGCGCCGGCTGGAAAGATGTCGATGTCGAAGCCTTCTTGGCCGGGGGCGCTTCTTCAACCACGGCCGACTTGAGGTCGGTAAGCGCGGCCTCGGCGATCTGGGCCGCGGCGAGGTTGCAGTTTTCCAGGTCACACGTGTAAGCGTGCTGGAAGCTGCTCTGCACCGTGATTACCCCATGGGGGCCCGGCATCTTGAGCTTCAAATAGACATAGCTGGGAACAGCCATGAACTTGGCGTAGCAGGGACGCCCTAGGATGGCGTGGTACGATCCTGGGAAGTCAACGACCTCGAAGGTGAGGGTCTCAGTCCGGAAGTTGTCGGGAGTGCCGAAGGTAACGGGCAGGCTGACCTGCCCGAGTGGACTCGCCATCTTGCCAGGTACCACCCCGTGGAAGGGAGCACCAGTCGGCTTGATTTTGGAGCGAGAGATCTTCATGTCATCCAGAGTTTTGACGTAGAGGATGTTGAGACCACTCCCCCCGTCCATGAGGACCTTGGTAAGGCGGACGCTGCAAACGATCGGGTCCACCACCAAGGGGAAACGTCCCGGCTGGGGAATGTAGTCGGGGTGATCCACGCGTCCGAATGAAATTATGGACTCGGACCATCGCAGGTACTTGGGCACGGCCGGTTCCACTGCATTGACCTCTCTATCCGTGATCTTCTGGCGGCGCTTAGATTCGTAGCCGTTGGGTCCGCCAAAGATCATCAGACAAGCGATCTCTTTTGGGAACTCGTCGCCTTCGTCTTGGGGAGGCTCCTTTTTGCCTCGATTGGGGACGAAGGGTTTGTTCAGATTTTTCAAGAGATTGCAGTCGCGTGTCAGATGATTGGACTTGGGTCCATGGAAGTGACACGGCTGACTCATCATCTCCTCGAAGGTCGCGTTGGTGCGCTGGGGACGGCGCGGCGGGGCGCGCTCAGCCGCAGCAACGAGATCTCCGCCTTTACGCTTCCGGTGCTTCTTTCTGGACGACTCGGGGTGAGCGTCCCGACTGGAGGACTCGGACGCCTTGCCTTTGCTCCTGCCCTTGTCGTCTTTTGTAGCACTGCGGACAGCCTCTTCACCGGTGGTGAAGTTATTGGCTATGTCAAAGAGTTCGCGCGTAGTCTGGGGATTCTTGCGCGCTATCTTGTGGATGAGGTCGGTGCTTCGGACGCCCTTGGAGAAAGCGGTGATGACGTGCCCTCTCGGACCTCGGGCAAGGAGTTCTTCTTCTTAGAGAAGCACTGGATGTACTCACGGAGAGTCTCATCCGCCTCTTGTGTACAACTGTGGAGATCCCACGCATTCCCGGGCCTGTTATAAGTGCCCTGAAAGTTGTTCACGAAGAGGGTCTCGAGGTCGCTCCATGTCTGGATGCAACCCGGAGGTAAGCTGGTGAGCCAGGCTTGTGCTGAGTCGGCCAGAAACAGCGGCAAATAATGGATCGCGACGTAGTCGTTCCCACCATTGGTTCTGCACGCCGTATGATAGTCGGCTAGCCAAATGTCCGGCCGAGTCTCACCAGTGTACTTGTCGATGCCAGTGACTCGGAATCGTGACGGGAAGATGACGCTGCGGACATGGGGACCGAATGCTTTCGGGCCCGAATACCCCATGCCGGAGGAAGTCGGAGAATGTCCTCGGCTGGTGGCGCCGCTGTCGTCGCGGTGGCTACCACGATCGTCTCTCCTGGAACCGTGATGAGCGCTTCTTTCAGCGTCTGTGGGGTTCCTTGGTCCGAGTCGATCGCGGACCGGCGCAGCTTGACGAGCGTTTTTGTCTGCATCCTGACGGGCGTAGTTTCTGGCGGCTATGGTGCCTCGGGCGTCCCGATTCGAACCGAGTCGCTCATGAACCGCTCCCGCCGGCTGATGTCGGTCGGGGCTTGCTCGTCGTCCACCCATGGTTGGTGGACATTTTGGAGGAGTAGAGCGCCGACTCCTTGCGCCTGCTGAGGAACCGGTGCGACCTTCTGAAGCTTCGGCCTACTGGAGGGTGGTCTCCTCTAACAGAACGCGGAGTCGTCGAAGTTCGTCGTGTCCCGGGTTGCCCTCGGGGATTTCAATGGCGCGTGCCGCCATCGTGGCCGCGACAATGTTGTGACTCGGGAGCGGAAATATTGGGACCCCGTCCCTTTCGCGCATGCGGAGCTCATTATGGACCTGGCGTCCGCGAGCCCTCATGTCATCGTTGCACCGTTGATCGTCGCGCTGGCGAGCGAGCCGAGTCTGTTGCTCGATCAACTCTTCCTCCTTGGTAAGGAGTCGGAGTCAGGTGGCTTCGAGCTCAGCCGGTGTTTGTTCCATGATGGGGGACCGCTCGGCCATCGCCGTCGTCTGGCGAGTCGGCGTTGGCCATGAAGACTTCTCGGGACGGATGGTGGCTACCAGAGCTTTCATAATCGACCGAGTTATACTCGAGGATGGGGAGGAGAGAGTCAATAGCCCCCACCAGTTGGGATCCGAGCGTGAACTCGTGCGCAGCAAACGGATCCGGTTTCGGCGCAGCCTCTTCCCTAGGGAGAGGGCCGTGCTGAAAGGCTGATGGAGCCTCTGCCGATCGGGATGTTGCCGAGTAGCAGAGGTGGAGCTGGCCGATCTTGTCGGCGATGAAGTTCAACTTTCCAAATTGGAAAAGTTGGCCGGGGTCCGGGACAGCGTTTATGAAAGCGAATCTTATGATGCTTCCCGGGATGAAGACGTTGTTGCAGTTGATGAAGCCCATCCCAATTCGTGCAGATGGATCTATGCCCGCCGTCCCCCTACCTGGCGCGCCAACTGTCGGAGTATTATTCCGGCAATACTAACTATGGGGCGGTGTGAGCACAGCAAATCAGGATGGGTGCACACGGGAGACAGGATTTAGACAGGTTCAGGCCCTCACGGAGAGGTAATACCCTACGTCCTGTGTTTGGTGGCTGGTATAGCTTGTATCCCGAGTGCCGCAAGCCCTAGAGATTCGATCTCGAGGTTGCTTGGACTTGGAAACGATGGAGATTGTCTATGACCTAGATGACACTTGATCGCCTCCCGATCGGAGGTCCCCTGCCCAGCCTTATATAGGCGACCGGGGTAGGGTTACAAGAGTCCCAATCGGTTAACAGATTGATTTCCTAACTTGTTACAACTGATTCCGGGTATGCCGGACAGGTATTAGTCCTTGTCTTGTACTCCATGCTGATGAGCCGCCCCCGTGTTGGAGTCGGACTCCGAGTAGTCGGCCTGGCCCATCCCGTGGCCGGGAGGCCAGATTCATCCTCCTTGATGATACCCGGGTGCCATGCCATCATCAGAACTCATTATGCTTCTTGGAAACATAAAAAGAAAATGCACCTAATATCGCTTAACCCCACCATTTAGCATATAGTGCAAAATGGCTATGCTGTAGGTGACGAGAACAACCCCACGGCCAAAGATTGAATCATCCACTATATGCTCAAGCCGTCAACACCATCTTTAGAGCATTGAGTGGAGATGAGTTCAACCGGGTATATTCACTTGAGTGTCAAAGAAATTTGGATCACTCATGGTGATTCACGAAGGCACCTCAACCATTCATGAGTCAAGGCTCGAACTGTTAAAGGGCAAGCTTGATCGGTTCGTGATGGGAGACCAAGAAATGCCAAGCAAGATGTACACTCGTCTCAACAACCTTGTCAACAAGATCATGGGTCATGAGAGCAAAGAGATGACAAAAAATTATGTGGTCAAGAAGATGCTTCACGCCATCGCCCCCAAGAATTAGACCTTAGTCACTCTCATCCGTGAGAAGGACAACTTCAATGAGCTCACACCTTACGACGTTCTTGGGAGAATCCTCGCTCAAGATTTGACGGATGAAGAAGCTCACGAGATCCGAGCTCTCAACAAACCAAGCTCAAGCTCAAGGAAGAACGACATCACATTGAAGGCCAAGCAAGTGGTTGAAGAAAGCTTTAGTGAAGATGAAGAAGAAAGTCAAATGGAGCAACTTCAACAAGGAATACAAGAAATGGCCCTCTTCGTGAAGAGGTTCAAAAAAGTGTTAAAGAGAAGCGGTTTTGGTTGTCAAGGTGACAAGGGCAAATCCTTTGGCAAGTCAAAGACGAGAAGACCAAAGAGAGGTGGCTTTGAATGTAGAGAAGTCAACCACTTTATTGCAAGTTTTCCAAGCAAGGAAGGTGAAAAGAATGAAGAGAAGTTGAAGAGATTCAAGAAGGAGTTCCGCAAGAAGAGCAAGTTCCACAAAAGGACTATAAAGCTCAAGCGCACATTGGTGAAGAATGGAACTCCCAACTCCTTTTTCAAAGATGATGTGGATGGTGTTGTGAGCATCGCAATAGAAGCTTCAACGCCACCAAAATCACTCCTCGACCAGTCAAGCGATGATGAATCGCCTATTTGCCTCATGGCAAAAGGCTCCAAGGTATCGCCTCTCAAGAAATCATCTCTTGCTTTATTAACTTGTAGTAGTGATCTATAGAATGATAGTGAGGATGATTTGCTTGATGATAAAATCTTAATTTCTTTAAACAAGAATACCATGTCTAAAATAACTCACTTGCTAACCACCATAGAAGCTCTAGAGGAAACAAGAGATAAGCAAATGGATACTCTAGATAAACAAGAAGAATTGCTTACTTATGAAAAATAAAGAGTATGAATCTTGAGAAGGAACTCACTAAGGAGAGAGCTAAAAGCGATGCTATGGTGAAACTTGTAAAGGATAACAAAGTCACTAAAGCAAAACTTGAAAATCTCATGAGTGTCTAAAGGAAGATTACTTTCAATTAGACGCTAGATACATCAAAACCAAGACACTGCTTGAGAATCTTGCCGCCACTCATGAGAAACTCAAGGCTACTTCCTCTCTAGTTAGTGAATTACCTAGTGTTTCTATTATTGATGATAATATGCCATGTTCAAAATGTGCAACTAGTGCTACTCTTGATAAAGAAAAATTGGAAAATAAAAATGCTAAACTAAAAGCACAACTTACTTCAATTTGGTTTATTGAAGTGTCATAAGAGTAGTAAGGCCTTAAGGAGTTGTTGAGCCACCAAGTCGAAAACTTCAATCATGAAGGGCTTGATTTCATACCCAAATTAATGGTAAGGCTTGGTTGCCTCAGCAATATTCAAAGATGAAGTTTATCCACACCGAGAGTAAGCTTGTGGATACATCTCGTTTTGACAGGCATGAGACAAAGAAGCGCCAATTGAGTAAGATGATTGGTGGTGGTTCGTTCGATGGGTCCTATGTTCTTAGGAAAGGCAAGGATGAAGACATCCATGCCAAATATGTTGGACCTAGAAATAGCGGGTTAAAGAAAAGTGCTATTTCGGTGCCCAAAATTCTTGTCACTAACATGCAAGGACCCATGCAAAAATGGGTACCTAAATGGAAGACATAAACTTATTTTGTAGGATTATTCATTCGGTGGAAGAAGTTTGGTGATTTATAGCGGATGTACAAATCATATGACCGGAGAGATGAGTATGTTCTCACAATTGACAAGCGAAGGTTTGCCTCATGAAAATATCATTTTTGGCGATAATGCCATCTCAAATGATCTTTCAATATGAAATGTGCTACTAGTCAGCTCTCTAAATTATAATTTGCTTTAGGAGTTATACTGTTTTCCTAGGTTACAATTATGTGCTTTAGGATATAATTATTTATTTATGGATATTGATGTAGCAGTTTTTAGAAGAGAAGTTTCCTCAATAGTCTTCAAAGGCCACATGAAAGGCAAACTTTATCTTGTGGATCTTTCCTCGGTTAAATTGCGTCTTTAGACTTGTTTGATGGCTAAGTCAAGCATGTGTTGGTTTTGGCATCGCTGACTAGCCCATGTTGGCATGAGGAAGTTGAGCAAAGTTCTAAAGGGCGAGCACGTGCTAGGACTAACGAGTGTTGCATTTGATAAGGATAGAATTTGTAGCGCGTGTCAAGCCGGGAAGCAAGTTGGAGCTGATCATCCTGCCAAGAACATTATGACTACATCTAAGCCTTTGGAGCTACATAAGCATAAGAGGTAATAAATACGACCTAGTCACTGTTGATGATTACTCACGTTATACTTGGGTATTCTTTTTGAGTGATATATGTGACATGCAAAAAAAGTTCAAGAAATTCACGAAGCATTTGCAAAATGTGTTCAAACTCAAAATCAAGGACATCCAAAGTGATAACAGATCTGAATTTAAGAACACGCAAGTTGAAGAGTACCTAGATGAAGAGGGGATCAAGCACGAATTCTCATCACTCTATACCCCTCAACAAAACGGCGAGGTGGAGAGGAAGAACCGGATCCTAATCGAGATGGAAAGAACGATGTTGGACAAATATAACACTTCAGATCGCTTTTGGGTGGAAGCCGTCAACACCGCTTGCTATGCGGCCAACCGATTATGCCTCCACTGCATCTTGAAGAAAACCCCATACGAGCTACTCACCAAAGATAAGCCAAATATCTCTTATTTTTGAGTCTTTGGTAGTAGATGCTTTAGTCTCAACAAGAAAAATAAATTATCAAAATTTGCACCTAAATGTAATGAAGGATTCTTGTTAGGTTATGGTTCAAATTCGCACACTTACGGAGTCTTCAACAAAACTACCGGTTGCATTGAAGAGTCGTGTGATGTGCAATTTGATAAAACTAATAGTTCTCAAGTAGAGCAATTTGATTTAAATGATGTAGGAGACATTGATCCATGTGAAGCTAAAACATGTCCATTGGTAAGATCAACCTAACGGAGAGCATGAGAACTCAACCTACTCAATCACCATCTATGCAAGTTGAGCCATCCACCTCCGTTCAAGACTCAAGCGCATCAATGGAGCAAGAAAAAGGAATTACAACATTACAAGCTCCGCTTCATCCAAGAGTTCATCAATGTGTTCAACGGGATCACCCCGTCAACAATATGCTTGAAGATATGAACAAGGGAGTAATCATTCATTCACGTGTTGCTAATTTTTGCGAGCACTACTCTTTTGTCTCTTGTGTTGAACCTATAAAGGTTGAGAAAGCACTTGATGATCCGGATTGGGTGAATTCCATGCATGAAGAACTCAACAACATCAACCACAATCGAGTTTGGTTCCTAAATGTGGAAAGACCAAATCGAAATGTGATTGGGACCAAATAGATTTTTCAGAACAAGCAAGATAAAAACGGCCAAGTTATTTGAAACAAGGCAAGGTTAGTGGCATAAGGTTTCACTCAAGTCAAAGGTTTGGACTTTGGTGAAACCTCTGCCCCCATTGTCCATCTAGAGGATATTCAGATTTTACTTACATTTGCTTCACATCATGATTTCAAATTATATCAAATGGATGTTAAAGGTGCATTCTTAAATGGACCTAGTTCCGAATTAGTATATGTTGAGCAACCACTGGGTTTCAAGGATTCCAAATTTCCCAATCATATCTATAAACTCCATAAGGTGCTATATGGCTTGAAATAAGCTCTTAGATCTTGGTATGAGTGTCTTGGAGATTTTCTAGTCAAGAAAGGGTTTAAAGTTGGAAAAGTTGATGCCACATTATTCACTAAAATGGTTGAGTATGATTTTTTTGTACGCCAAATTTACGTTGATGATATTATATTTGCTTCTACTAACAAATCATTTAGTGAAGAATTTGGAAAGATGATGGCTAGGAAGTTTGAGATGTCCATGATGGGGGAGTTGCAATTCTTTCTCAGTTTTCAAATCAAGAAACTCAAGGAAGGGACATTCATATGTCAAACCAAATACGTGAAGGATATGTTAAAGAGGTTTGATATGGTGAAGGCCAAGTCTATCCAAACCCTAATACAAACAAACGGCCATCTAGACCTCAACATTGACGGCAAATGCATCGACCAAAAGGTATATCGCTCTATGATTGGATCTTTGCTTTATCTTTGTGCATTTAGGCCCGATATCATACTTAGCTTTTGTATATGTGCAAGGTTTCAAGCTGCTCTGAAGGAGTGTCACTTAGTGGCGGTTAAAAGAACTAACATATCTAGTGTATTCTAAAACTTAGGGCTTTGCTATCCTAAGGGTTCTAGTTTTGATCTTATCAGGTATTCAGATTACTTTGTAGATCATTAGTTTTGTAGGCCTCCAAGAAAAAATTCCATAACCCTATCCACCGTCGAAAGCGAATATATCTCTGACGGTAGTTGTTGCACTTAATTGTTATGGATGAGGCAAACCCTGAGAGATTATAGAATTAATATAGAATAAGTGCCTCTTTTCAGTGATAATGAAAGTGCAATAAAAATTGTTAAGAATCCCGTTCAACATTTTCGAACCAAACATATAGACATTAGTCATCATTTTCTTAGGGATCATGTCGCTAAAGGAGATATAGAGATAAGTCATGTAAGGACTAAAAGACAATTAGCTGATATATTCACCAAACCCCTAGATGAGTATAGGTTTGTGAGTTAAGGAATGAGCTAAATATCATTGATTCTAGAAACTTGACTTGACCTCTTGTATGCTCACATATGCTTCAAATTGATATATTCGTGCTTTAGATGTATGTACATATATAGGGGGAGTGGTGCATTTTGTATACCAACACAATCCTACAAACGTGAATAAATCAATACTCTTGTTATTGTATCATGTTTATAGTGATTACATTACAAAAACTTGAGCTTTGGCCTTTGAAGTCCTATTCTAACATGAATAAGCGACTTTGGTGCACAAATAAACTCATACAAAGCAGAAACGCCAAAAGTTCACCATCTTTGGTTTTCTGGGCTTCATTACTTGTTCTTAGATTTCTAAGTGCATTTATGCCCTATTTATCTATATGCTAAATTGGATCTTGTTCAAAACACATATGATCATTGCTTTGGATGCTTGGATGTTTATTGATCATGTGTGGAGAAAACCCCTAAGGTCTGCCAATAGCTTTTATGTTCTAAATATCTTCTCCATAGTTCACTCTATCCTCACAGCATTTGAACCATAGTGGAACATCAGACATTATGGTCAGAACTTGATGATGTATAGTATGATATCCTATATACCAGATGGTATCCTCAAACGATTCCCTGGGTTTCCAGAAAAGTACTGCGTATTTAGTAAGGATCCCCAGACCGTAAGGTAACCCTTCGAAAAGAGCAGATATCCCTTAAACTAGGAAGTCAATCCCGACGTTCAAGGAAGCCGGAGTCCTACTCGGGTGTGAGTCCATGTCCAGTACGACTCTGGGGACCCCCTATATAAGGATCGGCAATCCCATAGGGGAGGACAGATCTTTTCGAGTCGCACAGCAAGTTGAGCCAAGTCCCCGAAGGAGAAGCCCTAGAAGACCCACTGCCTTGAAGGAATCGAGTCTCGCGGGGTTAGTTAGGTTAGTCTGCGACTAGGCCTAGGGTAGCCACTAACATACACCCCCATTGTAAAGACATTTTCTCCATCAATATATACGAACAGGACGTAGGGTTATTATCCTGAGGGAGGCCCGAACCTGTATAAAAAAGGGATGTCCCCTGTTGTCAGAGCTCCTGGCCTTGGGCCCTAGAGGTCCCTACCCCCCAGTAACACCGTTCCACGAACACCGTAAGATCGTCGATTCACCGATCATCGACAGATGGCGCCGACCGTGGGGACCTCTCCGGATCAAGCCGTCCAGGAAGAATCAAAGTTGGTAGGATGTGCAACTAATCGTGATCAGTTCTTTTCGCCAACTGCACAGCCCTCGTCGGTCCGATCCGAAGAGGAGGAAGCAGACGCGACAAGAAGTCCGATCGCCCCCACACGCCGTGTTGGGTACTCAGACCGAGGTTTCTATGACAACTTTGGCCCCATGGACCCGTACCCGGTCACGGATCGCGTCGATCTTGGAGAATACGCCCCTGGAGAGTACTCGGATCATGAAGCAAATCGCTTCAGGACCGAGTGCGCCAGGGCCTTCGACGGGAAGTTGGTGCTGAACGACAACCTCCCGGCAGGAACGACCAGTCCAATGGTCGGAATTTCACCTGCGAATTCTGATCGTCAGGACGATCACGACCCTACCCACGCCGCGTCCGATGAGGACAATGCAATGGAGTGTGAGTACACATCATCTAACCAAGGACCTCGAGTGGTTCTCGCGATCGATGATGATCGCGAAGATCTTGAGGACCGAAATCTGCCTGGGGGCTCGGAACGACGCAATACGGTGGCCACTCCCCCCAGGAACGGGGACTTGCCCGCCATTGCAGAAAAACCCCCTCCAGGAACGAGGGAGTACGTGTCCCGAACCGCTCGAAGGCTCGAGGAGGTGCGCAGTCTGCTGTCACGACCACCGGTAGCGGATTTATCGACACCCGTGGGTATGCAATGGCTACAACGGCTAGGGGCTGACGTCCAAGAGGCCCAAGACGAAGCCGAATCTTCTCGAGCCCAGTCGGTGACACGCAGCTCTGCTCGAGTAAGATCCCCTTCTCCACTAGAAGAGCGTGACTGAGAAGGACGACACCCCAGGAACAGGTCTCCTCAGGAGGAGCCACCTGTTGACCTCCGAGACCAGCTCAATAGGCGCCGACACCAAAGGCGCCAGCAAGAGCAATAGCTCTCTCGGAGGGACCACTCACAACACGCCAACATTCGTGGCCGAGCTTCAACCTCGAACAGCGGCGAGAATGCACTTTATCGGGGAGCCTTCAACGGATGCCAAGCGCTATCCCAGGAGCTCCGGCAGGTGCGCTGGCCTTCTCTTTTCAAGCCCGGGTCGCTAGAATCATATGACGGCACCATGAATCCTGTGGAATTCCTGCAGATCTACACCACTGCGATCGAGGCCGCAGGCGGAGATGAGAAGGTTATGGCCAACTACCTTCCTACCGCTCTCAAAGGATCCGCTAGGACTTGGTTGACGAATTTACCCCCAGGAACGATCCGTTCGTGGGGACAGCTCTGCGACATGCTCCACGGGAACTTCCAAGGTACCTTCCCAAAACCTGGTCGTGTCGACGATCTATTCCTAGTCGTCCAATGACTAGACGAGACCTTCCGAGAGTTCACCAAGAGGTTTAGTGTGGTCCGCAACACTATTCTGGAGATAACTGACACGGATGTCATCCGCGCCTTCACTCGGGGCAGCAGAAACGAGATGTGTACGCACGACTTGATCATGCGACCACCAAAGACCACGAGACAGCTCACGGACCTAGCGATACATCAAGCAGCAACGAGGCAGGCCGACCAATTCCCCCCTCTGAGCAAGGGACGATTCGAGAAAGACTAAACACAAGAAGAAGGCCTCCGGAGGGAACAAGGAGAAAAGGGCCAAAGCCGACGAGGTAATGGCCGACATCTCCGAGAAGCGTACCTGGCGACCGCGCCCCAAAGAAAAGCCTACCAATTCCTCCGACAAGCCATCCAAGCCCTGGTGCGACTTTCACCAGATCGACTCGCATGATCTACGTCAGTGCCGCATCTTCAAGAAATACCTTAGAGAAGAAAGAGAGAAGTTCCGCGAGGAGGATCCTCAGGTCGCTAACAACAGTCGGGACACAACTTCCAACGACGATAACTCCACCCCTGAGCCTTTCCAGGGGCACGTCAGAGCAATCGAGCACATATTCGGGGGCTCAACCTCTTATGAGTCAAAGAGGCAATATAAGTCGATCGCCCGGGAAGTTCTCGCGAGTCTGCTGCGGGTCCCTCGGGCGGTCAAGTGGTCCGAGATCACGATCTCTTTCGACCAGATAGACTGCCCTGAGAACTGTGCTCGGCCGGGATGATATTCGATTGTTGTCGAACCAACAATCAATAACTGCCGAGTAGGCCGCGTGCTGGTAGACGGAGGGAGCTCCCTCAACATCCTATTCGCCAACGCCCTCGACGCAATGCAGGTACCACGGTCATCCGTCCAGACGGTGATGCAGGCATTCCACGGTATCGTCCCGGGCTCGTCGGCCACGCCGATCGGGCAAGTCACGCTCCCGGTTACCTTTGGTACACCAGAGAACTTTCGAACAGAGAAGATCCTGTTCGACGTCGTCGATTTCGAAATAGCGTACAATGCTATCCTGGGACGCCCAACTCTGGCCAAGTTCATGGCAGAAACGTACTATGCCTATCAGTGCATAAAAATGCCCGGCCCGAAAGGCGTCCTCACAATAAAGAGTTCCTCCAAAGAAGCGCTCCTCTGCGATAGACGCAGCCTCGACCACGTAGGAACGCGCCAGGGAGAAGGAGAGCACGCCCCCTCAAAAGCCAACGCAGTCGTGAAAACTCATGGCGAAGTGAAAGTCATTCCTTTGGATCTGGCAGAACCCTCCAGAACAGTCCGGATCGGGGTGACTCTCGATCCAAAGTTGGAATCATCACTCATCATTTTCCTCCGGAGCAACTCGGATATTTTCGCATGGCAACCGTCCGACATGCCCGGAATCCCCAGGGAGGTGATTGAGCACAGACTGGCCGTCCGCAAGGACGCCATACCCGTAAAACAAAAGCTCCGACGATTCACCCCGGATCGGAAAGAAGCCATCAAGCTAGAAATTGAAAAACTCCTGAAGGCCGGGTTCATCCGAGAAGTCGAACATCCTGAGTGGCTCGCCAATCCCGTTATGGTCAAAAAAGCCAACGGAAAATGGCAAATGTGTGTCGACTTCACAAACCTTAACAAGGCCTGCCCGAAGGACACTTTTTCGCTGCCCAGAATAGATCAGATCGTAGACTCCACGTCAGGATGCGATTATCTAAGCCTTCTCGACGCCTACTCAGGTTATCACCAGATAAGTATGCGTCGAGAAGATGAGGAGAAAACCTCCTTCGTAACTCCGTTTGGGGTATTCTGCTACTCAAAAATGCCTTTCGAATTAAAAACGCGGGTGTAACGTATCAACGTGGAATGCAGCTTGCCCTCCACAGTCAACTCGGTCGGAATGTCAAAGCTTATGTCGATGGCCTCGTCGTAAAAACAAAAAAGAACGAAGATCTGCTCTCGGACCTACTGGAGACCTTCACCAATCTCCGAAGAAATAGGATAATGCTGAATCCAGAAAAATGTACCTTCGGAGTTTGCGCCGGAAAACTACTCGGGTTCTTGGTATCGCACCGAGGAATTGAAGCGAACTCCTACAAGATACGGGTAATTGTAGAAATGAAGTCACCAAAAATGGTCTGAGACGTCCAAAGACTCACGGGTTGCATGGCAGCCATGAGCCGATTCATATCCCAACTAGGAGATCGTGGGATTCCTTTTTTCAAACATCTACGACAACATGACGGTTTCAAGTGGACGGAGGAATATGAAAAGACATTCTAAAAGCTCAAAGAATACTTAACTACCCCCCCAGTGCTAGTCGCGCCCAACCCCGAAGAGGGATTGTTCCTCTACATCGCGGCCGGACCATCTGTGGTTAGCGGAGTATTGACGGTGGAACGCGGGACTTCAGAACAACGTGACAAGGTCCAACAGCCAGTTTACTATGTCAATGAGATCCTGCACGGGTCTAAGGAGCGTTACCCTCAGGTTCAAAAGCTCCTATACACGGTGCTCACCACATCTCGCAAACTTCGACACTATTTTCAGGCTCACACCATCACGGTCCCAACCACCTACCCTCTGGGAGAAATCCTCTGCAACCGCGATGCCATCGGTCAAATCGCCAAGTGGGCTGTCGAACTCGGAGAGTTCGACATCCACTTTGTTGGCCATACCGCCATCAAGTCTCAAGTCCTCGCCGATTTTGTCACTGAATGGACGGAGCCCGACCACTTGGCGTCAGCAGCAGTAAGGGACGATATTTGGACTCTACACTTCGACGGTTCCCTAACCATCAAAGGCACAGGGGCTGGGATAATACTAACTTCCCCAACCGGAGAGTGCCTACAGTATGTACTGCAGATCGACTTCCCAGCCACGAATAACGTAGCTGAGTACGAAGGTCTGCTAGCCGGTCTCAGAGTTGCTTCCGCACTCGGTATCCGCCGCCTCCTTGTAAGTGGGGACTCACAGTTGGTGGCGAGACAAGTGTCCAAGGAATACCTGACCACAGACCCAAATATGGCAGCTTACCTTGCGGAGGTGAGAAAGCTAGAGAAGAAGTTCGTCGGCTTCGAAGTACGGTATATCCCTCGAAAGGACAACTGCCGAGCCGACAGTCTTGCACGCCTAGCTTCCTCACGATCTCCATGCCCAACCAGAGCCTTTGTAGAAAGGATCTCGACGCCGTCCATAGCTTCTCACGAACCCGTGGACGAAGGAATGGCTATGCCCAGCATCGAGCACCATTCAAGGGCGTCACCAGGTACTGACGCTCTGAGGGGAGTGGTGGGGCGCCTCGTCGCTCCTCTCGATCTTGAAGATTCGTGGATGGAGCCCATCCGCAGGTACCTTCTCGATCGAACCGTGCCTGAGGATGATACACTCTCCGAGCAAATTGCCCGACGCGCCAGGATGTACTTCCTGGTCAACGGAACCCTCTACCGACGAGGAGCTCATGGAGTGCTCATGCGGTGTATCTCCCAGACGTAGGGTATAAGACTACTCGACGAGATCCATGGAGGGGTGTGCGGGGCACACACATCTTTCCAAACCCTGGTCAGAAAGGCCTTTAGACAAGGATTCTATTAGCCGACAGCCCTCCGTGATGCGAGTGAATTAGTGAAGCGATGCCATCAGTGTCAATTTCACCGCAGACGCATTCATCAACCCGCCCAAGCATTACAGACGATTCCCTTGTCATGGCCATTCGCCACGTGCGGCCTGGATATCCTAGGGCCATTTCCGGTGGCGCCCGGGGGCTATAAGTTCTTGTTCGTCGCAATCGATACGTTCACTAAATGGATCGAGGCCGAGCCAGTCGCACAGATCACGTCGGAAGCAGCCAAGCGATTCATAATGAAAAACGTTATGACCAGATTTGGCGTTCCGAGCAGGATCATAACCGACAACAGAACCCAGTTCTCCAGTGCCGAATTCATCGAGTACTGCACTGAGCTCGGTACCACAATATGCTACACCTCGGTCGCACACCCGCAGAGTAATGGGCAGGTCGAACGCGCCAACGGACTTATACTCCAAGGAATGAAAACCCGCGTCTTCGATAGACTCTCCGCCCACGCCAAAGCTTGGGTACACGAACTGCCTTCCGTCCTATGGGCTCTGCGAACAATCGCCAATCGGGCCACCGGCGAGACACCGTTCGGCTTGGTATATGGAGCCGAGGCCATGCTCCCCTGCGAAATTGCCCTCAAGTCACCACAGGTCGAGCTGTACAATGACAAGGAGGAAATATCTCGATGAGAGGACGACCTCAACTTCATCGAAGAAAAACAGACTCAAGCCTTGCTCCGGGCCACCAGCTATCAGCAGGACCTCCATCGTTATTACGACCGCTACGTTTGGCAGCGCTCATTACAAGTTGGGGACCTCGTTCTACGACTCGTGCAGAACAAAAGCAACAGCAATAAGCTCTCTCCCAAATGGGAAGGTCCTTACACGATAGTCGCGGTCACTCGACCAGGATCGTTCCGGCTAGCAATGGAGGACGGCGAAGTCCTAACAAATTCCTGGAACATCGACCAACTCCAGAAGTTCTATGTGTGAGACTAATCGACTGTCCACTCGAGGATATTCCTCGAGTGGACAGTCGGGGGCTAGCCATGATAGTCGAATGGCCTAGACACGGACAATATCGTCAGAAGGCCGTAACCAAGAAGTCCCCCATACAAATCTGTCACACATAAAAATACCACAAGATCGACCACACGTTCACGCATCGGGCAATCATGAACGCCCAGAAAAGTCTTGAGCGGCGCGGTCCAATTCCGCCAGACGATCTGGGAAGCTCCCGGTAGCCCGGAGGGATACGCCGACCGTCCGGAGCACCGACTCTAGGCGATCCGCCAGCGTTAACATGTTCTCCTCAGCAGAGGAGGCCCGTGCCTTCTCTTCGGAAAGAGCACTGGAGAGCCGAGTCGTCTGGTCCCGAAGTTCCCGGACCTCGCTGCAGACGGCGCTCCATCTACCTTGGACACGCTGAGGAAAAACGTCAAGGTCAGACAATCAGACAAAAATCATTTCACGAGGCTGATAACGAGCAGGGACATCCTTACCTCCACCAAAGGCCCGAGCAACGCCACGAGATCATCTTCGACCGAAGTCTCCCCACCCTGCTGACCAGCCATCAGCTAATGCTTACCGGGCGAGGGAGGTAACGCCACGCTAGTCGGACTCCAACTAGATAATAATCTAGAGGCAGACAACCTCCTCCTTGGGGCAATAGGCTGGTTGGGTCTTAGCGGAGACGTTTCCCTACAAGCCGTATTCAGCACTCAAAGCGACGCAAGAAGGCTCGACAAAACAAAGATAAAGGGAAATTACCTCGCCCTTTTCAATGAAACAGAGCGTCTTAGCCGGGCCGGAGGATCTTCCGCTCCCCGAGGGCGGGGTGACTCAGGAGTAAGCATGGAAGGTTCTGGTCCACCCCGCGCGGACCCTTCCACCTGCTTGGGGTCCCCCTCGACAGGTCTGGTGGTCTCGTCACAACGGTCCCCCGCAGCAGTCGGACTCCGACTAGAGAGGGAGGGACCCGCCTCGGGGTCCATGATCCCACGTCCTTCTCCCTGGAAGGGATCCGTCCCGCACAATCAGTGTTACTCGGACTAGGAAGGTTAGAGGTCCAGAAAACAAAAGATTACCGCTAGAACCTCTCCTCGCTCGTGTGAAGGTCGAAGGGGTAGCGACAAGGGTATGTCCTGAAGACTTGGTGGAGGTACCTCTTTGAAAAAGGATTTCACCTTCTCAGACACTTCCGCTTCTGAAAGAGCTATTCAAAACAAAGGGAGTTAGAACATCCCAGCAAGCTTTATTTGCCAGTCATAGGAAGGGTCCGAGGCTTACCCATTCTCTTCCTCCTTTGGTAAGGATCGCTCGTCGAATCCCAGGTGCCTGCCTCCCTCAATCGTAAAGGGCATATCCCTCGTCTGGTAAAATCAGAGGCGACATCGAATGAGGACAGGCCGTGCCTTCGGAGGATCTTGATCTCCTCGATCATGCATTTGAGTCGGGGATCAAGTAGGGTCTCATCAGCCCACGAGGATACAACGCCGGGCAGAGAACCCCAGTGTTTAATACCTAAGGTGGATAATGGACGACAGTAACACCACTCAGTCTCCCACCCCGTGAAGGATCGGATCTTGGTGGCATCTATGTATTCCACGGTCTTATCTTCTCGAAGATGGATGCTCGCGCCTCCTACAATCTCTTTCTTTGTTCTCACCAGTTTGTGGTAGTATCTAAACAGGTCCAAAGAAGGACGAACTCCAAGAAATGCTTCGCACAAATGTGCGAATACGTTCAGAAGGATATACGATGCCGGATCAAGGTTTACCACCTCAATCCGATAGAACTAGAAGACCGTAGATAGGAAGGTAGAAGGAGGGAAAAAGAATCCGCATCGAAAGAAATCAGGAAAAATGACCAGCCAACCGGGATCAGGTATAGGAACCCTCTCGTTCGAAACAGGGCAAAATTCGGCTTGAAAGATTGATTGAATAAGAGTCAATTCCAGAGAAGATGCAAGCCTCGCCTGTGCTAATTCCGAGCGAGGCCAGGGATTCCCGGTCGGCGGACGTCCGGCCATGGCGCGAGGAAGAAGATGAGGGGGGCGAGAATGCTAAGGGACAGAGAGTAATACGGGCAAAAACCCTGACTCTTGGTTCCTTAAGGGATTTTCAATCTTCACCTAACCAAGCGCAGTTAACGGCACGATCCGTTCCATCGTATTTAATGCGGGCAGTTGCTTTTTCCGCATACGAGGCGTTACGCGGGAAAAAGAGGGCCTGACAAACCCACGGCCCCGACAAGCATGCCGTGTTACGGCTCACGTCAGCCGCACAGCGGCGCAGAAAAAAAGGAAAGATTCTTCATCACCACGTGAAATTTCCGCCACGACGGTTCGGTTTTCCAGAAATCCGCCAGGCCAGACGCGTGTCCGTGATCGATGGATCAGATCGGATCGGAAAGAACTTTGGGTTTTTCAGAGAATTGCTCCGATATATCTATCACGACTACTCGATAGGGGTTAAGCCTACTCGGGAGAGTTGTCGATAAGGACCACCCGGTTCGCCTACTCGGAGCTGCTCCCCAAGAAGGGCAGATTTTTTACAGAACAGTCATGGCCTCACTTCACATACTGATGGGGGGCTTGATGATGTATAGTACGATATCCTGTATACCAGATGGTATCCTCATACGATTCCCTGGGTTTCCAGAAAAGTACTGCGTATTTAGTAAGAATCTCCAGACCGTAAGGTAACCCCTCGAAAAGAGGAGATATCCCTTAAACTAGGAAGTCAATCCCGATGTTCAAGGAAGCCGGAGTCCTACTCGGGCGTGAGTCCATGTCCAGTACGACTCTGGGGACCCCCTATATAAGGATCGGCAATCCCATAGGGGAGGACAGATCTTTTCGAGTCGCACAGCAAGTTGAGCCAAGTCCCCGAAGGAGAAGCCCTAGAAGACCTGCTGCCTCGAAGGAGTCGAGTCCCGCGGGGTTAGTTAGGTTAGTCTACGACTAGGCCTAGGGTAGCCACTAACATACACCCCTATTGTAAAGACGTTTTCTCCATCAATATATACGAACATGACGTAGGGTTATTATCCTAAGGGAGGCCCGAACCTGTATAAAAAAGGGTTGTCCCCTGTTGTCAGAGCTCCTGGCCTTGGGCCCTAGAGGTCCCTACCCCCAGTAACACCATTCCACGAATACCGTAAGATCGCCGATTCACCGATCGTTGACAGAACTACCGACCTTAACCGAAACATCCAGAAAATCATATCCAAAACTTCTGATCTTATCGGAACTTTCGATCCTAGTATCGAAACTTCTGATGTGGAAGTTTCTCTAAACCTCAGGTATAAAGGGAGAGAGGTCACTATCACTTTTTCCACCTCAAAATTGGAACTTCTCTCCAACCTCCGACCCGAGTGCCCCTATCACCAAAACCTTCAACCGGTTGCTCCGACATCTATGCTGCCGCCTCCCCATGGTTACTGCCGGTCCTCCTTGCTATTCCACGCCTTCTCCAACCCCGTGGAACGCCGTCGGGTCTTCTTCGCCAAGTTAGGGCAAGATCTCCCATGTGAGCTCCCTCTCCAAAACCTCGCAGGATCCACTCTTCTCTTCGATAAAAATCCTTCCTTGACCTCCTAGTTCATCAATCCATATCTCACACACGTAGATCTAGGAGCGACACCACGGATTTGATGGATTAGGTTCTAGTTCATGAAAATTGGAACCTCTAATTGTACTATTGGAACTTCCGATGTAATCGGAACTACCAATGTTATGTTCGAAACTTCCAATGTGTGCATAAATAGAACTTCATTCATCAAGTCTCGTCAATCCCCTCCGTCGGTCATGAGTGCTTACCCCATGCTACTTACCTAAAATCTTTCACAGGGAAGTCAGATGGCAGGAAGAAGAAGGGGAATTGAGATTAGGATGTTGATCATGAAAGTGAGGAAGAGTTTGACTATGGTTCAGAAATGGACGATCAGGGGGAAGGGCCTTCTGAGCTGAGCAAGAGAGGAGGAAATAGAGAAGGCAAGATGGCAACCATGAAGATTGCCTATAGCTCGGATGAGGATGACGATGAGATTCCCTTGGCAGAAAGGCAAAGAAGGGGAGCTAGGATGATAAATAAAAAGGTGAACCTAAAGGGAGTGGAAAAGCTCGAGTAGACTCACCAAATGTCTACTCAAGAAGCAAGAAGGGACAGGAAGAGCAAGAGTCTTCAAGAGCTCAAACCGTTCATGTCAACAAGAGAGGAGGAAAATTTCCCAGTTCCAAATGTAGGCGGCCAAGTGACTCCAATGCACCTCAATCCGGTGCCTCCAATGCACCTCAACCTAGTATGCCAAGAGAAGAACGCTTTGAGCAATAAGATATCATTGGCCCAGTGAGGATTGTATTGTCGTGCCAAACTAGTGATCATCCAAGGCACGCCACAAGTGTAACATCCTGATTTTTAGAACTTTTCAAAATCTTTTATTCAAAAATCAGAGCTAGAAAATTTCCTTGTTTATTCTCAAATTAATTAAAACTATTTCACAAATTTGGACTGGAGTTAATTTGAATCAATCCAACTTGAACTTGATTTGCTTTTCAATTTGGAATAGGTCTCCCAGGGTTTTTTCAGAATTTTAGGAGTTCGTTTGGTATTTAATCTCGCTCTGTTATTCTTTGTTTTTATTTTGGTTTTCTCCTTTTCTTTTCTTCTTTCCTTTTTGGCCGTGCCATCCTGGCCCATCTTCACCCGGCGCCCCACCACCTCATTCGTCCCTTGAGCAGCCACCCTGGTCAACGCTGCGTAGCGCAGAGTGCGCTGTCACCCCTTTTCTAATGGTTTTTGAGCCAAATCTCTTTCCCTCACCCTCCTATAAATACCCTCACACTGCTCCACCTCTTCCTCGCTCCCCCACACTTTTTTCCCATGAAACCCTAACCCCCAAATCCTCCAAACAGCCGCCACCCCTAATTTGTTTCTCGTGCAGTTTCTAAACATCTTTTGGAAAATCCCATCGGCTCGGACATCTTTTGGAAAATCCCTTCAGTGAGATTCTGCGCACCCTTTCCCTCTACCTCTCTACAAAATTTGGTGAAGATCTAACAGTGAAATCACTAGGAAATGTCCAAATACTAATGTGCTGTTTGCACCCAAATTTTTGGCACGTGCATCTAGATTGGAACGGCGCCCTCGTCAGCTCGGAGCCTTAGGTTCCTATGAACACCTCTGTAAATTTGCACCTTGATCCATGTAGCCTTTTGTCGGGAATTCATCCATCTCCGACGTGATGTCTGCAGATGTCTAGATTCAATCTGCATTATGTCTGTCTTGTCTGACCTTTTCCCGTTGACTCGTTATGAATTCTCCAAAACCCTTGGGTAGGATTATACCTCTATGTGTCTAGTTTCTAATGCAATTGATGCATCACAATTTTGTTAAGCGAGCATCGCGCAGTGTTCAAAAACTCTCCGGTCTGTCCAGAACCGATCTATGTCCAGTTCCGACCGTTTCGTGTTGCGAACATCGCCACCAGCCATATAATTAGCCTCCTATCATTTTGTGGTACATTGTGGCATTGTTTTCCATCATTAATCTTTATCCGAAAGCACTCACCTCACCATATGTTCATCTCTAATAATTTTGATAATTGTTTGATCACTCAATTAAATTGCATGTTATGTTAGACTATAGTTTTATATATTTATAGGCTTAATTTTTTATATAGTTCTTGCTTCTATTTATATAATGTTCATGCTTAGGATCAATCATGTTTAGTTCATTACTAGGTTTATCCATGTTCATATAGCTACATGCTGCATGTTTGTATAGTTGAATATAACATGCACATATACAATATTGTTCTGTCTTAATAATCACTAGACATGAGGTTGTTCAATATGTTATTTCAATATTGTTTGTATTATGAATAAAGTTGTTTACGTTTAACAAGGTTTATATTGGATGATCATATGTATGTTCATATATAGTGTGTTATGCAATGTATAATCAAACAATATTGCAAATAACCTATGACACTAGAAGCATAATATTTACTAATTAATACCCCATGTTAGTTTATATTTGTATAATGTATGCCTACCAGCACACACCAGATTATTATTGTATGTGGCACATGATTGCTCACTAGCATGTTAGTGTCTTTAATCACACGTGATGAATGTTTAATAAGCATGTTATGATTGTCATGTCACTATGTGTAGATAACATAATGAGATATATGTGTAGATTTAAATAGGAGCATGACATGATGTTATGCAATAATATAAAGTTTATTACATATATAGTTATTGTTGCATGATATATATTGTACATCATAAACACACACATAGTTTAATTCTTGTTTATTGAATGATTGCTATATATATGTTGTTAATAATCATTGGTTACTAAAATATTATTATTACTATGTGTGGTATGTGTAGGTTGATTGCTACATTGTATGTACATAATAGCATGAGTAGAGTTAGTGTTATTTTATGGATTGTATATTGTATGGTGCATGTGATGTATTCTAGTTACTGTTATTGTCATATAGTTCATTACCGTTTTGCATTGTCAATGGTGGTTGTTATAATTCCCTTCTGGGACCATAACTGCATGATCATATGTTATCTTATACTACGCCCTGTCTAATTTCTATTTCATGTCTAGTGTATCTAGCTGGTTGCATGATGCCTAATTATATGT
This sequence comes from Stipa capillata, assembly GCA_019208055.1. Classification (NCBI taxonomy): domain Eukaryota; kingdom Viridiplantae; phylum Streptophyta; class Magnoliopsida; order Poales; family Poaceae; genus Stipa; species Stipa capillata. The sequence goes on from JAGXJF010000266.1 coordinate 142,387, forward strand.
TGCACACTAGTTCATATAGATTGTCATGTCACCTATTGTCATTTCTTGCTGACTATCATGCTAGGGCCTTACTTGTCTACTAGTATGATAGGTCATGCTTACTTTACTAGTATGCTAGGTTTCTATGTTTGTGCTATGGTCGTCCTCGACTATATACTATTCTCATTTGCATATCTATCCCTATCTCGCATGTGGATTAACTTTAGTCCTTTGACATCTATATTCTATCTCCCATAAACCTATCTCTTTTCCAGAATGATCTTGATCTGGAAGACCATCTTACGAGTACATGTACTCTATCCGGTTGACATACATAATCTCACACCTTTCTATTTTATCCTTCAACAGTCATATCTCTTTACCTTTGTACTTTGACACATATCCGACCTTGCTAACCCTATTCTTCTGGTATTTCCATTTGATATTTAATTTGGATTTATATTTATGAGAAGAAGACCAACTCATCAACGAAGGCATGCCCTCTCTTTTTTATCATGTTGATCCTATATTTTCAAAGTCATTATATTTTATTGTTTATAAACATGCATGCAGTTTTATTCCAGTAGCTAGCGTGTCGATTGACACACCATTACCTTTCCACTTGTTGCCTGTTTACTTGATACCCTGAGTAGATTAATATGATATTATTTCTGAACAGAGTAGATAAATGCTTAGCCATGCTTAAATATATCCTTAGGATGTTTTGATTTGCCTCTTTGGAGAAATGATCTTCGGATCGATGATCCTTAATATTGAAACTTGTTGTTGAGCTCGCTGAGTTGGGCTAGATGCCCATTGTTCCCTCTCTCTCTAGTCTTCATGTTCTACTCTAGGTGAAACTTACAGTCTAAAAGGTGCAGGCGACAGCTGAATCATGAGTTGAAGGAGCAAATGGTCGCTCCTCACGGGTTGAAGAAGCCATTGGTCGTCCGTATCGAATAAGGCCAAAGTCATGACTTGAGAAGTGTGAATACAGTACGACCATATGCTATATGGGCACTGACTTAATTGAGTAGGTTAATCGAGCTTTGGTGTGAACATCGTCTTACCGCAGAAGGGTGGACATAGCTACGAGGACCTCGGCATGATGGGAGGCCAGAGGGTGGGGACATACTCTCAACTCCGTGTCAGACCCGGTGGGCATGTCGCATCAAGGGGAGATTGGCTAAAAGATCTCATCATGGTTACCCTACCGACACACCGATGGGCATGTGTACAAGCTTTCACAACTTGGCATAAGGGGATGATCGTGTCATGTGGGTAAAGTGTACAAACTCTGCAGAGTGTTAAACTAATCGATTAGCCGTATCCATGGTCACGGATGGCACATGACTCGTTCCTGATGAAAAGGACCTGTCCTTCTCCCCCTTGCTATTTCCCTCTACACCAGTTCTGGAAATGTGAAAAGGTGGTTGGAACCTATGATGAGTTTAGGCCAGATGCCTTACTCGTATGTATTGGTCATGGGCCCTCACATGATGCCTTCGAAATTGTTGTACTATTACAATAAAAACTGCTTTTATGCAAAAGAGCCATAAAGCCCTTCCTTTGCTTAAGCCTACACGTAGTCGTAGGTTTGCTTATGAGGGGGCACGCTGCGTACATGAAGTACTCATCGAGCATGTTGTTTGTTGGACGTGTTCAGATATCTATGAGGATGCTGAAGGCTATGAGGCATCTTCTATGTCAATGCTGAAGTTTAGATCACGTGGCCTCCGTCGATTGCCTGTGGTTGAGATGGAAATATCTACGCTTTGTTTGCTGCTATGTTTCTGAATGGTAAGGGACATAAGTCATAGTTATTTTATTTAGTCATATCGCTGCTATAACTCAATTATTTATGTTTCTAAAATGTTTCATGATGTGTGCAGTGGTATCAACTCGCCTATGTTCATCAGCTTGATCCTGGATTGATGAGGAGATACATAGGGGGTTCTGGAAGTTAAGTCCAGACTCCCACAACAAGCTACAAAAGAAAGAAGTCACAAGTCCAAAAAGAAAGGGAAAAGGATCCATGGAAGTATAATCAACTCTCCACAGATAGAAGGTTGGAAGTATAATCAACTCTCCACAGATAGAAGGTTTTGGAACTTCTTCCAACACGATTACTATGACACTGTGATCCTTCCAAGGAAGACTCCTGTGATTCCTATACAATGGATAAATTGGGAGTATATGAAAAGAACAAGAAAAGCCAAGTTAGAGGAGAAAAGGGCTTGCTACCATTCTATACTATTTAAATAGGATTTTTTGCAAGACTTTGACACCTAAGGAAGGAGTCGGTACAAGCATTCTTGCTTACACTTTGAACCTCCTCCACTACATGAAGGGCACTAATCGTCGTTCCAATGTGTCTGACTTCATTTGGGAAGAAATCCGTCTCTCTAGTGCCAACCCGAAGAAGTGTTGTGGATATACTCCATATATCCAATGCTTGATAGACGCTGTGTCGGGTCTAAATTTTCACAAGGAGCATAGGCACTTGGGCTATCAACTAAGGCAACTAAAAAGGGACGCCGGGAGAGAGGAAGGAGTCACCCCGCCCTAGCATGGTTGGGAACACTTTTGAGTATCTCAAGGCCATCTTCACCATGTGCAAGAAGAACTTCGTGAAGATTGAGAAGATTCGCAAGTCTCAAAAGAAGATAACTTTGAGGCAAAAGAAAATCATGGAGAATCTTGACATGGAGGGTCAAAATGCATCCCAAGCGATGTAGAGGAAGTCGCAAATCCCTTCGACATGCTCCTGTTGTCTCCTTCTGAGAATGAATATCATGACGATGATGAAGGCCAAGATGACGAGTAGTGTGCTCCCGTGTTCTCTCTTTTATTCCTTTTTGGTGTCTTAATCCCAAAGGGGGAGAGAAGAGTAGAAGTGTAAGGAGAGTGAAGGGTAGGGGTGTGTCACACCCCGATTTTCGAAAAGTCATTTCGAATCAAGCTATCGTATAAAACCATCTCAAATCATGTAGGAACACCCTACGTGCGATGACGGCAACACACGCACTACCTATGTGCAAACCCTAGCCGTGACACGTGCACTAACGCAACACATAGACTGTATACGTACATGTACACTAACCCTAATGACAACCTAGTATCACCTCCAACCCATACTTAACATAATATGGAGAGACCCAATCCAAATATATTTAAATATGAATATAATTACCCTTAGGGCAAAAATGTGCATTGAACTACAGCCCATAGGAATAGGTCTCAGAAAAATTTGATAAAATTCCACAACAATCTTCATGTCTCCAGGAGTCCAGCTGTACAGAAATATACCCACCTCCAGTTCAAATCTTAGGAGTAAACCCCATCGCACACCTTTTCACCATTCTCTTTTTCACATGAAATCATGAACAAACTTCAACGGAAAAATATCTAAAAATTTGTGGAACTACTTTTCTGCTTCCTTAGCACCCTGCCTCGTAATTCTCACCAGCGGAGTTTCCTTTTGTCCTCTTTCCTTTGGACCCTAGCCATTGTCGTACCTAGCTTTCAAACATCCGGGTTGTTCCTCCTCTCTTCCTTTTTCTATTCAGTGCCAAACTTCCTCTATATCCCCTTGTGCATGTCATCTCCCCAACCAGCACTCACCCTTGATTCATGCCTATTAACTCAGGTAGCTAGCACACTTCACTACTACAGAATGGTCTATCCGTGGCGCCATATTCGAGGCGGTTTAGAAAAAGTGCCACGAATAACCTATGACGGAAGCGGTTAGCACGAGAAAAACCGCCTCAGATAACGATTCCGGGAGCAACCGCCACAGATAACGACCACATCGGAGGCGGTTATAAATAAGCAACCGCCTCCAATATTATCCGAGGCGGTTAACTATTTATGACCGCCTCGTATATCGACGTTATCGGAGGCGGTTGCCGATATATAACCGCCTCGATTTAGTCGATATCGTGGCGAAGCCTTTTTGGGAGGCAAACGCCAGACCCCCTGGCGTTTGGTTAGCCGGGCAAACGCCGGCGGACGTGGCGTTCGGCCCCCTGTGCCGGGACGCCAGACCCCTTGGCGTTTGGTTTAGGGGGGGCAAACGCCCGACCCCTTGGCGTTTGGTTTAGGGGGGCAAACGCCAGACCCCTTGGCGTTGGGTTTAGTCCCACCTCGCCCAGCGACCGCGCGGTTGAGTGGTTTATATACCCGACTGCACGTTGTGGGTTGAGATCTTCGGCATAGTAGTACGCCGTGGGCCTTTGCGTGGGTCCCCCGTGGGCCTTCCTCATTTGATACCGACCCGTGGGTCCCCCGTGGATATGCGCGGGCGTGTGCGTGTGTAGTGGTGATGAGCTTCCGGGCAACAGGGCGCGCCGGCCATTGGGCAACAGGGCGCGCCGGTCATTTTTTTGGGCCCTCGGATATAGGAGGCGGTTATCTTTACCTAACCGCCTCGGATAAGTGTATATCGGAGGCGATTGTATTATTCTGAGCGGCTCTAATAATACATTATCCGAGGCGCTTACGAAAATGTAACCGCCTCCGATATGCCCTTATCCGAGGCGGTTAATGAGTTTTTAACCGCCTCGGATGAGCTCTCATCCAAGGCGTTTGCATAACCGCCTCCGATGTATGCCCCCATATCCGCAACCACTCCATCGAGGCGGGTGCTATAACCGCCTCGGATGTGCTATTTTAACCGCCTCGGATATCGTTTTCTGTACTAGTGTTTGCATACCATGACATTAAAGAAACCTAACTCCTGCGCTGTCGTTTGGTGCCTAACCTATACTGGTCCCTGGTACGTCGCATCACGCCTTCCCCTGACATGCTTTGGCATCAATGACACCGCAGTGCACACCAGTGTGCGCTCATGCCATGTTGCGCACTCCCTAGACGAGCACTGACATGGCATAGCGCACGCCCCAGTAGCACAGCAACAGCATCGCATGCCGAACACCGTCATCGACGCGCTGCCTGTTGTTTCTCCATGTGCCACGGCCCTGCCCCGACCACCAACAAGCCCTGTCCTCTCCTGTGACATCGCATCACCCAGCCAGGCTAGCCATAGCGGCCGCCGGGGAGCCTCTCTACCACCCCATCTATAAGTAGCGCCCCTAGCTTCCTATACCCCTCACAACTCCCTTTCCTCATCCACAAGCCAATAGTTACAGCAATTGAGCTCAATCTCCTCCCCTGCTCTCCCTTAGGCCGAGACCTCGCCGCCTCTGCCCCGGCCTAATTCCACCGGTGCAAAGGTCCCCAGACAAATTCTTTGTTTCCATGGGCTTCCCCTTCTCTTCCCGAGCTAAATCCTGGTTTTAATTTCCAAGAACCCCCGCCAAGTCCAAAAGCCCTCTTCCTCACCGGAATGGCTGCCAAACCCTCACGGACTTCTTCCTGGGGGTGACGCAGCTCCATCCGGCAGACAGGAGGGACCCACCCCGGGATCCCACCGTGAAGCGGTAAGTACTACTTGGCGCTGATGAAGGGCCCAGCACACTCTGTCGGGCCCGAAGCCAGGTCGAGTGGAAGCGTACTGCCCTGGTTGACGCCTCTGCCTTGAAGAGGCATACTCTCCTTTTCGAAGAAAACGTAAATTGCGCTAAAACCAGTTCTTCTCAGAGCCGATTTATCACCGGTTCGGCCGGTTTGGCATCTCCCTAACCGTTCCTAAGCTACTCTTTCCAGTTCCAAGTTTTTAAAAATATTTAGGAACTTTGGTTCAAATGGTTTCCAAATTTTCAAAATATTTCAAATTAAAACAGCAAAGACTAGATTTAGGGTATTTCCTTTGTTTTTTCTAAACCAACATATATGCTATATATATTCCAGAGCAACCTAAAATAGATTTTTAACACTTTCCAATACGAAAAAAATTTCTAAAGTACCTAATAAGTCCCTAATGCATATGGTTTTGAAATAAAACTTTAGTAGCATAGGTTTCTTCTGATCGAACGAACTTTCACCTTATGATAGATACCAATGGTTCAAGATTTTCTTTTCTTTCTTAGACCTAAAATCCAGAACCTTAAGAACCTACCATCAACTTGAGGCTCACATATATCCTCCCTAGGCTCCATCTTAAGATGCTCATAAGCCCAAGAACTTATAGGTTAGAAACAAACGTCTGCTTTTCAAAAACCCTAAAACCTAACCCGACCACCTTAACAGCTGGACACCTAATTCCTCACCATGTTAGTAACAACTTCTTTTGAGCATGCATAACATTTGGTTTTTGTTGGTGTTAGTCCGCTTGGTTGTTTATTCAGTCTTCTTCGACATGTAGTTGACGGAGTTAGGTACGTGCGCCAGGAGGATCCAGAATCACCTCCGTGTCAGGATCAGAACCAAGAACCGCCAAGCAAGCATTTCCCACCTTGACCATGTTGAAACCTATATGTGATAAACTGTAGTATTTTGTTTGCAAACTTGCATGTTATTTATGTATCAATGCTATGTTAATTTAAGGCTAGTTATAACCTGTAGTTGCACTTGCCAAGGATTGGACATGACACTCCTTGTAGCCCTAGCAATAACCACCGGACATCATAGCTGCAGTGAAATATTAGAAATATCGGCCGTAAGCCAAGCTTAGACCCGCTCTAAAACAAAAATCCGGAACTTTTACGGGATCGGGATTTACTTGTGATTCAGGAAATAAAACCCTTGGGGTGACGTGAGTCGCCCAGGACGGATGTTGAAATATGTTTACCAAAAATCCAAAATAAAAGGAAATATGATTTTGATTCGGGTAAGAAGTCTAAGGGCAGTTGGGGATGTTGATGTAGCATGTGATGGTATGGTTGTCGGGATTGGTTACGAAGTCTTGTTCGAATCAAATAAGAACCGAGCCTAAGTGCCGCTAAACCAGGTTCACCCTGTAAGTCCACATAGCCTTTGTGGGAAGGACTTAGCTTATTATCCCATCAAGTATTAGAGTTTTGGACCCGTGGGCAGTAGGAAGAGAGTGCTAGGTAGATTGACATCCCTAGAGGACCTCCGCGTGTTTACGTAGCGAGTCATTCGACACAAAGGTAAGTCCACTTCGGGTTGTAGATCAAGAGTCACCGAGCACAAGCGGAGACTGGGTAGATCTTACCTAACGGGTCCAACTCTGGTACGAAAATGGGTGAAAGGTCTCGTTGTAATAACCTTACCGATATACCTCGTGAAGTGTATTCGTAGCGCTCGGCAACAAGGGGGAACTTACATCTTGTGGGTAAAGCCGTACAACTCTGCAGAGTGTTAAAATCTATTCAAATAGCCACATCCTCGGTTATGGACACAATTTGGCAAGGCCACACACTGGCTAGACTAAGTTTTGTTTGCAAACTTGGGAAAAAGGGACTAAGAACGTGGGCATGACGTGTTCACATAGTGCAATTTATGCTACAAGGCAGATGGTAAGGAATTGTGAAGACGGGCCTAGTCGTACTATAAGGGGTAGTACGAGCACGTACCAGGAACTTTAGTAGACGGTAGGCGAAGCTGTCAGGCTGAGGTGAGAAGAGGGGTAGTGGAAACTACCTCACGTGATGATATGAACATTTGAGTTACTTTAAATTTCAAAATATGTCTTAGAATCTACTATTCTGGTATTTAACTGAAAACGTATGTTTCCGCACAACATGTAACATAGAATAGAGCTATCTCCTTTGAATCAAACCTTGCATGAAATATAACCGTATTACTCTCCCTTGGGGACTTGCTTGCGAGTACATTCAATGTACTCATCTGGCTTGTCGATGTGGCCAGGCGAAGAGGAGTACCTCTCCGACGATGACGACAGTGACTTCGAGGGCTAGGGCGTTACCCCAGTTAGTTGCTTGTCAGGTTGGCATATCGATGGGCTTATCTACGTATTTCTATCTTCCGCTGCAGACTTTTATTCAGCCATTCGCCTATGTTGTTCAATAAAGACCATAAGGGCCTATTTGTGTAATAGACTAGGTATTGTATGACAATATTATCAAGCTTCTTGTGTGTACCAACCACTGATCATAGGACCAGTACAGAAAGCACAGGGGTTTATCCGGCCTTTAAACCTTTAAACCGGGTACGCCACAGGGTGATGGGCTGCCTAAGGGGCTATCTTTTGTGGAGTTACAGGTGGTCCTTTAAATTGATTCTTATGCACTTGTAGACTCTTAAATTGGTTTTGTTTTATTTTTATTCATGCATGAACATTGTTGGTTTAATTAGGTATGGACATATGGACATCCTATGTGCCATCTTGAAGTCATGTGCTTGCTTATAATGTGTTTCTCATTTCTACACCATGACTTGTGTAAATATCGTTGTCCATCATAACATGCACCGTGCTTTAACATGTATATGTTAAATAGATCCCCATGAATGCTAAAGAAATAGGGGGAGCTCACGAAAAATCCCTTTCTGAAAATGTGCATTTACATACCAAAAGCAAATCATTCAAATGCATACTTGAGGAGAAGCCCACCGTATTCTTTAGGATTCAAAAATCAAATTCTTATAAATCTTTTAGAAGTCTTAATCGTGTTTTCATCAATCACAAAAAGGGGGAGATTGAAAGTGCATCTAGGTCCCCTAAGTGGGTTTTGATGATTGACGACGCATGATTGTGGAACTAACGTGTTTATCGAGGAAATGAACAGGTACTAGTCCCTAAAAATGAGAATCAACGGGCATCGATGACTCCTAAAAATAAAGAAGAAGAAGACGGCATTGTAACTACTCTTATGCTTGTTATTTTGCATTTTAGTGAGTAATAGGCATGGCATACTAGTAAGATGGGTGCATAGAATATGCTAGTTGATGTGCTTAATGCTCTTGAGATCATTAGTCTATTATCCTTATGAGAGACACTTCATCTACACGAACACAAAGTCATTTCAAATGAGTTACATCGGAAGTTCCGATTGGAATACCAGAGGTTGCAGTAGTCTCAGAGGTTCCGGTGAAGCCTTGGTTTTGGAGCTTCTAGAAAATTCAGAAGGTTCAATTTTTGGATCAGAAGTCCCGATGTGTCCGGAAGTTCCGAAGTGACCCGACTTTGAGTGTTCTGGAAAAATCGGAGCTTCCGATTTGAATATCGGATGTTCCGATAGTTTGGGAGGGTTCGAAGTTTCGTCTGTTCCGAGGGTTTTGGAAAAACTAGAACTTCCGATTGGAATATCGGATGTTCTGATAGCTTCAGAGGTTCTGGAGTAATCTTTGTTTTAAAGTCTCTGGAAAAATTGGAAATTCTGCTGTGCATATCGGAAGTTTCAATATCTCTTAGTGTTTGTGCAGTGGGTGGTCCAGGAAGTAGCCATTACTCCCAAACACATCAGAGGTTCTAGTGTTGACATCGGATGTTCCGATGTGGGTTTTTTAAGTACATAATGGCTAGTTTTGAGAAGGGTTGTTTATTGCCCTCCTCACCCATCCACCTACAAGCTTAGTCTCATTCAATTCTTGCACACCTTGAAGAGCCTCCTTTTCTCCTCTCTCAAGCCCAAGCTAAAACTTTGTGAGAGAAAAGAAAGAAAGAGTGATTTGAGGGTTGAGTGAAAAGAAATAGATTGAAGATCTCTCGAGCACTATGTTCACCTCCAAACATCTTCAACAAGCTTATTACTCTTGGAGGTTGAGGACTCCTAGATGATTAGGAGTCACTCACGAGCTCCCAACACGTGTTTGAGCTGTGAGAAGTTTGTGAAAGTCAAGATTCACCTCCACATGGGAAGAATCAAGAGAAAATCAAAAAGACGCAAGGACGTCCTCGAGGGATAAAGGCGAAAGGAAGCCGACTCTTGATCACGTGTGATTGAGCTTCCCGAACAGAGACGTAGGATTCCCTCAAGAATTGGCAACAAACAACTTGTCTTGTTTCAGTTGCTTCTTTCGCATTTACACTCCGCAAGTTTGATTCTAGTCATACATTATTAACTTGCATGTATGATAAATTTGTGTTAGTATTATTCATATTATTCTTGCTCTAGATAAGTCATAGTTTGGCATAATTGCAAGAATAGCTTAAAATTGGATTAAAACTATTTAGTCACCTATTCACCCCTCCCCTCTAGGTTCACATCTTGTTCCTTTAAAGACTTCACTGGAGTTAGGGGTTAGGATTAGGGGTGGTTATGGTGGAGGGTTCAATGGGGCTGGGGGGTGTTGGAGGGAAGACTTGATCCAACCGTCGGCGCTGTCGCCGGACACGATGAGCCAAAGGCGGAGGTGCTCACAGAGACGAGGTGGGATCGGGGAGACGCTGTGGTGAGAAAGAAAACAATTTAGAAAGAAGAAAGATAATGGACCGTTGGATCTACATCCAGTGGTTAAAAAAATTCGGCTAGGGCTAAAAGAAAAAGCAGTTGCCTGCACTTATTTTTTATGCTTCCTTTGGTCATGCACGTGATGAGCTATGGTCTATGGACAAATATGACGAACCAGATGGAGCGAATCCACAATTTATCTTGAGATTCTCCATCTTTCTAATACTCATAAATGTCCTTTTACATTCTGATTTATAGAAATTAAAAAAAAACACTTTCGTTAGTTTGTTCGATAAGTTAAAGACATGTCTAACTGAAGAATTGCTCTTGTCTCTTGGCGTGCATAAGGTGTATATTGAGATTACTTTTAACCCAAAAGTGGAGACTGAACAAATTTGAAGTATTTTATCTTCAGTAAAATACGCGAGCAGTCATTCCATTATAAACTTTTGTAGTTTCAGCCGTAGGCCTAACAAAAGAACTGTTTGCTACAACACTAGTACTAGTATTTGGATTGCACGAAATGCATTTTTGCAATGTGCTGCGAACACAACTAGACGTAATTTTTATTATCTTTTTTCTCTATAACTACAGGTTTCGATAAGCCTTCTATAAGACACATAATACAACTCATCGACGTAAAAAAAACATGCACGTATCCAATGACATAGCACCTATCAGCAGGTACATCTGAAGTTTACGAAATCACCACATGTGTCTCACTATTAATAGATGCATTGCCTATTATTGAAATAATGTTCTAACTAGATGAGATACTTATGGAGCGAAACCTATGAATAGAGATACAACCATCTCTACCGTGTAAGCTGCACCTTGTTTCTTGGGGTCAATTTGAGCTTGGTTTTGACGTGACAAATATAAAATCTAGAAAGTAGAAAAGCTTTTTATTTTGAATATTTTTTAGTTGACTGATATTTTCTTAAGTCTCAATTATTTTAGTTTTTAGATTAACATCAATCATCATCATGTTCACCTCATTTCATGTATGACTTAAAGACTAAAAATTATAGCAAAATTACAATTTGTGTTGACTGAGATTTAATAAAATTTTAGATAACTAAAAATTAGCAAAAATTATTAAGGAGATGCGCCACTTGCTAACCTCTTCATGATTCTATTATTTTACTTAGCTCCACTTGCTAACCTCTTCTTGATGCTATTATTTTAATTAGCTCTAGTTGACTCTGGTCTGACATTCTTTTGCTGCCAGCTTCCTTGATTCATGACCCACTACGATGTTGATCGGACAGTTAACCTATAGTAAAAATGTCGTGATCAAACACAAAGTGCGCCCCTGACTCATGCTTATTAGACGCAATGGCAAATAGAGCCTCTATCCGTTACTAAATGCTTTCCAAAAAAAATCCGTTACTAACCAGCAGGTTGTACACCTTTAGGTCTCACAAGTATCTGGATGCCTAGAACCCTAATACCGACTGATTGCTAGGAATGAAAAAAGACTTGTAGCGTTGGTGATACATCAGGTTGTCCTCTGATCATGACAGTGGACAAACCAATAGACCAAAAAGTTGTGACCCGTGAGTCCGCCATGATTTTGCAGGCATAGGTTTCAGCGATCTGACAAAATGGTATAAGCTCGTGTTACAACGACGGCCCCCAAACTGTCATGGTGCAGCATCTGTTTCTTTCAGGCTATTACAGTAGCCACTCGAGGCAAATTCAAGCCCGGTTAGCAAGTGTCCAAGTAAATCCAGTTATGCTTCGTTTCATGAACTTGATGGGAGTACTTGCATGTCAGTCAACTCTAGGTATAGCATTCGTATTAGACAGGAATCTTCTATTTGTAACAGAGCCATACATTAGCTGCAGAAAAATCCAGACAGTTTGGTTTGAACAAAAAAATATTCCAAGGGCACTAAATTTTTTTGGTAGCGAACCAATTTGGTCCCAAAGGTGTTGCCAAATTTTGGCTAGGGTAAACCAAACAGAACCTAGGTCGTCCAGTGATGACCAGAAATAACAATGTCATGGCATGTAAAAAGAAAACATTGCTATTACTAAAACCAAAAATATTGCGAGCAAGCATATACAGAAACCGGAAATGATATGAGAAATTTAGAGTACAACTCAACCACATAAATATGTATCCAAACAGGTGAAAAGCCAAACCTGCAAACAACGTTCATCCATCAAAACTCACACAGCTTGCTATACCTTAATCAGGCTCAAGCTCCACAAGGTTGCAGATCCCAAGTCTTCGAGAAATACTTATCGTACATAAGTCTAACCACCAGGGATGTTACACAGCACAAACCATATAATTTTTCGAGTTCCTCTAAAAAAACAAAATAGTCAAAAATTTCTTTTGAAACAGATACTCAGATAGGCAGCTTCACAGGATTGAGGCCATTGCTCCTAAAGCAAAGAAAGCTTCTACAATTTGATTAAAGCTCGCATTTGCTCCTGCCATGTACACCAGAGCACAACTGCAAGGAAATTTTCTTCATCATCCAAAAGTTTCACCTCACTTTACACATCGTGTGAAGCAGGCAGGTCAGCTGCCCAGCTACCATTTCATCTGCATGGAAGTCGAACAAATGGTCAGGGACCCAATCGGGGAGCCAGAATTTAAGAGTGAAGTATGCATAATCTCAAGTGGATGGTTTAGATAGAGAAGTCTTGACAAGTCTGTATAATTATAATACATTTGATATATCAGAAAGAAATGCATCAGTTTGCAGAATATTACTAATTTGATGTAATGATATACATTGCTCTTAACACATAACAGCAACAAAAAACATAACTCAAAATAAATACAAAAATAAGAATAATGCTCAAAAAGAACACTTAATGTATTTATGGGCCTGCAGTCCATTCTAATTAAAACAAATAAATAAAAGCTTTTTTTATAAAACCTGGTGATAACCTAACACAAACTTTCATGCTCCAGACATGGAAATAACTCACAAATGCACCTTAGCAAAAGCATCCTAGTATACACATGATTCCTGCACCACAGCATAAGCAATTCTACCTCATAGAATGCATTTATTCTCTCGATGGTTAAACCCATGTAGTACCATGCACTCATGGCAATACATCTCTTGCAGTACAACCACATCATATTTCAACATTCTTTAGCAACATATTTAATTTCATACCACAATGCAGTCAAATGTGGAAGCGCACTTGAGGTGCTAGCTGCTAGCTTCTTAGATAGCCTGAGGCAAAAGGTGCAAAATGAAAAGAATGCTCCCGACAAATGAGGTGTAAAACATAAACATAAATATTTCCCTACTATTTAGATCATAATTATAGTTGACAAACAAATTTTATGTTGATAATTCATAAGTGACTCGCAATTTGCTGTTTCAGATCAGCTAGGAAATTTTATTTGCAAGCAGAACTTCCATTGTTGCTTGACATATAGCACCAGTATCCCCTTAACACATGCAGCCGAAGCCATTCTTGTTAATGTCACCTCTGCAATTGGAGAAGGGCTACAGGGAGGGAGGGTGGTGAGATTCACCTCAATGTTCCAATGAGAAGGAGCTCCTTCCAGTTGCAGTCCAGACATGGAAATCTCTTCTTCACTTGCAGCTGATTTATCTTTTACCCCTTTCTTTTGAGTTTGTATGAGTGATCAACAATCCAAAACTCTAGATGAGATTTAGGGCTACCCCACTATGTTATTAGCATCTACGCATCATTTAGTCCTAGCATATTTTGCCTCTTGGTTTCCTTTCTATTTTCCTGTCTTAAACAACATTCACCGAGAAGTAGGCTGCTGCTTTAATGTCTTGTGCCTTTGGCAAAAAGGCACTGCGCCCAGAGTAGCATGAGGTGTCTTACAATGTGTGCCTCTGCCAAGCGCCTTAGTGTCTTGTGCCTTCGGTAGAAAGGCAATGTGCCCAGAGTAGCATGAAGCGTTTTACAATGTGTGCCTTCGCCTAGGGGTGTGCCTCTGATGAGAGGGAAGCCATCTATGTACCTCCTCTGCTGCTTCTTGCTGTGCTGCACCGCCAACTGCGTTGCTATTGTTGATGTGGAAGGCAGCGATGTTCCAGAAGACACAGAGAGTAACTTGATACCAAGTTGACAACAGCCGTTATAAAATGCAGATGCAACAACTGTGCAAACTCCCAAAAGTTCGTGCTGCATCATAGTCTGATGCAAAAATAACAAGAATTGGCATCTTTCTGGTAAGAAAAGGACCCAGACTCTCTTTTCATTTGATGCACACAGCCCAAATCCAAATCTTCTGGCTTGTTTGATTGTTTCCTTGATACCCTCCAGGATGATGCTTGCGCTAGGTAGCTCTCACTTCTGAGTATGTTTCTGGCTGATTTGTTCTTTGTCCAAGCAGGTTTTCTAGCTTGAGTATGTTTCTGGCTGATTTGTTCTTTGTCCAAGCAGGTTTTCTAGCTTATCAATTCATCCCTACTATTGCCGGTAGCTATTCCTCTGGACTCGAGTCAGTTTGGTTTGCATCCTGGGACGCACGCACCTGGCCTGGATGCTGCCGGGGCTGAGCCTGGGGTGTGTTTGGTTGTCACCCTGGATTTCTCCCTGGTCCAGGCAACCCCCACCTGGCCCAGGCGCTTGATTTCGTTGGCCTGGCGTCCAGACCGCAAGCGCAACTACACAAATAGCAGTTATCACGCTAATCCGCTGTGCTGAGCTGTCATCACGCCAGGATCTTGCCGAGATGGAGCAGGCCGCCGCTAACCTGGGACCTCGCTGGTCTGGAGCTCACCGAGTTGCAGCATGACGCCGCCCCGCCTTGGAACTCGTCGATCTAGAGCACACTGTCGCTCACACTCAAGCGATCGCTGCCTGCCGTCGCCTGTCATGTGCAGCTCCACCCCATCACCGCCGTAGAGCGCAGCTCCGCATCCCTGCCGTCATCGTCACATGCAGCTCCAACCTGCCATCGCCATCAGGGGCAGCTTGCCAGCTCCACAGGCCGCAGCCCCACGCGTCATCGTTGCATGCAGCTTCGCAGCTCATTCATTGCCATCAGGTGTAATACCCAAAGTCGATAAGTAGGTTTTTGATTTGCATCCATGCATACATGTCATCATCATCACCCCCCACCTCAATTAAACTTAGATGTAATATGAATATACTTTATAGAATATGTTAATATCTCATCCTCGGTGGATAATTGTTGCAAACACCAATCAATTTATTTGAAGTAACTCAATTAACAATATCGTCGATAAGGGTGGTTGAAGTCATCGAACCTTCCGGTGAATCCTCGTCCCTAACACCAAACCCTAAATATGCTGGAATTAGGGTTTCGATGAATGAAGCAAACTCTAGTAGAGGAAATGTTCTAAGACTCCATGAATAGCCTAAAAGGGGATACCCCTAGCCCTGACCAATTCCTAGAAATTGTGGACATGTCTAGGACTCAATTCTAGCTCGAATCCGAATCCAAACCCTAAATCGAATTTGAATAGGAACCTAGGTCAAATCAGTCCCAAAATGATTCAAACTCCTACAGTAGCTCAAGTATAATATTATGAACCTCCTGTAAAAATTTCAAGTTAATTGGAGCTGATTTGGTACATAAAATGTCATGGGGAATAAAACTGGAATGTATAAAAAGAAAAATAAAAAGAAACCCTAATCCTCCCCTGGGCCGAAACCCCTTTCCCTCGGGCGGCCCATCTCCTCGGCCCGCTCAATCCCGCGCGCGCTCCCCTCTCCCCCACTGCCAACCGGGCCCCGCCGTCGGCGCCTCCCCTCTCACTGCCGCGCCCCGGGCCCGCTTGTCGGGTTCCTCCCTCCACGTCGCCGCCGGCCGCTGGCCATGGTGGGCGGTGCTCCACTCCCGGAGCCCCCTGTCCGAGCCGCCGCCGCCCCTTAAAAGCTCCCTCCCGACAGCTCCCTTCTCCCTTCCTCGCACCCTCCGCCCAAACCCTAGATCCAGTGCCCAAACCCCGAAGCAATCCCCTCCTTCCCGAGCTCCGGTGACAATCTCCGGTGAGAAATCTACGGTGTTCCGGTGAGCCCCGGTAGCCCTGCTTCCTCCCCAAGTTTCCTAGCTCTCCTCCTCGCTCATTTCTATCCTCCACTGCTCAGATCTGCGCCCGAGAGAACCTGTCGTCGTTGCTCCAGTCGCCGCCGGCTTCTTCAACTCCGGCGAGGCATCATCACTGCCTCAGTGCCTCCCGAGCTCAATTTCTTCTTCCCCGAGCTTCCCTTCTCCTTCCCTAACCCTCCTACCCCTTTTTCCCTGCAGATCCGAGCTCCAAGACCACTCTTCACCGGCGACCGAGTCATCCCGCCGCTCCTCGCCGTCGCCAGCCCTCTCCGGTGCTCCTCGGTCCTCCCCGAGCACCAAAACATCGTCAGGGTGAGCTCCTGGTCACCCTACCGTCCTCCCCGAGCTCAACCGAGCTCGAGAGCCCTTTTCCGGTGATGCTCCGGCGAGCCTCCGCCGCCCGAGTGCCTTCTCCGGTCGGATCCGAGTGGGAGAGAGAGAGATGAGTGGGAGGCCGAGTGGCCTCCTCTGGTTGGTCCCGGGTGCCCAGTCGGCTGCCGACTGGGATTTTCGGTGCCCAGTCGGCACTGACCCCGGGGGCCCCACCTGTCAGTAGGTCCGGGTTATGAGGGTGAGGTTTGGGGTGGGTTCTCGGGTAGATTTAGCCGTGGCATGTGCGCAGCAGAGAGAGAAGGGGGTAGTCTCGGGTAGATCTAGCAATTAGGTTAAAGGATGTTAGGGTTAGATTTTATCCCAAATTTCAAATGCTCATATCTTTTAAACCGTAAATCCAAATTGAACAAATTTTATATGGTTGGAAAGCTGGTGAAATTCTCTACAACTTGGATGCATCAAAAATTTATTTTGGTTACATGCACAGGGTGATATTTAGGGTGGAAGTTTGCTACGTCCGAGAGTCCGTTAACCCTAGAATCTTCACCCTAGCTCCGATTTCGACGATCTTTACATTTCTGGAATCCTCGCGAGATATCCTACGACATGGGACCACTGAAACTCCAGTAAGGCTACATGCACGATAGACTTCGAGTTGATTAGCCTTTTATCGTCGTACCACGTAAACCCTAACTCGACGATTATAACCATAATTGCATTGAACCCATGACTTGTACTACAGGTGTTATACTAACCTAACCAGCACATTGCCATGCCTTGTCATCAATACTATTAACCCTAATTCATCGAGACCCCTTAACCTGTCATGCATGCATAATTAGTGTTCCCCGTAGCTTCGACAAGATAACCTAGCACCATGTGTTCTAGTGGTAAATACCAACCCTAACTCAACATAAAGGTTAACATTACATACATGCATGCGCCAGGCATTAGGATAACATCAACTGCTCTAGTTGTATATTCCTTGTCGTAACGGAACCCTAGTCATCCTAGCATCTTCATGGCATGCACATCCTGCATAAGTATCATGCATACATGCTGGACCTTATGGATTCTTTTATCGTTTCTTTTCCGGTCTTCGCGTTAATTGCAACAGAGCCCGAAGACGAAGGTGACCACCAGGCTTACAGCTCCCCGCAAGACCAGGAACAACCAGATCAAGGCAAGCAGAGCTTGTTGCATTTTACTTTCCGTACTCTTGTGTATGCCCTCTCTTATGTGTGCTTGTATGTGTCTGTCTCCGTTGTATGTCGTATGGGTATGATCAGTTTAGATGTCATTAGGAGATATTAAGCACACTAATACAAGCAGGATGGGTCTCACGTTGAGAACATCTGTGGCTCTTCAACCAAACCTTTAAGTGAGTTGTGAGAGCCGAGGGCGTGCACAATGGGTACGGTTGTTGCTAATTGCGGCGGGAAGGTGACCTAGGTGTAAGTAGAGTTTTGTCACCGCAGCAACCTTATCTTCAGCGTGTCACAATCCCTTATCACACGGGAGCGCTATCGAGAGCCAACACTGAGGTATAGTGGGACAAGCCTCCACGCCCCTTGGAGGTTCGCTACCTCCTTGCGGTTATGCACTTATTATATCGGCAGGGGTTGAGTCCGTCGGTAGCGGTCCGAGAGATTAAATCATAATGAGATTGGTGGATCAATTCGAATTTGATATCATGTCTTAAATGGATTACTTTGGAGTTTGATAATGTGTCGTGGTTGGATCAATTCGGAATTGGATACCGGGCTGCCCCTTGGATCGAATCGTTAAATGGATCGGATTGGATTGGATGTATGGGCTGCCCTTTGGATTGAACTTGAGGAATCGAATTTGTGATGATTTGTTCATGTCCTGTTATTGTCTGATTTAGCTGGTTGCTTTACTTGTCTCTATTTACCCTGATGATGCTATGTTGTTTACTTTACATATTGTTACTCTGAGAAGCATCATGTTTACTTGTTGCTAAACTAGTATGTGTAGGACATCTAATCAAGCACGATTAAGTCTTGCGAGTACTTCGTACTCACCTAGGTTAATCCTAGAGCTTGCAGGTGAGCCGGTGGTCGAAGATTATTTTGACGATGCTTGAACTTGGGTTTCCTCGGTAGTGTTCGATCTGTGGGATAGGTGTAGCTTTTGGTCAGCGGACATGTTGCCGCTGTGGGTCTTACTCCTTTTGTTTCCGCTGTTGCTAAACTTCTCCGTACTCGGATATGTGTTCGGATATACCGACTGATGTAATATGTTGTCCCATCGTGGACTGTTATTAGTATATCGTATCGTAGGGCTTTGTGACGATATCCGAGTTGTTATTCCAGGCAGCCCCTGCACAATGCGTGAATGATATGAAGTGTATGGGTATGCCGTGAAGGACCGAGGCCGTACCATTTTCTACTAAGTCGAGCAGGTGTTGGTTGAGTGACCCGCTGGCTGAGATGCAGTGCCGGCCAGGCAGGGTGTGGGCGTTCTACCGGGCTTTCGAGTGACCCACTAGCTTCCGAGCTAGGTTAGGGTGTGGGTAGAACCGCCGGGCTCCTCCGACCTTGCTAGGCATAGTAGGATTCGGGAACGACTCTGACTCTTCACCGGATTACGGAATCGTATGTGGTTTTGGAAAGATTGGTCGCTTCCGCCGGCTCGCACGTAGCGGGTGTCGGATCGTTCTACCTTGGTGCGTACGGCGCAGGTACCGTGCCACCGGGCTGACGAGTCCTTCGGTCCTTGGCGACTTCGCGTTTCCCTAATCATATGCAATTCCGGGTCCGTGACATCAGGTCGCTGTGGTCATGTGGAGCCGATTGTTCGAGTGCTTGGATCAATCTGATGGATCCAATGTTTGGGGATGAAGCCGACCTTTTTTCTTCTCATTGGATGTGTTGGTCGGAGAGTAATCTGCGGACAGGAGAATTTGGGGGAGTTATCAAGACTGGATTCATGGGGTAGCTACTGAAGGCTTATTTCATTGTTGCATGCTTTTTAATTCCTAAAACATCTTTTCTCAGCTTTACGCTTTCTTCAGGCCAGGACACAAACCAAACACCACATCCTTAAGCCCTAACCAGGCAAAAATCATCTGATTCCCAGGCCACCTCTAGGCACCACTTTTTACAGGCATGAAGTCCAGGACACCAACCAAACAAGCCCTCTATTTTCCTGCCACTTCAACTCCATTCTCCTATCACTGCATGCCCTGGCTGACGCATGCACGTATGATCCTTGGCTTTTACTGCCACTTGGACGCATCTTGGCCGTCATTCCCACAGATATTCTGCTCTGCCACTGCGCTCCTGCTGCTGGCCCTTCTCATCCTTGAGCTGCAAGGTGGTGGCCATGGTTGAGATCCTTGGTGGCCCATCCAAACACGGCTAGTGAAAGAGAAGCATGCTGAGAAAGGAAGACATGCACTCCTGGTCTTGTGGTTGCATGAACAGAAATATAGGAAATTGAATTGTTCTGGTATTGTGGCCATGCACGGAGTTCCTCTCTGAATTGTATTCCTTCATTGCACGGACATGACCTTCCTCTTATCCCCAAGAATATCTCTTGAATTCGCGTGTGCAAACTAATCCACACTACTAATTAAAGGATACAGACTTTCCAGCCGTGCAAAACAAACCGGAGCAAACAGTATGCTCACATACACATACATGCCTCCCACATGCATGTATCTGCAATTTCTTTCCAATGACCGATCCCATCTCTGACTAAGGATCCCTGGCTTGGCTGTTTCTTGTGTACATCGGTGCATCACTTTATTTATGTGTTGGATTAGCCACCGTCGCTGCCACTGCTGCGCTCGGCTCCCCCCTCCCCTATTCTATGCGTCTCTGCTGCTGCAACTGTGTTGCTGTTGTTGATGTGGAAGGCAGCGATGTTCCAGAATAACATAGACTGGCTCAAAACCAGGTTAGCAACAGCCATTCTAGACGGACCCAACCCTGCAAACTCAGAAAGCTCATGCCGCATCATAGTCTGATGCGCAAATAACATAAACTAGCATCTTCTTGTTGATGCGCACAGCCCAAATCTCTTCTGGCTTGTATCCTGATATCCTACAGGATGATGCTTGCGCCAGCTAGCTCTCCTGGTCCGAGTATGTCTCTGGCTGATTCACTCTTCGTCTGAGTAGATTTCCTGGGTTTATGCTTCGCTCATATTGCTCACTATTCCTCCAGAATCTATTTTCCTGCTACTCTGCCTGCCCTGGCCGACACATGCACCTATGCTCCTAGACTCTTGCCGCTGCGCGGTCTGCGCGCCTCAGTCGTCGTTGCTGCAGATATTCTGCTCCGCCAGTGTGCTCTTGCCGCTAAACACTTTCCTCATCCTCGAGCTGCAAGGTGGTTGCCACGGTTGTTTGTAGTCCTTGGTGGCATATCCAAACTCACATAATGAAAAAGAAGCATGCTGAGAAAGAACACATGCACTCCTGGCCTTAAGGTTGCACGTGCAAAAAGGTCGGTTATTGAGGCCTTCCTGCATTGTGCCACGCATCAGATTCTTTTCTTAGTTGGCCTCCTTCCATGCACAGACAGGATATTCCTCTTATCCCCAAGAATATCTCGTGAATTCGGTTGTGCAAACCTATGGCAAGTTTTTTCTCCAATCCAAACTCCTAATGAAAGGATTAGGACTTTCCGGCAGTGCGAAGCAAAGCGGAGCAAAAATTATGCTCACGTACAGATGCATGTTTCTCGCATGCATGTACATGCAATTTCTTTCCAATGACCGACTCCATCTCTGGAAAAGGAATTTCAGGCTCAGATGTTTCTTGTGTACACGGGTGCATCACTTTATGTTCTGGATCAGCCACCGCCGCTCCTGCTGCACTCATCTGCGCCATTGCTGCTGCTTCTTGGTGCATCACATCCACCAACTGCATTGCTGTTGTTGGCGTGGAAGGCAACGATGTTCTGGAAGACATAGAGATTAACTCGATACCAAGTTGACAACAGCCGTTGTAGATGCACCGGCCTTGCAAACTCCTGGAAGCTCATGCTGCATTATTGTTATCTGCAAATGACAAGAACTAGCATCTTCCTGATAAGAAAAGTAGCCAGCCTTTTTTTATTTGACGCGCACAGCCCAATCCATATCTTCTGGCTTGTTTACTTGATATCCTCCAGGATGATGCTTGCGCCAGCTAGCTCTCCCTGTCCAAGTATGTTTCTGGCTGATCCGTTCTTTGTTCGATCAGATCTTCTGGGTAATCAATTCTTCCATCATATTGATGTAGCTATTCTTCTGGAATCTATTTTCTGCTAGTGCCTGTCTTGGCCTACATGTATGTATGCACATGCACGTATGCTGGTCCTGGACTCTTGCTGCCATGCAGACTGCACTCCTCAGCCGTCATCCCGCAGATATTCCGCTCCACCACTGCGCTCCTGCTGCTGGCCCTATTCCTCGTCCTTGAGCTGCAAGGTGCTGGCCACGGTTGATGTCCTTGGTGGCCCATCCGAACATGCATAATGAAAGAGAAGCACGCTGAGGGACGAGCCTATATGCCCTTTGATGACTTTTTTCTTCAAACAGAAAAGCTGGAGGCACTTGTACTTGAATCTGCAAACACTGCATTGTGCATTGAACCGCATAATAATAGGCTACCAAAGTAAGCTCCTACGCGCCAAATGTAGAGCATGGTGCACATGCCACAATTTCAGACACTACAATCTACCATCAAATAATTAAGTTTTGGTCAAGATTAGACATTACTGTTTCCACGAAATTGTTTCAAGCATGCAGTTAATATCCTTAATAAAGAGGGAGAGAAAAGTAAACCATGGAGGCTTCAATACAAAGTTATAACAAAGTTCATATTTGGTTCTCTACTCTATGTTGCATTCGATGTACACTGTCTAATTTAGAACAACAACAACAACAAAGCCTTTATTCCCAAGCAAGCTGCGGTAGGCTAGAGATGAAACCCAAGAGGAGCACACAAGAGAGAGAGAGAGAGAGTAATAATATAAGAAGTAATACAGAACTATTATAAGAAGCAATGTACAGTGTCTAATTTAGAAGCCTTAAAATAAAAATTAACCCTCACTATAATAAACAGGGAAAATTTCATCCTGTAGTAGTGACATCTGCTGACATGTCATCATTATAAGACCTAAGCTGAATTTATAGGGTGCGTTTTGAACAGTTCTAAAGTAGCATCCTAGAAAGCTTAAACCAATCAAACAGAGGGACCAGATACACTTATCTGCTAAATAAATATAACTACCTAAATTACATTTTCCTTTGTGTCAAATTCAGAGTATAAGAATGATTATAAAAGCATATAGCAAGAAAAGGTTTGCTTTAGGGAGTGGCAATTTCAGAATACTTAGGCCACTTTTTAAAGTTGTTTCAGGCTTTTCGAAGCCAAAAGCCAAAAGCACCTAAATAGGTGCTTTTCTGGCTTCGAAGCCAAAGCGCAGAAGCCAGAAAAAGCCCAAACAAACAGGGCCTGAGTCTACTGATGGTAATACCCTGTGAAAGACTTACATCAAACAGTGTCACAGTGGAGCCGAGCATTGATACATACACTAATGTCAGACCTTGTTTGCAATGCTATTGAGATTATGAATGCACGTCAGCAGCAATAAATACCTGAGAGCTGCACAAGACCAACATATTTTCTAGTCCTCATCTTCATCAGGAATAAGTCTAACAGGGCCCTTCACCCTGCTACCATTATACCCAGTAAGCTCCTGAGAAGCCTTCGCAAGGAACTCTTCTGCAGCAGCACGAACAGACTTCCTCTCTGGCAATGGTTGTGATTTTCTCTTCTTTCCAGACCAGCCCCCTCCTTCTCCTTTACTGATTGCCTGCATGCTCCTCTTCTGATCTGAAGTAACAAGAATAAAACCTCAACTATATACCATAGAAACACAAGAACAAGAATATACAAATTCAACAAGCAATTATGTACCAGATGTCAAATGGGACAACGAACGACCAATGAACCTTGCTGCTGCTTGTGTATTCACAGTAGTGGTAGGGCGGAGTGGTGCTGCAATTCAGAATTCAAGCCGTTATTGCATATCTATGCATAAGTCAGGCATGCAACAAGAGTGAATAAGCAGTCAAGTACCCTTGTCCCAGTCCTCTAATCGATTTAACTTCTCCTGCCACAGGCTTAACCTCTCCTGTGAAGAAAAGAAGCAGAACTTAGGAATGAATCTCCAACTTTAGTAGCAAAGAAGTTGACAAAAAAATAATAATAATCGAATTTTCTGTCCATGATAGGCCCACATAGAATTCTCCACCCAAGAATCATGGGTATCGAAACTTTCTCATGTCCCAATCTTTCTCCCAAATAGCAACTCTCTGCTCCAACAACATAATAAGTTATACCAACACAACACTAAATACCAAACCATGTTAAATGTTAAATTACAAACCTACAAGCTACGCAGCACGAATATGTGCCTTAGCGGCCATACCCGTGTCGGATACCGTATCCGATATGGATACGACACGGGTACAGCTCAGATACGTCGCGCAGTGATTTGGCAGATTTTAAACGCTACGCAGGCCCGGCCAAAAACCAACCGAAGAGTCAGCCAATGAACTGATCTGATTGCATGTTGATGCCTGCGGCTGTTACTCTGTTACGCAGCGACGCCTCGGTACTTCTCCTCATCGGCGCTGATGACGCGGCGGGACGCTGGCCAGCGGCGACAGCACCGAGAGCGCGATATCAGATATCAGGTAAGATCATTAGAAATGCTGATCGTTGTGCTGCATCATAGATCGTTCTGCTACGTCTAAATCATGCTACGTACCCCTAGTTTTGAACTAATAAATCTGATCATTCTAGTTGACTACTAATGAACTAATAAATCTGATCGTTCTAGTTGACTACTAACCCATGCACCCTTATGTATTAGTGATCACGTACTAAACTACTAATCAGTTAAAGTAGCTAGAGAAGATGCTACATAACCTAAAGTAGATCAGTGAATCATGAGTGATCACGTACGATGTACTAATCAATTAATCATTAGTCTATTTTACATCTTATTCGTTAAATCGTTTTTACTTTTTTATGACAATTGATCATTAACCTATTTTAGATTATATACGTTGTAGATTTTTTGCATTCTTTATTATAAGTAATCATGTACCTATTTTAGACCATATTCGTTGTACAGTATTTGCAGACTTCCTGCATTCTTTCGTTATAGACTTTTTGCATCTAATCACTAATCATTAACCTATTTTACACTTTTGGGTGTTAGAAAATGGCATCAGGTGAAGGTGGCAGTTCTTCTCGTGTTAATGATCATCCTACGCAAAGAGAAATCACTAACATCAAGGCCCCCTTGTGGGATCATGTTGAAATTCTAGAGAAACCTAAAACCGGTGGGGGAAATAGTAGATGGAAATGCAAGTTTTGTGTGCTAATGATCGTCCTAGGCAAAGAGAAATCACTAACATCAAGGCCCCCTTGTGGGACCATGTTGAAATTCTAGAGAAACCTAAAACCGATGGGGGAAATAGTAGATGGAAATGCAAGTTTTGTGGCTATATTGGCTTTAGTAGCTACTCTAGAATTAAAAATCATTTGCTGAAGTTGGGTGGCTGAATCACTCCATGCAAAGGGGTGATGGTAGACATTCTTTTGAACTCAAGAATGAAGTTGCTTGGGCTATAGCAGAAGTGGAAAAATCAAAACCAAGAAATGTACCTTTGACATCAAATGCGGGTACCTCTGCCATGTGTGGGAATAAGAAGAGGAGGGGTGCTGAAGGCCCACTAGAGAGAGCTTGGGCAAATGATTTGCGCAAACAACAAGATGCTATAATTGGAAGGATGTATTACTCTGGAGGTTAGCACTTAATGATCAACTATAGTGCACTATTTTAATTTTGTCTAACAAGATACTGATGATGTCCTTTTAAATTTACAGGGTTGTCTTTCAATCTTGCAAGACACCCGTACTACCAAGAGTCATATAATTTGCTTCAAGCCACAACATGACTAGTTATGTCCTCTGGGTACAATAAACTGAGAACTACCCTGCTTCAACAAGAGAAGGCTCACATTAAGACCTTATTGAAGCCTAGAAAGAGTGTATGGCCTGGAAAGGGAGTGAGCATTTGTTCAGATGGATGGTCAGATTCACAAAGGAGACCTCTCATCAACTTCATTGCAGTTTGTGGGAATGCACTGATGTTCTTGAAGGCTATCAATGCCAGCGGTGAGGTGAAGACAAAGGAGTACATCGCTGAGAAGTTGATTGGTGTTATTGAAGAAGTGGGTTCAAAAAATGTTGTTCAAGTCATCACTGACAATGCTTTCAATTGCAAATATGCAAGTTTGATTGTTCAAAAGAAGTATGGTCACATATTTTGGACACCTTGTGTTGTGCATACTCTGAAATTAGCTTTGAAGAGGATTTGTCATACAAAAACACCAAGAGACGATGATGAGGAAGCACTAGCAGTCTACAATGAATTAAAATTCATAAGTACAGTTAGAGAAGATGCTACTTTAATCAAGAATTTAATGAACCATGGAATGCGGCTCTCTATGTTTAACGAGTTTAGCAATCTGAAATTACTTATTGTGGCCAAAACAAGGTTTGCCTCCGTTCTGGTTATGTTGAGGCGGCTTTTGTTGGTCAAGAGAGCTCTCCAAAACATGGCAATTAGTGAAGAATGGGATAAATACAAAGATGGCTGCGAAGGGATGGCAGCTACAATCAAAGAAAAGATACTTAGTGATGTGTGGTGGGATGATGTTAATTATATTGTTAAATTTATAGAGCCTATATATCAAATGATACGTGTGGCGGACACTGATACACCATGTCTTCATCTCATTTATGAGATGTGGGATTCAATGATTGCGAATGTATCAAAAGAGATATGCCGACATAAGGAAAGGAAATTGAAAAGCAGGACAGCCCGCCTTTTGGAAGGTTATTGAGAACATATTGATTGAACGTTGGTATAAAGGCAACACTCCACTCCATTCTTTGGCACACTCACTTAATCCAAGGTATCATGTATATGTATTCTCATATGCTAAATTTCAGATTTCAGCTTTAGTTCTCACATATTCATATGCCTATTGTATATATTTACTCTTCTCATTTTATTTTTTGTAGATATTACAGTAAGGAATGGCTCGATGGAAGTGTTGGTCGTATGCCCCCACATAAGGATAATGATGCATCAAAAGAGCGGATGATATGCTTCAAAAAATTCTTCCCTATACAAGAAGATTTGACAAGAGTGAAGGCAGAGTTTTCAAAGCTCTCCACTTGTTCGGATGAATTCACTGACTTTGATTCCATCTATGATAGATGAGCTCTTTCTCCAAAGGATTGGTGGGCAAATCATGGACAATCTATTCCTATATTGCAAAAGTTAGCTCTCAAGTTGATTCACCAACCAGCCTCATCTTCTTGTTGTGAAAGGAATTGGAGCACGTATGGCTTCATACATAGTGTAAAAGAAATGCCTTAACTACTGAGCGTGCAGAAGATTTGGTCTTTGTGCATAATAACTTGAGGCTACTATCACGAAGGTCAAATTCATACAAGACAAGAGCATAAAAAATGTGGGATGTGGGAGGAGATGCTTATGAATCTTTAACTGGTGTTGGCATTTTAGAAGTTGCGGACCTCTCTATTGAAGAACCAGAGTTGGAGAGTGTGTCTTTTGGAGATGTTGATGGTTCTATTTTGGTGGAGGACGACCAAGATCAAGAGAATGAGGATGGAGAGTAGCAGACCTCAATAGTGGAGACTTGTACTCTCATATTTATCTTTCAATATGTCTTTTAGTTTAGACTAAATTAGAACAATTTATGCTTTTTTATGTTGAACTTCAATATCGAACCTCTTTTTGCTATAATAATTTGCTATTTGTTACTTTGCTACTGTCTATTGTGCACCTTATGCAGAATTATTCAATACAAAGGAGATATACAATCAACACTTCAATTTCCAAGGTGACGTACATTGTGCTATATTTACAATATCATCGTTATTTGACAAGTTACAAAATTATGTTCTTCACAGTTGAATTTTTCCTTCCTAGCCTAGGTCAACTGGAAGACTTCATGGAGAGGTGGTGACTTGCTCAACTAAACTGGAGCAAAAGAAAAGGTATACATGAATCACAAATATATGCAAACCTACAACTTTCGTTCCCATATATTTTTGATATGTGCAGTATTTATTTTGTTTTAGAAAAATATCCAGTCATATCCATGTATGGGTGTTTTATAAATTTAACATATCCCCGTATCCATATCGGCCCGATACGTACCCGCGTATTCGTATCCGTGCTGCCTAGCCTACAAGCTCTGTTTGGATCCACAAAATGTATATCTAAAACCATGTGCATATTCATCTAGCACAGTTGGACATTTTTGCGCATGAATTACAGAACATCAGAGGGAAATATACTATCTAACTTCTACTCCAAGGGCGCAAAAAAGGAAGTAAACTATGAGATAGGGTTCCCGGAGATAATAGAAACTTACGAACTCCTTCCTAATAGGGTGCTCATCCGGATCAATCCCCGAACACCTCAGCCGCACTGTAAGAAATCCCAAAAAGGCGACATTTAATCAGAACGAAGGCAGATGCCATACATGCTACACAGAGAAACGACGAGGCCCGAGCCCCTGCCTGAGAAGAGTGAAGTGGCGGCGTGAGCTACGGCGAGGAAGGCGCGCGCGCGGCGCAGAGGCGGGAGCTCGGCGATGGCGTCGGGATCCTCGGCCGCCGC
Organism: Stipa capillata; assembly: GCA_019208055.1. NCBI lineage: Eukaryota > Viridiplantae > Streptophyta > Magnoliopsida > Poales > Poaceae > Stipa > Stipa capillata. The sequence continues at coordinate 170,709 of JAGXJF010000266.1, forward strand.
AGCGAGCAGCTCGGCGAGGTGGTCCCCCACGGACTCGGTGGCCGCGAGCGTGTCCTCGGCGGCGGACAACACCGCTGGCGGCACCGCCGTTGGGGCTCCCGCGGCGGCGGTGGTGGTGGCCATGGTTGGGGTGGATTGAGACGGCGGCGTAGGCGAAGAGAGTTATGGTTTGTGTCTGAGTACTCGGTTTAGGGTTTTAACCAGCTACCGGGAGATCATCCGATGATTTCACCCGTTCGTAGATACGACGCGTTTTGGATATCTACATCTGTACCAATATAATAAATAAAGGTACGAGCTAGGTAGGATCTTTTCATCTAAACCATCCAAAAATCATTAATTCAATTATATGATTCCTCATTTTAATAAAAAATTTAACCTTTCCTATACTAATAACATAATTATTCTGCACACTAATGATATAGCTAACTAGCTAATCAACGTTAACCACGAGGAATCCTATCGTCCTCGCCGATTTTGCTGTTCCACTTATTTGTGACTAAAATATAGATTATTTTAAGAACCGCCAGTTCATAAGTTCACTATTAATTTGTTTTTTTCTCGTAAATGCTAATATTTGAAAAAAATTGTTATCTGTCACATCGCAGGAACACTTACGTTTCAAACACTATCAAATTGTTATTGTTATGTTATTAAAATGTATCTTGCATAGTGTTGGCGAGAGGCTTCTCGGACAGTAAGTGTGGGCACCCCGGGTCGGAGACCGAGGTGCTAGGGGGAGACTTGGGGAACGAAGCCAAACGTCTGCGGGACTTTATCCAACTACCGCCGAAGACAACGTGATAGTGAATTTGTGGTTGAAGCATGTATTGATCTCTGTCCATATGGGGTGCCAACTTGCCCCTATATAGGCAAAACCGGCTCACAAGTGTAAATACATCGCTACCCCTCAAAAGGTTACAATCTTTTCCCAGCCCGTGTCACCGTACATTTGGCCGAGCTCGTACTCTCCACCTCGCCGCTACCTACTACATGCGCCGGTATATTCGTAGATTCCCTTCGCTGGTACGGCTTGCCTCCGCCTTTGCCATCCTCTGTGCCGGCGACCTCGTCCGTATCCGGCGGTCCCTGCCTCGCCTTCCTCCTCGCCTTCCTTCTCGCCCTGGCCAAGTCGCCCTCTCACCTCGTCCATGGGGGCCGACTTGCTCCTTGCTTCAGTGGTTAAGTCGCCCGACCGAGATGGCTTCCCGTTGGCTCGAACCCACCTGAGACCCCTGCATAACACCTCACGTTAATCATGACATGAACAGAGGACAGGGGGTACCTCGTCCTGGAGCCTCCTCCGGACTCCCCCAACAGTAGCCCCTTGCGGGGGCGAGCGGCGGGGAACTCGACGTCGTTCGCGCCCGCATTCTTCCTCTAGCGGGAGTCGGAGAGCCCGGGACGAGGTGCCCCCTCCGACTCTTCCGATCCCCGCTTTTCTCGCTCGTCCGTTCCCGTAAAGGCCGCCTCACGTCACAGGCCGTTACGACCCGACCCGCTTATTCCGCTTCGCGCCCGCTCTGCGCCCGTTACTTCGCATCGTAGTCCGGGCCACCCTGGGGCTATAAATACCCCTCCGTCCCTTTCCATGTGACAGCATCTGCCCTCTCCGTTTGCAACTCGCCGCTCACCACGCCCGAGCCTTGAGAGCTTCTCGCCCGGTTCCTGCCTTCGGCACAATTCGCCGCTCGCATTGGGTCGCGGTCAAGCGTCTTCAGGACGATTTGGCATTCGTGGAGGAAGAGACGACCATGTCGACCAGCAAGGCCGCCGCGGTCATGAAGCAGAAGGGGAAGAAGGGAGCCGAGGTCACCTACACCCGGTGGCTTGGTACGACTCAAGCGTCGGACACCACGCTATCTCGCCTCAGCGCGGCGGGGTGCTTCCCCCTGGGGTTGGACGAGCATGGGCCGGCCCTCCCCGAGGAAGGATGTACAAGAGCTAAACCGCCGGAAGGCCACATCGTCGTATTCGCCGACCAGTTCAGGGCCGGGCTCACTTTCCCCGCCGCACCCATCGTCCAGCTCGTCTTGGACCACTTCGGCCTTGAGATCTCGGATCTCAACCCGACCGCCATCTCCCGTTTGGCCATCTTCGAGTTCGCAATGAAGTCGATGCGGATGGACAGCACGGCGGCCGGCTTCGCTATGTTCCACGAACCGGTGATGACCACCTCGGCCGTCCACAATGGGGCCCACTCTCTCTTCGGGACGATCGGCTTCCGAGGGTGCCGAGGCTCCGACGCCTCGTATCCGGCCATGGCGTTGAAGAACAAATGGAAGAATTGGAAGAGCGAGTGGTTTTTCTACCGGGTCGGCGACCTCGGCTTCACCGGCAATAAAGTCGCCCCCGGGTACACCACTCGCACGCCGGTCGCCTCCTCGGCGGACTTGGCGAGGCGCGACGCCTTGAAGGTGATGAGCCACTAGCTCTCATCGCGCGACTTGGTCGAGGAGTACCTCCTTCTGAAGATCCGGCCGCTCGCCACCGGCTGGAGGATGAAGTGCAAACCCACTCCCGACGGGCAACCTTTCGGGCCCTGCCCCTTTTACGGGTACGAGCCGACGAAGGGGTACGACCTCGCCCGGGCGGAGCGAGACGCGAATCTCCTCCTGGGGCGCTACTTGCCGTCCGAGGCGGCGATCGTCTCGAAGATGATCGCAGTTCGCCGGAATCGGGCCTGCGAGCTGTTCGGCTGGGATGTTCCCGCTCGCCCGGACATCGCCCCGGCTGGTGACACTAAGGCGGGGGAGAAGAGGAAACGGCCTGCTCCGGCCCCGAAGGCGAAGGCGGCCCCGAAGAAGACAAAGCCGACGAGCATCGCCGCGGAGCTAGCGGACTGGGACGACGACGACGCCGACAGCGACCACCACGAGTCGCCTGCTCGCGGCGGGGTGAACACCGACGGGTCCGAGGACGACGAGGAGTCCGAGGAAGGGTCGCGTCGGTGGCAGCGACGAGGAGCCCCCGACGAAGAAGCAGGACGACGTGGCGGCTAAGTCCGGACCGGGCGCAGGGCAAGGGGCCGATGGGTGGGCCTCTTCACTGCGGTGCACTCGACGGCCGTGACGGGGGAGAAGTTCTCCTGGGAGTCGTCCTCCTCATCTTCGTCTGATGTTGAGATTGACGAAGTCGTTGGGGCCGTCGAGGGCGACGTCGCCGAGGGGTCCCTTCAAGATCCCCCGGTTTCCTCAGGTGCGATCGCCTGCTGAGGAGCCTCGCTCGGGCGAAGCTCCGCCCGGGTGTACGACGGTGGAGCACGCGCCACTGGCGAGACTTCCAAGGAGCGCTCGCCCGGCGGCGCGGAGTGGCGAGGCCGACCCGGTCGAGGCGTCGATACCCGAGAAGATTTCCACTCCAGACGTGACGGTGCTGTCCTCGTCGTCCCCGAGGGGGAAGGCGAAGAGCGGGGGTTCTCTTGACTCGGCTCAGCCGTCTTGCCCCCGCGTGGCGCTGTCCGGTCGGCTCGGGCCAGAGTTCTTCGCCACCTCGCCGCTGGAGCTGGACCTCATAAGTCGCCCTGAGGCGAGGCTGTCCGAGGAGGACGTCGCGGCGAGTTTCGTCGGGATGTCAGCATCCCAGGTCGGAGCGGTGGCACGAGCCGCGGCGCTGAAGGTAACCTCGCCAGCCCCTTGTTTCCTTCGGTGGATGACACTAACTTTCTCCTTTTTCAGTGTCTGTTTCGTCGCCGAGAAGCTGGCGCTTCTGGAGGCGCACGCGGGCGACACCGACAGTCCGTTGGCCGAGGAGCGGGCTCGCACCGCCGACGCCCTGCACGCCCTTAGCTCTGCGGAGGACAGGTCGGCCGCGCTCGCCGTGCGTCTGGACGAGACTACCTCCGAGGTGGGACTCCTGAAGACTAAGCTGAAGGAGCTGGAGAGGCGCGCTGTTCGCGCGGAGGGCGATCTTGCCGCAGAGCGCGAAGGGGCCGAGGCGTTGAAGAAGCGCGCCTCTGAGGCGGAGGAGTCGCTCGCGTCCGAGCGCGGGAAGGCCGAGGCGGCGGCGAAGCTGCTCGCTTCGGAGGAGAAGAAGTCCGCCTCAGCCGAGCGGGAGGTCGAGCAACTCCGCGCCGACCTCGTCTTGGTGCACGAGAGGCTCGGTTTCCACTCCGACCAACATTCTCGGGCGCAGCCGACTCGTCGCAGGGTTGTGTCACGCTGCGCATGTGACGAGCGAGGTGGTCGGCCTCGACGTCGCTCCCCTTCAGCTGCGACGACGTGGATGCTTATACCACGGAGGGCTTAAAATGGGCGACTCGGGTCTGCCACGACTCTCATTTGGCGGCCTTGCAGTTCGCCCAAGACAACGCCCGGGCCGCCGCGGAGCTCCTCCTCGGCTGCTCCCTCCTGGCGTCTCGCCCCGAGTCTTCAGTCTTCTCGGCCCCAGGGTATGTCGCCCCGAAGACGGCCGACGTGGTCGGGGTCCGTCATAAGTTCAAGGGCGAGGCGGACGCTTTCATGTCTTCGGTCTGGTCCTCTCGCAAGAAAGGGCAGAAGTATGTGGAGGCGATCCAGAAGTCCCGGAAGCGGCCGAGCGTGGGGGCGAGCTCGAAAGGCGCTGAAGGCACTTCGGGTGGCAAGTCGCCCGCAACGTCTTCGCCGGCCAAGGTTTAAAGTTCGCCTTTGGGGCCGGTTAAAAGCTTTTCCTTTTTCGTCGCTGCGTCGACGTGCTTGCCGCCTGTGGCGTTTTTGTGAACTCGCCGCGTGGCGTGGAAATCTTTTGGCTAAGTCATGAGTTGGCCTCGTTTATTTATATCGATGTTCATTTTTACCGTGCTTGCTTGCAGACTACGTCGTCGCGACATAAGTCGCCTGCTGGGCGACGAGGTTCTCGCCCTTTCATGGCTATGTCGCATAAGCATTGCTCGGCCGCCCTGCTGGCTACTCGGAAGGACGACGACGGACCCGGGGGGATCCGCGGGGGATGTCGCCCTGGGGGTCGTTGCAGCCCGAAGGAGCGGGCTGCTTGCCGCGGTTAGCGAGGAGGTCAAGGGCGACGATTCGGCTGAAGACGACGGGGACGGGGACCTGATCCTTTTGGCCCTCGCCGCCGAAGTGCCTAACGACGCCGAGTAGGGTTGTTGTATCGTTTAGTTCGCCCCATATTTTTGGGACGTTGACTTGGTGGTTTTCCTTGTGTTGTTGCGCCGGACGCGACTTTGTAATCCATCCTGGACCGACGGGGGCCTTCTCCCACCGGAAATAAAGGGGGCGACCGTGAAGTAGTCGCGGTCGCCTCCTCTTGTAACCGCAGATCTATTTATTCACTTATTCACTTTTTCGTATGTTGGACGAGGTGTGTGTTGGACGCGTTGCGCGGTAGTGTAGGATCGTCAAGCATCTCTTCGTTGAATGCCATGTCGCCGGTTAAGCCGATGCGGTCGATCCTGCGTGCCATACGCTGCTCGTAACTTACTGTGGACCGAAGGGCCCTTCCCCCACCAAGAATAGGGGCGACCGCGAAGTAGACCGCGGTCGCCCTGTTTATACAACGGGCGAGGTGCTTCTTGTTTGGACGAGGCGAGGTTATGTAGGACTCGCGTACGATGTCGTTGGTGAAGCCGAGGGGGTTGACCTTAATGGCGCGGTGTCTGGGGGGGGAGGGGCGCGTCGCTGCTAGGTCAGGACGAGGCTCTGGGCCGTGTCGCCCTGGTTAGGGCGCGGCGCGGGGCGTGTCGCACTGAGCCGAAGCGCGTAGCGGGCCGTGTCATCGTTAAGTTGGGGCGCGGCGCGGGTGCCGCGTCGCCACTGAGGCGAGGCGCGGAGCTGGGCCGTGTCGTTAAGTTAGGGCGCGCGCGGGCCGTGTCGCCGTGAGGCCGAGGCGCGGAGCCGGGCGTGTCGTTAAGTCATGGGCGCTGCGCTGGGGCCGTGTCGCTGTTCCAGCTGTGCTTGAGGTCGACTCCATCCAGGTCTTTCAGGCGGAACGACGACGGCCGAGACGAAAGGAGACGACTTCGTACGGGCCTTCCCACTTGGGGGCGAGCTTGCCGTCGGCTTCGGGGATTGAGCTTCCTCTTGAGCACCAGGTCGCCCACCTTTATCGGTCTTGGCTTTACCGTCTTGTTGTAGTGTCTCGCCGTGGCGGCTTGGTACTGGTCGATGTGGAGAGCGGCGTTTTGTCGGACCTCGTCGAGCCCCTCGAGGGACGTGAGATGGTTATCGTCGTCTGGTGACTCGCGCGTGCGAAGGGACTCCAACTCGACTTCTGCCGGGGTGACGGCTTCTTCGTCGAACAGCAGTTTGAATGGGGTGTGGCCCGTCGCCCGGCTGAGCGAGGTGCGAGACGACCATAAGACGTTGGGGAGTTCGTCCGCCCACTTTCCGGCGGGAAGCTCGAACATGCGCCGCCGTAGGCCGGAGAGGATGATGCCGTTCGCCCTTTCCACCGCGCCGTTAGCTTTAGGGTTGGCGACCGAGGGCGAAGCAGAGCTTGATGCCAAGGCCGGAGCAGAATGCTCTGAAATTTGCTGCGTCGAACTGCGTCCCATTGTCCACGGTAAGCTCGCGCGGGAGGCCGAACCGACAGATGAGATTTTTCCAGACGAACTTCTGCACGGCGGCCGAAGTGATTTTCGCCAGTGGTTCGGCCTCTATCCACTTGGAGAAGTAGTCCAGGGCGACGACGACGAACTTGGCGCCTCGGCTCGCCGTTTTGAAGGGGCCGACGAGGTCCACTCCCCAGCGGGCGAGGGGCCACGAGGGCGAGATGGGCTGCATCACCGACGCCGGTTTGTTGGTGCCTCGGCCCATCCACTGGCAAGCGGGGCAGCGCCGTACCAGCGTCTGGGCGTCGGTCAGCGCCGTAGGCCAATAGAAGCCAGCGCGGTAGGCCTTGGCGATTAAGGGACCGCGGGGCGAGGTGCGAACCGCAGAGCCCCTGGTGGATCTCCTTGAGCAGGCTCCGCCCTTCTTCGAGTGCGAGGCACCTCAGAAACGGGGCGCACACTCCCCGTTTGTAGAGCGAGCCCCTGTGGATGATGAAGCTCCGTGCGCCGCGCAGCGAGGCGCCGAGCTTTGGCCGGGTCTTTGGGTTCCGTCTCCGAGAGGAGGTACTCCTCGATCGGCGCCCTCCAATCTTCAGGCGAGGCGGCGTCTGTGGAGATGACGTTGACCTCGGGCACGGCCTCGACCGAGGGGGCCCTCAAGGTCTCGCTGAACGCGCCAGGAGGCGGGGTGGTGCCGCCGCTCGCCGCCCGGGCCAGAAGATCGGCCTCGACATTGTCCCCGCGCGGGATACTCTGGATTGTGATCCCGCTGAAGTGTTTCTCGACGGCCCTTACTGCCGCCAGATACTTCGCCATTTCCGGATCTTTTGCCTGGTAGTCCTTTCCGACTTGGCCGGCGACTAACTGCGAGTCGCTTCGGACGAGGAGGCGACGCGCCCCAGCCGCGCGCGCCTTGCGGAGGCCGAGTAGAAGAGCCTCGTATTCGGCGACGTTGTTTGTTGTTTTGAAGTTCAGGCGGGCCGAGTATAGCAGCTTCGCTCCTCCCGGCGACACCAGGACCGCGCCGGCCCCCGCTCCTTCCACACACCAGGAACCGTCGACGTACAGCGTCCAGACAGAGTCGCCTGCGATGGGTTCGAAGTCCGGGCGGGGCACCCATTCGACGATGAAGTCGGCGAGGACCTGCGACTTGATAGCGGTTCGAGGCAGAAACTCGATGGTGAACGGGGCGAGCTCGGCAGCCCACTTGCTGACTCGGCTAGTGGCTTCTCTGTTGCGGAACATCTCGCCGAGTGGGAACGATGTCGGGACCCGGACGGAATGGGCCATGAAGTAGTGGCGAAGCTTTCGGGAGGCCATGATTAGCGCGTATGCCAGCTTCTCGAGCTCGGTGTAACGCAACTTCGCCCCTTGCAGCGACTCGGAGACGTAGTAGACCGGGTTATGGGTCCGCGCCTGCTCCCTGACCAGGACGGCGCTAACGGCGGAGGCCGTTGCGGGCGAGGTACAGCAGGAGCACATCGCCCCGGGGACGGGCTCTGGAGGAGCGGAGGCGAGGCGAGGTACTGCTTGAGGTTCTCGAAGGCGAGCTGACACTCCTCCGTCCATTCGAACTTCCCGGAGCCCCTTAAGGCTTTGAAGAACGGGAGCCCCTTTTCGGCGGAGCGAGATACGAACCTTCCCAAGGAGGCGAGGCGACCCGTCAGCTTCTGAACTTGCTTCGTTGTGGTGGGGGGACTCATGCTGAGGATGGCTTGTATCTTCTTTGGGTTGGCCTCTATCCCCCGCTTGGAGACGAGGAATCCCCAGCAACTTCCCTGCGCGCACGCCGAAGACACATTTCTCAGGGTTTAGACGCATGTCGGACTTGCGCAAGTTGCTGAAGGTTTCCTGCACGTCGACCGCGTGTGACTGGGCGAGGCTGCTTTTTATGACGACGTCGTCCACATATGCCTCGACGTTGCGGCCGACCTGATCGCGCAGGGTTTTGCCGATCAGTCGGGCGAACGTCGCGCCCGCGTTCTTAAGGCCGAACTGCATTCGCACGTAGCAGAACGTCCCGCACGGGGTGATGAAACTCGTCTTCTCCTCGTCCTCCTCGGCCATCCACACCTGATGGTACCCGGAGTATGCGTCGAGGAAACTCATGAGCTCGCAGCCGGACGTGGCGTCCACGAGTTGGTCGATGCGGGGGAGGGGGAAGTCGTCCTTTGGGCACGCCTTGTTGAGGTCGGTGTAGTCGACGCACATGCGCCACTGTCCGTTTGCCTTTTTGACGAGTACCGGATTCGCCAGCCACTCCGGGTGCAGTACTTCGCGAATGACCCCGGCCTTGAGCAGTTTTGCGACCTGTTCGCGGGCGGCGAGCTGTCGGTCGGCCGACATCTTCCTCAGCCGCTGCTTGACTGGGCGAGCCCCCGGCCGGACCCTGCAGCTTGTGCTCGATTATGCTCCGGGGGACCCCAGGCAGATCTTCGGGCTCCCAGGCGAATATGTCCGCGTTCTCCCGCAGGACGAGGAGGAGGGCTTGCTCCGTCTCGGCCGGGAGATCTGCCCCGATCAGGACGGTCTTGTGAGGCTCGTCTTCAGATAACGGAACAGACCGAGTTTCCCCGTCCGGTCTGGGCTTGGGGACCCACCACCCCGTGGTGGACGACATGAATTGGTCGGGGGCGAGGTCGATGCCGAGGACCTCGCCTGAGGCAGGCGAGGCGTGGCGTGGTGTCTCGGCCACCGGGACGACGTCGTGGACGTATCTGATGGTCGCAGATTGCTCGATGCGGCGGGAGAGGGCCTGGTCGCCGTGGACTGTCACAACTCCGGAGGGCGCGGGGATCTTCATGCACAGGTATGCGTGGTGGGGGACTGCCCCGAACTTGTTGAGCGCCAGCCGCCCGAGGATGACATTGTATTGGTAAGGCATGTCGGCGACATCGAAGAGGACGGTCTCGGCGCGGGAAAGGCCGTTGCTGCGGAACTCTACAGGGAGTTCGATTCGTCCAAGGGCCCTGATCGGCTCGCCGCCAAAGCCGAGGAGGGGTATTCCGGGAGGCTGCAGGCATGTTCGCGGGATACCCATTTCGTCCAATGCGGAGGCGAACAGGATGTCCGCCGAGCTGCCTCCATCCACGAAGACGCGCCGGACCTCGACCTCGGAGATGATGGCCGAGATGACAAGGGCGTCGTGGTGCGGAAGGACCACGCCCACAGCGTCCTCCGGGCCGAACGTGATGGGGGTGTTTGTCCAGGCGGGGAGCTCGGTCGGCGGATACGCGCCGATGTGCTGGACCCGGCGGACGTATTCCTTGCGCTGGCGCTTTGATGAGAAAGTGCAAGCGCCCCCGCCGGTGATTGTGTGGACGACACGACGAGGTTCATGACCGCCGGGTGGAGAGCCGCGCCGAGGGGGTGGTGGTGGGAGCTCGAGTGGGGCCTCGCCCCGTGGTTCTTGATTGCGCCGCTCGCCCTCCGCCCGGGGAGGGGGGGGCGTCAGCTCGCGCGCGGGCGACGACCTCGCATTCGTCTGTGGAGTGTGAGCAGAGCTTATGAAGCTCGCAGTATTTTCGCCGGGGTCTTGGGCGAGGCGCCCCTCGCGGGCGGGGTGGTTGGTCTCCTCGGCCTGGCCCCGGCCGGGTCATAGGGCTCCCTTCCGTGGTGGCGCAGGGGCGCGCGAGGCGGAGAGCGGGCGGTCTGACGCCTTTGACTTTCTTGCGGTCGCCTTTCGTCTGATACGTGATGTATCTCATGGCGCCTCGGCCGGCGCCGCTTGGCCTCAGTCTTCTCGCTCCCCAGGTACGCCTGCGTCGCCCTGGCCTCCTCCCTTCGCAGAATCTGCCCTTCCTCGACTCGGGCGTATACCTCCATGATATCGTATAGCTGCTCGACGCGGGAAGGGCGCTTCCTTTCAAGCTTGTCGGCCAAGGCCTCGTTGTTGATGCCTCGCCTCGCTGCCTCGCAGATCGTCTGCTCCGCGACCCCCTTCACTTGGCATTGGACCTCGAAGAAGCGCGTTGGAACGCGCGGATGGTCTCGCCGGGTCACTGCCGGAGGTTGCTGAGGTCCGTCGAGGTCATCTCCTTGTTCCGGCACCCCTGGAAGCGCCCGTGCAGCTTGTCCCGGAGCTGTTCCCACGAGTAGATCGTGCGAGGCTCCAGGCCGAGGTACCAGGCCTGGGCGATGCCGGTGAGGGCGAGAAGCAGGCTCTTCGCCATGATGGCCTCGCCACCGCCTGAGGCCATCACGGCGGCCTCGTACACCCTTGTGTATAGGACCGGATCCGTCGTGCCTGCGTACTTCGGGAGGTCGGCGGGACGAAACTTGGGCGGGAACGGGACCGCCATGAGCCCTGGGCTCAGCGGGCTCGCCAAGCTCGTGAGGTCGACGACCTCGCCGCGCCCCGCCCGATCTTGCTCCTCGTGCGCCATGCCTGGGCGCTGGGCACTCACTCCCGGGCCCGCACTGCCGCCGTTGGTTCCGTCCTGGGCGACTTGCTGGTTCAGCAGCACGGTCGTCCTAAGGCGAGCTGCCTCGCGGTCCGCTTCGCCCATCAGCGCGGCCGCCCGGGCTCGCGCGGCGTCCAGGTCCTTGAGGAGAGACTCGGCCGCGGAGGACGGGGCGAGGACTTCTGCTCGGGCGGCGGCCCGGTCGGCGGCCAACTAATGACGCAGGTTGTGGCGCCCCCGGTTTTTAAGCCGGGAACTCCCTCGTGATCACTGTACCGGTCCCTGGATCAGTAGCCGATACACACGAGTTAACTTGTATATCATTGTCATACACGCGTAAACAGTTAAATAGACCGTTAAGGTCGATAATCTGATACCTTTAGCCCAACGGCTATAAACTTGCAGCGGAAATCCAGCGGAGAGGTGGCCCTTCAGTATGCCGTACCCGACAGGCAACTGACTGGGGGTTACGCCCTAGCTTTCGCGTTCGTATACGTATCCTCGGAATTGATGTCCTCCTTTGTCTGGCCAAATCAACAAGCCAGGTGAGTACATTGAATGTACTCGCAAGCTATTCCCACAGGAGAGATTATACGGCAATAGCTCATGCAGAGGTTTAATCAAGGAACAGCTCTAACCTAAGTTGCTGATTGAGCGGGAATGCAAGTTTATAATTCAAATACGGTAAGGGTAGATTCCAAAGCAGTTTCATAAATCAGAGTGAAACAAAATAACAAAACTGTTCTTGAGGTAGACCCGGCTACCTTCTTTTCTCAATCTCGAGACAGCTCAGTCCATACTTCCCCGGGCAGTATGACTAGCGTCTCGATTCACTGCTCAGCCTGCACCATCCCGAATAGTGCAGCTAGCGTCCTTAGAACGGTGCTCAGCCCCTGTTATCCCGAATAACATGGCTAGCTCCCGCTTGACTCCATGCTCAGCCCATACCATCCCGGACAGTACGGCTAGCCTCTTCTCCTGCAATTCCTTGCTACCAGCCTGTAGCGTAAATTGCACACTGTGGACACATCATGCCCACGTCCTTAATCCCATTTCCCGGCTTTCGCAACCAAAACTTAGTCTAACCAGTGTGTGGCTGTGCCAGTTCATGTCCATGACCGAGGACGCGGCTATTCGAATAGTTTTTAACACTCTGCAGAGGTTGTACGGCTTTACCCACAAGATGTAAGTCACCCTGGAAATACTTCGCGACGTATATTGGCAGGGCTATTACAACGAGACCGTCGCCCGCTTCCATACTAGAGTTGGACCCGCTAGGTGAATACCCAAGTTTGCAATGCCCCGGACACCAACTTGGGGCTCTCCACCTTTGTGTCGATCAACACCCAAACGCTACGCGGCAGTGGATCTCTAGGACTTCAAACACCTAGCCACGACTCCTAACTTCCCACGGGTCCAAACCCTAATACTTGGCGGGGTACCAAGCCAAGTCCTTCCCATAAAGGACATGTGGACGTACGGTGGGGGAACTGGTTTAGCGGCACTTAGGCTCGGTCCTTAACTGATTCGAGCAAGACTCCATTCCTCCACCCACGATCGTCCCAGACGAACGTGCCATTATCAATTCCTCTACAGCCCCAGGCTGCCCTTAGTACTCTCGCCCGAATCCAAATCATCTCCAATTTTCATTCGAGGTTTTGGCAAACATTCTTTTAAACACCACCCCGGATAGCACACGTTATCCGAGGGTTTTATTTCCCATATCCCGAATAGGGGTTTTATAAATCGAGAAAAACTTATTTTTGACTATAGCAGGTCTAAGCACGGCTAACGCCTATAACCTTACTACTTTCGTCGGTTGCGAGACAACCGACTTTTATATCTAGGGTTACAAGGGTCGGCTATTCGGACCTAAGGACAGTGCAGCTACTGGGAGTAGCTAATACTACATAAAATACAGTTATTAACCACATAGCATGCAGAGTTCGCAAACAAAATAATTATGATTTCGTACATATGGGATTCAACATGGTCAAGGTGGGAATGCTTGCCTGGCAAATTGGCCGAGTCTCGATCTCGAACTCAAAATGGCAATCGTCCAGAATCCTCTGCGCGATTTCTCCTAGCGTCGGTATCTACACGTCGAAGAACGGCGAATAAATCCACGGTGCGAGGAAAAACCAAGAACATCAAATATTGATCCGGACGAATCAACACATGCAATCATGACGCGTTTGATTAGTTACTTGATTTCAAGCAATTGCTTGAGAGCTAGGGTTGGGTGCTTTATATTGTCTTGACGGGAAACATTAGCTCAAGGCACATCGTCGGTTTGGGTCTCCCTCTTTCTTTCCAGAACTTTCCTAACGGGACTAAGGGTTTTTTTTTATGGGTCGAGAGGAGCATGGTATACTACTGGTCTTCAACCAAGACATGCACATGAGGGTTTCAAAGCTACCAGAGGACTTAGGTTACAACTAAAAACTCACCGGGAACCATAGGCTGCACCTACACCACTAGGTGCGATTAGCTAGGTATTAAATGAATGGCATGGTTCTTAGGGTTCTGATTCTTTGTTCAGGACCCGAGGTGATGGACACCACTTGGCATGGTCATGAGTCTAGGGTTTTCATTAACATAACTCTTGCAGCTATACAAACGGGATTAGCTATGAGCTTAATCATATATACATATATATATATTTATATATTCTAGAATCATTTTTATTTGATTTGGAAACAAACTTAGATTTTAAATGATTTTCAACACTTAGGAGACTGGTATCATTAGCTATACGTTGGATTTTATCTAATTGTCTAAAAATAAAAACTTAGGTCCTTAAGAAATTAGACAAGGGAGTTACAAACATCTGAGAGAAAGGAGGAATTTGGAGCCTTCGCTTCACTACCTGCGGGTCCCAGCTGTTGAAAAGGTGCTTAGGGGGCTTAATGAATGAGCTTAGCTAATGGGTTAGGGACTATGGAATGGGGTGCGCGTGTAGGTCACTGCAGCCAGCTCGATTAATAGAGGGAGAGAGAGAACAGGGGAGCCAAGCGGCGGTGAGGAAGAAAGGCAAGGGGAACACGGCGGCGACGGTTTGGAGGAGAGATTAAGGAGGAGATGGTGCCGGAGTCTTGGGTGCGGTGGCTTGCTGGAAACCGGGGCCGGCGGCGCTGCAGTCCAGGTGGGGCGGTTGGCAAGGGGCGGCGGCCCAGTTCCAGAGCACAGCGGCGGCGGACCTGGCAGAGGAGGCGCGCGGCAGCAAGAGTTGTTCACCGGCGAGCAGCGTTGGGAAGATTCGGAGTTGCTAGAGGCGGCGGTGGTGGTGCGGTCTTCACGGCAGTACAGGGGACTCGCCGGTGAGGACTTGACGAGTACGCGGCGGCGCTCGGGCGGCCCTACCGGAGCTGAGGGAGGGGAGCTCTGTAGCTGGAGCTTGAGCCATGGGGCGTCGGCTTGGCTGCTGGGATTGGGGAAGGGGGAGAAGGGGATCCGGCCGGCGGCGGCCTGGGGAGAGGCCGGCCGGTTGGTGAGCTGCTGGGTGGTGCAGGGGCGGCGACAAGGGAAAGCTCAGAGGAGCTCAACTCGGAGAGGGAAAGGAGCTGGGGAAGAAGGAGCTATGGAGCTAGGGGGAGGGAGATGAGCAAGCTAGCTCGGGGGAAAGGAAGAATGGCCGGTGGCAGCTCCGTGGCTCAGCTCACTGGCTATGGAAGCTCGGATTTGAGAGCACGGTGGCGGCGAAGAAAATGGAATGGGGAAGAATGGGGCGGCAGGAGCTCTGTGCCTGGGAAGGAGGAGAGCTTAAGCAAATGAAGAAGGAGCAAGGGGCTGCTCAGCTTGGCTGCTTGGGGGAGAAATGGAGGTCAGCTCAGGTGTGCTCGAGCTGGGGAGAATTTACCAGGGGAGGAGTAGCTATGCAAGGTGGCATGGGGAACAGCAGGGAGTTGACACCAGTGGCTGTAGATGGAGAAGAGGTGGCGCAAGGGAGCAGTGGCATGGTTAATGTCAATCCCTATTGAGGTGCTCGTGGATGGCAGGGGTAATAGGATAGTAGAGGCAGCTCAGCTTGCTATGGAGGCAGGAGTTAATGCAGTTGCTGCTGGTGCGGTTAAGGTGCCTAGGAATTAGGTGTATACTGCTGTTGCAAGGGAGTGAACTGGCAGCCTGGTACATTTGTTTGAGAAGAGAGGTGTCGTGCTGCTGGTTATAGCGAGCTGGTGAGACGGAGTAAATGCAGAAAAGACCACTCCGAGGAGCAGAGACAGGGTTAGGTATTTAGTGCTGTAGCAGCTCGGGAATGCATACCGGCATTTAAGTAGGGGAAGGAAGTGGTTACACATGCTGACTGATTTAATTTACTCTGCTGGTTTCGGCTGTGCGGGTGGTGAGCGGACTAAATAGTGACATTATCAGCAGGGGAAAGGAGCTCAGGCAGAGAGGATTAAGGAGCGATGCATCAGCGCATTGATGAGGTGAGGTGTAGCTGGAGTAGAGATGCATATACGTGTATATATGCCAGGAGAGAGAAAAGGTGGCAGGGAGTTAAATGGCGCATGCAATTATATATTAGGGTTTTCAGGGTGCGTGTGTCCATATACACTTGGAAAAATTCTAGCGTAGATGCGATGGCAATGTTGTCAGGGTAAACGGAAGGGGTTGTGGTGGCTAGGGTTTGGAGAAATATTTCCAATACACTCGTATATACGCATAGCAGAGACAGTATATATGTGTATAAGCTCTAGGAGGGAGAAAAGGTGGTGAAAATCGAATGAACACATGCGGCGGTGTGATAGGACTCCAAGGCGTATGTGCCCACATACACTTGGAGGTTTTTGCAAATATAGAGTTTGCATATGGGTGAAATGGACTTGCGATGTTCTGGTGAGTTGTGGTTCAAATGGTGTCTCCGATATAACCACGCGTAGGTGCACGGGGATGTGGCAGAGTCGAACGTTGCGTTAGGGTTTTGACCCGCAGCTCAGAAGGAACAGATTAGGGTTTGGATGAATGGAGATCGATGGGGATGGGCAAGGGTTTTCGTGACTGGTATCTAGCTTTATCCTGATTTGAACTAAAGCTTTAATTAGGCACATCTTCCACTGACATTATTAACGAAAAAGTTTTTGTTAGCCCTAAATTTTAGGTTTCGGAAAATCAGGGTGTTACACAGGTCTTCCGCGGCGGATGCCTCCGGAGGGGGCGGGGGGGTCGCTAGGGCGCGCGTGGCTTCGAGCTGGGCCCGATAAAGGTCGGCCATCTGCTGAGACTGCGAATTCGCCCTTTGGGCTTCCATTTCCGCCGCCTGGAGGCGCGCCTGCAATGCCACCGAATTCCTCGCCGCCTCGTCCGCCCGCCTGCGCAGGTCGTCCACCGCGTCCGCCAGGGTCCGTCCGCTCGAGGGCCCCGCCGGGGGTGGCGCTCGCGCCGCGGGCGGGATGGCCGCCCGCGCCGCACCGTCTGCGGCGGCGCCGGAGGTTAGCTCGCCCACACCATCGGGACCTTCCGGGGCGGCTCTTGCTGCATCCACGTTCGTCTCGCCCTCCGCCACGGGGGGAGGGAGCTGGACCCCGCGCCTGCTGCTCGCCGCCGCCTTCCGCCTTGTCGTGGTCGCGCCCTTCTTCGGTCGAGGCGGCATGATGGAGACCCGCTTCAGGAAGTACTTCGCCCCTGGGTCCCCACGGTCGGCGCCAACTGTTGGCGAGAGGCTTCTCGGACAGTAAGTGTGGGCACCCCGGGTCGGAGACCGAGGTGCTAGGGGGAGACTTGGGGAACGAAGCCAAACGTCTGCGGGACTTTATCCAACTACCGCCGAAGACAACTGTATAGGAGAATTTGTGGTTGAAGCATGTATTGATCTCCTCCCATACG
The DNA here is from genome assembly GCA_019208055.1 of Stipa capillata. Lineage (NCBI taxonomy): Eukaryota > Viridiplantae > Streptophyta > Magnoliopsida > Poales > Poaceae > Stipa > Stipa capillata. The sequence goes on from JAGXJF010000266.1 coordinate 187,428, forward strand.
GGGTGCCAACTTGCCCTTATATAGGCAAAACCGGCTCACAAGTGTAAATACATCGCTACCCCTCAAAAGGTTACAATCTTTTCCCAGCCCGTCACCGTACATTTGGCCGAACTCATACTCTCCACCTCGCCGCTACCTACTACATGCGCCGGTATATTCGTAGATTCCCTTCGCCGGTACGGCTTGCCTCCGCCTTTGCCGTCCTTTGTGCCGGCGACCTCGTCCGTATCCGGCGGCCCTGCCTCGCCTTCCTCCTCGCCTTCATTCTCGCCCTGGCCAAGTCGCCCTCTCACCTCGTCCACGGGGGCCGACTTGCTCCTTGCTTCAGTGGTTAAGTCGCCCGACCGAGATGGCTTCCCGTTGGCTCGAACCCACCTGAGACCCCTGCATAACACCTCACGTTAATCATGACATGAACAGAGGACAGGGGGTACCTCGTCCTGGAGCCTCCTCCGGACTCCCCCAACACATAGAAATTTAATAACACCAATTGTCACCAAATCAAGATGTTCCCATTAGGACGTCTACAGAGATAAGAGTCAGCCGTTGACTTTTTGTTTCCTCTATGTCATCTAGAATTGATATTAAAGGTAATACACACAAAGGCATCTACAAAGGTAGAGTCAGCTGTCGACTCTTTGACTCTTCATGCTATCTAGAATTGATGTTGAAAATAACTCATGCAATGGATTGCCTCTTAAGTTGAATCTACATGAATAGTTAGTATTAAATGCAGCAGCATACAAAGGCAATTAGAATGAGTCCAGAGTTTGTATTCTTCGTAGAGCTTGACTCTTCGAAGAGTCAGTTTTATTTTTTCTCCTCTATATCAACAATTATCTTACGTAGCAGGATGAAGAATAAGCTAGTGTCACGCCTTTGTAGATGCTTCAATAGGTTGTCTCTTAAATTGACTCTACTCGAGGAGTTAGCATTAATACGGCAGCATACAAAGACAATAACGTCGACTCTAGAGGTTACAAGTTTGGTAGAGCCTGAATCTTCACTAAGAGTCAGTTTAATTCTCTCTTCTACTCCTCTCTCCTCCACATTAGTAATTATCCTATATAACAAACTTGAGAGTGGCTGAGTCTAAGTTGTACAAGGAGTAGAGTAGTGGCAGTAGGAATTTGAGTAGGAGTCAATTAAAGAAAGGGAAGGGCAGGACTTAACCTTGTACAATAGCAGTTAGAGAAGGAGTCTAGCAAGGAGATATTTCTTGATCGGAGTTGCACCTTCTTGCCTAACAAGGAGTTGCACATCCCCTATGAAATGTACAATGACTATTCTGTCTACGAAGTAACCGAAATCAGGTATTTCTATTGCTTCAGAGTCACCATTCTTACCACCTTCATTATTCCTTACTTGAGTAAGAACTACTGTTCATAATAGCTTCTCTCACTCAATCCAACAATCTTGAATTCTGAATTTGTAGGACTCATGATTTCCCTTGCATTACTAAACTACTGCTCTCCTTTCCCTTATTCTCCCAATCAGTTAAGTGTAGAGCCAATGTGCTATTACTACTAAAGATAGTAATCTGATCTGATTTTCTCTTTCCAGAACTGGTGTAAAAGTTGATAAGTGATTCCGTTCTTCCACTATCGACAATCTAGTAAGATCAATTTCCCGAGTCAACAATCTTTTCAAACTTCTTGCCTAAGGAAGAGTTGTGCCTTATTTTACGACTCAACTCGAACAATGCCTAAGTCTCTCAATCTGGTAAACTCTTCCAAATCAAGATTTGTTCATTAGAAGCGCTTAGCTCACCCTCTCAAGGAAAAGAGCGCGCCATTGACCTTGCCCTTCCGAACCTTCTCAGGGTTTCATGGAACCATTTCTTTGAATGTCAAATCACTTGAGGACCATGAAGTTTTCATGTGACTCCCTCCTTGCTCTTCCCCCTTTCCCTTTTCTTCTCCCATCATTAGTGATCTTGAGGTCGAGATCTTCTTTGAGGGGGGTAGGTCAACCCATTTTCTTAATCGCAAGATTAGTGAGGATAATCGCTGGATAAAAATATTTTTTCCTCATCCCATGCATGCATTTAGGTTAGTTGAAAATGAGTCGGTGCAAAAACCCTAAAATCTTAGCCTAGAATCCACTTGAATAAAAACAATTCGAAGTGAAATTTATCTAAATATGGATACTATAATTTTTATGAAACTTAGATATTTCTGTGAAATTATCCAAACATTTTCAAATAAAGGTTAAAATTAAAGTACTTTAACCTCAGAAAAATCATGTAGTTTAAATGTCGTAGGGGCTCTCTATGGCTCTTCTAAACTTTAAGAATCAGGTTTGAATCTCTAAGATGCAAATATCTAATTTTGAATTTTAAAGCAAATATTTATTCAAATATGAAATTATTAATGAGAGAAAATGAAATTAAAAAATCTAAACCTTGTACGAACGATCGGGCTCCATAGCCACGTTCGCGTCGTTGAGATAGTCGGAATCGTCTTTGTTTGCTCGATTCGACATATGTATGTGCATTCTAGGGTTTCATCTATATCTATATCTATACTACTATTAAAAGCACGAGTTTTTCTTTTCTACAACCACCCCGTTTACTGTACACAGAACATCTCCAACCTTTGGATCACAGCTATCCAATGGAGCAGAGCCCCGCTGTGTTTCACTCCCGCTGTTTCCGATGATCAAACTCTGATCACGTCGCCCGCAGGATCGCCCTCCCTGTGCTCCGCCTCCACGCCCCCTCACCTGTGGTCCGCCTCCCACGTCACGATCGCTCCGTCGCCCGCGCGCCTTAGCACCCCCAACCCCCTCCCCCCAGGCGCGCCCTGCAGTCCTCCGCGCCGCGCACCTCCTCGCCGCGCACCTCCGCCTCCGCCCCGCGCACCTCCGCCACTGCACGCTTTCGCCCCGGCCGCCTCTGCCGCCGCACGCCTCCGCCCCCGCCGCCTCCACCCCGGCCGCCTCCGCCGCCATGCACCTCTGCCTCGGCTGCCTCCGCCCCGGCAGCCTCCGCCGCTGCGAACCTCCGCCCCAGCCGCCTCCGCGCCACGCGCCTCCACCCCGGCCGCCTTTGCCGCAGCGTGCAACGCGCGCCTCCACCGCCGATTGCGCGCCTCTGTGCTCGGCCTCCCCAAGCCGTTGGTGCGGCTGCCACTGCTGCTACTTCGATTGGTGTTCTACTTCTACTGCGCACTCAATTTGATGATGCATTTGTTCTATAACCCTCTCTGATGGTCCCCTCCCATAGCCTATGATTCCTGCGGTGATTTCATTAGATTTCTACTCGTTCTGCTTAATCGGTTCTTCTTTAGCTGATTAGGGATAAAAATAAATTCTAGGTATTGCTATTGTTCCTAACACTGTTGATTAATCTCTGTCTGAGTTCTATTATTGACTATTGAGTGTATTTCAATTCACTGGATTATGAAGTTAATTCACTGGATATAAGAAGTCCATTAGTTGCTTATTATCTTGTTATTCTTGTCACATGTGGCAAAATAATGCTCCATATTTATATTGCAATTGTGCATTGTATGATAACAGATGTTTCCTCTTTCAGGGTGGTGTTGGGTTAAGAATTAGAGTCTATGAATAGGTATACTGCTATTTTGATTTTTGTTAACTTGTATGAATGATCCACTCTTTCTGCTGAATGATTTGCTTTCGCTTATGCCTTTCCTTATGAAATGTCATAAGAATCTTACGTTGTTATTTTGCCAGGGGATTGCTCTGAGAGGGTTATTCATCATTGACAAGGAGGGCGTGATTCAGCACTCTACCATTAATAACCTCGCTATTGGCCGCAATGTGGATGAGACATTGGGAACCCTTCAGGTAGAATGTTGCTTGCCATGTATTTTTATAATGTTTTATGACTGCTTGGGGTTTTTATTTGTTATTTCACCCATTCTTAGTAAACCGCTTCAGTTTTTTGCTTTGTCTGTGAGGTTGAGTTTGGTTTGCTATTGGTAGCGGTACTAGGACGCGATTTATGATCTGTCACAATGTGGGGTTGAATCCGAAGGGGCAGAGAGAGAGAGAATAGGAGGTTGTGCGTGTGTGACGCGAGACGAATCCGAAGGCGCTTGGCCCGCCCGGGACACGGCAGCCGTCGTCGTTCTGCCTATACGCCGCCAACGGGCATGACCACGCTCACCTTGGCTCGGCAGGCTTTCCTAAGGTAACAAAAATCCATCGATCAATTGTCCCGTTTGATGCTCGCATGCATATTTTGATTAATCTCTCGAACATGCATGTCTGATGCTTTGTTTCTTGTGGTTTCTGATTAATTTTGCAGCAGAGGAGCAGCGCGTGTGAGGAGATGCATGGACGACGCTGGATAGCAATGCCTGGGAGGCCAAGGAGAGGCTGGATCAGAAGCTGGGAAGCCAGAGAGAATCTGTGGTCAAGAGGTATGCTTCTGTAGAGCTACAATCCATCAACTCACATTTTTTCAGTGAAGTTCAGAAATTCAGATCGAATCCAGACTTCAGAGGGCCTGTCCTTCATTAATTAATCAAGTAGTAACACATGATTCAGGAGAGCCTGGCTGTATCATAACAGGCGTAGTTCCAAGTGTCTGAATTTCGAAGCAAGATATAGTAAACCTCTATCATTAGCAGTTCCTTTTAGATACAACGCGTCAAAATACTTGTGTGCAGGAATCTAGCATCCTTCCTATTTTCAGGGTCCTCTGATTTTGATTTTATGATTTGTGGTTAATGTAAACATGAGTTCTTACTGCCCAATACAACAAAAATGATCTGAATCTAAGATATTGTTACAAGGTGATTTATTTTTCTTGTGTTTTGCTTCTGTACTTTTATTTTTATCTGATTCTATTCATCCATTCTCTATGGCAGGACAATGAATCAACTTTAATTCCCAGTGTCTCCTTGCCTTCCAATGCACTGCCCCTAGATTCCAAAAGGCGTTTTGGTTCTTCTGATAAGTTGAGGTCAGAATAATGTCATTGTTGCCATGCCATTAACAAATGTATTGACTACTCATTTTGTTCTCTCAAAGTCTCTACAGCAGCAATTCTTCTGGTCTTGAATTTTCCAAGTTCCTACTAATAATGTTGTATGCAAATTGAATTCATGCTTTTTCGGGGCTGTAAATTTAGCAAACCTTGCTTGACAACAATATGCTTTTAAGCGACAGTATTGAATGTGTTTCTATCTCAAACACTACTCATCATGAAAACTTTGTTTAATTGAACTTGATATATTTAACTATTTAGAGATCTGACTTGATATACTGCATATCTTGGCATGGCATTGCATGTTAATATCATTTGTATCTTGGCATGGCATTGCATGTTAATATCCATTACACAAAAGCTGTGAAGATGATGGGCAATCATGTTAATGTAGTCAACCTTGATTTCTCTGAGGTAAATTGTGTCCACATGTCCAAACTGCATGTGCCTAAAGCTTGGTAATTAGTGATATCTTCTGCTTCTTTTAGATACTACCAGAAGAAGTGGAAGCAGTGCTAAAGGAGGCAGCTATAATTTCCATGGGTACAGAAGTTAATGATCTTGACCTATTGCACTCGCCTTATTGCACACGGTGACAGTTTGATGAATTTGGCGAGATTAACTGCAGGTTCTGCAGAGATTAACTACACATGCATTCTATCAGATAGGAATGGCTATGCACTGTCAAATCTTTATCATGTTTACTCCAAGAATGTAGGCTGTAACAACCGGAGTATATAAGAATGTAGGCTATAATTTTTACAACTAGGATCTATGCATATTATTATGTTCTATGCAAGAGATATGTCATCTTATTAGAACAGATAAGTTGGCCACATGTTTGCTGAAATTAAAGAACAAACCAATTCCATCCAATTAGGTCCAACTTTTAAAACCATCAGGCATACGATTTCTTCTGAAGAATCGTGTCCTTGCGTGCATACAATTTCTGAATATTTGAGTCAGTTCAAATTGCTGTAGAGCTACAATTTTTTTGAGCTTGAATTTGATCCACCTGTGTTGTTTTACTTTTATCGTACAGTTGTTGCACACATCAGACAATACCAAATCTCTGAAAATTTTATATGTTGACATCGTTTCTTCTTTAGCTGATTAGGAACAGAAAGAATCTCATTTGATCCTTGGTGTTGCCGAGTCGATGGTGATCATGTACAGATTCATGTTTACCTTTGCCAATGACAAGCCCGACCTGGGTCCGAATCTGTTCCTTGCTTGGGCTAGCTGGTATGTCATTCTTGTCGTGATGATTCTTGCTGTGGGTTAGTCCAATTCTAGCCTTTTTCATTTGGTTTTGAAGTCATGAATGTGTGTATGCAGGGTCTGTGTGTGGACTGCCATCTTGCTGTTCTTGCTAGCGGTACTAGGCACATGCTTGATCATCAAACGGATCACCCGTATCTCCGGCGAGCTGTTTGGGCTCCTAATTGCAATGCTCTTCATGCAGCAGGCTATTAAGGTTGGTGCAAAAGGCATCCGTTTTGGTGTCATTGCTCATCTAGGCTTCAAATCCTGTGCTGATACAGAAACTTTTTTAAGAATCTTGTTGATCTTGGTTTGCTTTCTTTGAGGTGTATGTGGTATGAACTTTGTGGCAAACATCAATTGCTCTTAAGAATAAATGAGCGCATAATCCTTTCAAAGGTGGGATTGGCCAAAGGACCGTCTGGTATGCTTTTTTCAATTGCTTAACAAAATGCTATGAGCCCTCATCGTGTGCATTAACTGAGATTTGCAGTCTCCTAGCTAAGACAAAAGGGTATTCGGCTGGGAATCTCAATGGCATATCTCTGTTCATGAGCTCAGAAATCTGCAATCTTAGTCATGCATGCGTATCCTGAGCTCCTTTATATATTAGTTGAGACGTGCGTTGCCCGTGCATGCTTAGTAGTGTTATCCAACAGCTGAGATAAATTCTTAGAGGATAATCATAGAAATAAATAAAAAAAGAAAGTGGATAAGGAAGGCGGTGGGCATCAGATAAGCCTCACTGCCCATCCCCATCCGAGCTCTCCTCATATGGGGGAGCTACCAACCGGCCACCTAGGGCCTTGTCGCCTCCACCTCTAGCCGGCAGGCTACCGGCCAGCACTGCTCCCACTGCTCCACCGCTTGCTCCGCCGCCTCCGCTAGCGCGTTGTCGCCAGCGCCTCCTCAAGTGCCGCTTGATGCTGCCGCCGCTTACGTCTCCTATACCGCTTGGGGGAGCTGCCGTTTCCCCTTGCTTCCATCGTCGGCATGCCTTCGCCACTAGCTAGCTCGCCACCGCCCCTCCGCTTCACCCCCTCTTGCCGCGTCGCGCCTCCCCGCTCTTCTCCCGCGTGGGCGTCGGCAAGGAGCTCTACCGCCGCAGCTTCAAGCGACTACCGTCGGAAGGACCCACCGCCGGCTGGCCTCCTCCAACCGGCCCTCCTTACCCACTATTCTTGCCGCCTCCGTGCGCACATCTCCACCGATGGGAGCAAGTCCGCCACGTCGCTTGTGCCTGGCCATCACGATAGACCGCCCCAACTCCATGCACTGGCCAAGCCAGCGACCAGAGCCCCTCACCAGCACTAGCACACGCCGATCAATCGCCGCCTAGCCCTGCCTCTGGGCAACGCCAGAGCCGCCCGGTCTGCCTTCTTTCGTGTTGCTCCTACCGCAGCGCACCTAGCCCGCTGGTGAGCACCAGCCACCACACGCCTCATTCTGCCCCTGCTGCCGTCGTAGCACAACCATGCCGAGCCGTTGCCGTGTTGTCGCAGCTAGGGCTAACTCGCCCTAGCTCCCGCACGCCACTGCCGCTCCACCTTCCCATGTTGCAGCTAGGGCTAACTCGCCCTAGCTCCCGCACGCCACTGCCGCTCCACCTTCCCATGTTGCATTCTTCCTCCATCCCACTGCGGCAGGCAGTGCCTTCATCCTCCTCACTGCTGCCACCCATGGAGATGAGCGAGCTGAAGTTCGAGAAGAGGAGGCGAAAGAAGAATGGAGAAGGAAAGGGGCAGTAGAAGAAGAAGAAAGAAAAGAATGCGAGGTGGAAGATAAAGAAGAAAGAGAGGAGATGGTGCCGTGCCAATTCCTGATCTGCTACTGTTATGCCATCATCGACGATTTCTCTCGTACTCACACATCAAGGGTATCTCTGTAGTGCTCGTAAATGTTGGTTTAGTGTAGATGCAAGAGTTTGCGAATAATTATACGATTTTGGCGATGTGCTAGTTGTCAGTTGTCGCTAGGGTTGTTAGCTTCCGAGGTTGTTCCGATGTCTTCCGGTTTGTTATCGCAAAATGAACCAAAAAGATAAACTGTAAGCTATAGTTAATAGCTTTGTTTAGAATATTTAATGTATTTCAATAAGCTGCTTGAGAGATGATGCCCAAATAATCCCGATGTCCAAAGTTCCTTCTAATTAAAATATGCAACTTCGAGTAATGCAAATGGTTGTGAACATATGAGAATTGGATTATAAAACTGTGCACGAGAGTTTAGACCATCGAGCTATGTCGATAACTTTGACATATACCCAATAGATCATGCATGTCGATACTATAGGAATATCGAATCTTAAACCTTATCTTAATAACAATGCCCTTTGCTATACTATAAATAGATCCGAACTTGCATCCTTAATTTGTCACATGCATTGCATGCATGTTATCCAATGAACCTAACACATATTAAGCTAAATTAGCCATTTAGGTCATTGCCTTGAATTATTGAATTATGCGTACATCCTTGCCTTAGTCACATGTTTAACATCATGCATGTATCCACAACTAAAGATTTATCCATAATTAAAACTACAACCCACCTAAACCTAAATCTATGGAGTCAAACCATGGTATTAACATCGACGTGCAGTAAATCTACATGTATATCCTTTGTACACAAAATAGTGAATATTGTATCTAACCTTAATAAAAGTATACCTTAGTAGGTCCTAACATATAATAGCTTACCCTTGTAGAAGACCATGTACATACTATGCATACATCCATGTTAAGGTTTAAGCCCCATTACAACTGAATTAAAATAAGGCCACCGCTGGATAAACAATACCTAAACTCTATTAGCTTTAAAATTCACTTTGTTTCATTCCAACATACATTACATTCATGCCTACTCTTTCCAATAGTTCCCCATACTTGACTTTCCCTTTTAAGGGGTATTTTGCTTCTTGTCAAAAGCAAACTTGGGAATAATTATGCGTCTTTCTCCAGCTCTCAGGCAAGCAAAGAACTGTTTCCTTGTCATGCACTTATTTGATTCCACATTTTATGTGTATTTTTATTTGATTGTTTATTGTCGATTGGTTGCGCAATGTGGAAATGTTTAAATCGTTGGCTAGTGCAAACTGAACTTGGGAGTAAGAGTGACGAGGGGATAGTGACGGTGCAATTGGAGGTGAAATTGGTCTGTTAATACCATTCACCTGGTAAATTGGTCTATCAACACCATTACCACTTATCAGCTGTATGTGAATCTTGACCCCAGCGAAAGTCCTTCTAGTGTGGATGTCGTCCTCTTGGGGCCTTGCAAACCCTCATTTGGAGAACCTTGGAGCACTTCTCAGTGATGCTAAACGATGACATTTGTTCATGATCGTGAATTGCGCTTGAATATCATCTGTCATGGTGATATATATGGATTGAACTGGAATATCACCTGTCATGGTGAAAAATTAAGTTGTCTAACTCATTATCAGAACATGTCTATGTTCTTTTGGTATTGATTAACTATGGGCACTTGGATGAGAACTTCTAATATTCGTTATTGCAATGTCAATTGCCATGCTACCTTATTGTCCTATGCCATGCTACGTTTCATGTCAAGTGCAATTAAGTCTTGCGAGTACGAAAGTACTCAATGGAATTTCATTCTAATTGTTTATTTTGGACAGGTGAATAGGTGTAAAGGGTTATCGCGTTACCACTTGCTTACTTTACTCGGTTGGCTAAAGATCTTGTAGGCATTAATTGATTTTGATGATGGTCCCATGGACCATCAGGTAACATGCCTTAATTATGTTTCCGTTGTTGAATTTGATGAGTTAAGTTATCAACTACGACCTAAGGGTCATTTATTTGTAATTAACTAACTTGCCCATGTGTAAGGGACGTAGTCTATTAACTCTGTAAATCTCATTGTAGAGTTTGCATTGTGATTATCGAGTTGTTGAACATGTCCTTCCATACACAGTGCATGTGTGATTTGAAATGTATGGAAGCGATGACAAAGAGTTGGTGTCGGTCTCTAGCTTGTACATCAATGGTGACTATCTCAGTTGAGTGATTCGCTAGCTGTGATGCAATCGCCGACTAGGTAGTGTGTGGACTCTTGTGCTAGGCTCTCGAGCAACCCACTAGCTGCGTGCTTCAGCCGGCTAGGTTAGGGTGTGGCTATGGATGTCGAGTTCCTCTAAGTGGTTGCGGTTAGCATTGCACGAGATAGACACTAAAGCTCTACCACGGTAATTCAAAATTTATCCGGACTCTTGATTGATGTACACCTCTACCTGGCTTGACCAACAATGATACATACAACTACGTGTGCATATGCTGTGTTAGTCTAGTGTCGGACCGCTCAATGGTATGTATATATGCTGTGTTGAGAGGTTACTCGGGTACTTCGGTGGGACATCACCTTCAAGTCTATTTAGAACCCGGGTCCCGACACAGGCTCTCAAATGTGCCCTGTGTTTGGCCCCAGTGCGCAAAATGCTAGACTTCACTGCTTCTTCCGTTGTCGAGTGCGAGCTTCTGGCGGTGGTCTTGGTGCCGTTCTTCATCAGGGCGGTGGACCATTGGCTTTTTATAGTCAGCAAATCACTCCACGACACGCCAAGCTAGTGGCCTATGAGAGGGAGCTCATCGGCCTCGTCCAGGTGGTGCGCCATTAGCAACTATGCTTATGGGGATGTGCATTCACCATCCACACCAATCACTGAAGCTTGAAGTTTATCCTGGATCAACGCCTCTCCACCATCCCACAACATCAATGAGTGAGCAAGCTATTCAATTATGACTTCACGGTGGAATACCGTCCGAGGCGTCCCAACACTGTCGCCGATGCCCTCTCTAGGCGCGACTCTGACAACGACCTCGTCACGACTTGTGCCATCTCGGCATCATGCTTTGCTCTTTTTGATGATTTGTGCTTGGAGATTGTGGCATCCATGGAACTTTTCGCCCTGCATGACTGCATCCTGTCTAGTTAGCTCAGCGCTCCGGGTCGTCCTGCGACGACCTGATCTTGCATGGTCGTCTTCTCCATTGTTGGCACCAATACTGGAACAGGTGCATGCAGCTCATCATGAGGGTTTACAAAAGACACTGCGTCGTTTATGCACCACCTTCCATATCCCTGGTGACCGCACCTTGGTACGTAATTTGGTGCATGCCTGCGTCATTTGTCAGAGCAACAAGATAGAGACTCTTTATCCAACCAGTCTGACATCTCGATGGACTTCATGGAGGCTCTTCCTCGGGTCCACAGCAAGACAGTGATCCTCTCAGACGGTGATTGCTTCTCCAAATATGCACATTTCATGTGCGCTCAGCGCACCCGTACGTACCACTGCATCAGTAGCACGGGCCTTCTTCGACGGCATTGCTTGCCTTCATGGTCGTCCCTAGTCTATTGTCAGCGATCGCGATCTTGTCTTCACCAACAATTTTCATGAGACTTATTTTGCTTATTTGGAGTGCGCCTACACATGAGTTCCACATTTCACCCTCAATCTGATGGTCAGACCGAGGTGGTGAACAAGGTGATTGCTATGTATCTCTGTTATGTGACGGGGATCACCCTTGTCAATGGATGGATTGGTGGGCTTGGACCGAGTATTGCTTCAACTCGTCCTATCACTTCTCACTTCGAGACACACCCTTCAAGGTAGTACGGCCGAGATCCCCCATCATTGCCCATTTATGCAACTGGTGAGGCACGTCCTATCACTTCTCACTTCGTGACACACCCTTCAAGGTAGTCTACGGCCGTGATCCCTCAGCATTGCCCGTTTATGCCACTGGTGAGGCCAAGGTAGCTGCAGTTGAGACTGCTTTGAGTGAGCTTGACCAGTTTTTGCAAGAGGCCGTGAGCGTCTCTCCTTCAAGCCACACGCATGGGAAGCTAGCTAACTGCGGTTGCAACTAGTGAGGCCAAGGTAGCTGCAGTTGCAACCGGTTAGGTCAAGGTAGCTGCAGCTAGAAATACTATGATGACAACCATTGTGAGCTGCACTTCGAGTTGGAGAATGGCCGTGGCTGCGCCTTCATCATCAGCAGGCCACCTCGCTGCCCAGCCCCACGCGTGGAAAGCTAGCTCAGCTATTTTATGGGCCGTATAAAATTCTGGAGCGTATCGGTTCGATTGCTTACAGACTTGAGCTTCCTGAAGGATCTTGCCTACAAAATGTCTTCCATGTGAGCCTTTCAAAGAAATTCGATGGTGCCGCTCCGGATGAGAATCCTGTGTTGCCAATAATTGGAGATGGTCATGTCATTCCTGCACCAGCCAAACTCTTTGGCTCAAGCATGCGCCGTGGTGTGAAGCATGTCTTGATCCAGTGGACAGGGGCGTCAGAGATGGAAGCAACTTGAGAGCCATTGGACGACTTCGTCAAGCAATATCCAGATTTTCAGCTCACAGACGAGCTGCTTGTCAAAGAGGGGAGAGATATTATGTGGGGAATTCTCTATAGGAGAAGAGACGCACCAAACCTGATAATGGCTGAGTCCGAGTTGTACAAGGAGTAGAGTAGTAGCAGTAGGAGTCGGATTCGGAGTCGGTTAAAGAAAGGGAAGGGCAGCCCTTAACCCTGTACGGTAGCAGTCAGAGAAGGCAGCAAGGACATATATTTGGAGTTGGGTTTAGCCTTGAGAGTTGATCCTATGTATAAAGGATCTCACCTGTGCTTCAGAGTACAAGTAATAGATCAGTAAAGTTCTAGTTCCTTAATCCCCTGTTCTGTCTATCCCTAATCCCTGTTACCTTCTAGTCTTCTACTACCGTACCGGCTACGACGCTGCCACGCCGACGTCTCGTCAGCCCTCAAGCTCCACCAGGCCACGGAATAGCCTTACGATCTCAATGCTCTTCCACTTTACTTGCATAGATCATGGGGGTACAAATTATATATGCTTTGTTCAGCTCCATAGACCTAAAGTAATGCTTAATTACTGCATTTTCTTTGCTTGGATTTTATATGGCAATATGAGTGTGTCGTTCTGGTGCCATCTATTCGCTTGGATTTGACATATCACTGTGCGTGAGTAACTGGTGCCATCTCTTCACTTGGATTGGAAGTATCATTCTGAGTTCATTCATGAGCTTTTTTACGGTAACTTGTACTACCTAAACAGGTGTGGGAGTACCGATTAAATCTAGGGATAATGAGATATATGCCACTGCAAATAGGTCGAAATAGAGAAGTACCACTACTGTTTGAGGCCTCGTACAAATGCCATTAAAATTTGACAATACTTAGAAATACGCCATTACGAGCGTTTTGAAACGATTTCGGGGGAATACAGCGCCGTATTTCATACCGTATATACGCTGTCTCTCACTTACAAGCGGGCCCCATATGTCAGGTTCTTCTTCCTCCACTCTCTCTCTCTCTCTCCTCTCTTCCCCCATCTCTCTCTCTCTGGACGGCGCCGACGTCAACAATCCGTTCGCGGCGCAGCTGATGGAGGTGATGGAGCTCCTCCACGGGAACCTGGAGGGGAAGTCGCGGCTGTACAAGGACCCCGCCCTCAGCAGCATCTTCCTCATGAACAACGGGCGATACATGCTGCAGAAGATCCGCGGCTCGCCGGAGACGAACGCCGTGCTCGGCGAGTCGTGGGCGCGAAAGCAGTCCACGAACCTGAGGCAGTACCACAAGAACTACCAGCGGGAGACGTGGAGCCGCGTGCTCACCCTGCTCCGCGACGACGGCGTGCTCACCGTGAAGGGGCACGTCCAGAAGCCGGTGCTCAAGGAGCGGTTCAAGCAGTTCAACGCCGCCATGGACGAGATCCAGCGGACGCAGGGGGGCGGGTCGTCAGCGACGAGCAGCTGCAGTCTGAGCTGCGCGTGTCCATCGCCGCCGTCGTCGTGCCGGCGTACCGGTCCTTCCTCGGCCGGTTCGTGCAGAGAGAGAGAGAGAGATGGGGGAAGAGAGGAGAGAGGCGAGGCGAGGCGGGCCCATCTGCCGGCGGTGGTGGCGGCGCCGGAAGCACCGGGGGATCCTTGCGGATGCGCGGGGAGGCAGACGGCGGCGCTTGGGGGCGAGCGACGTGGCGCGGCGTCGGCGTCGGCGCGGTGGAGTCGCGGGAGGAGGGGGAGGCGGGCCCATCTGCCGGCGGTGGAGAGCCCGAGATTGCTGGTGGGGCCGTAGGTCTGGCGCTGGAGGGCGGAGACGCCGACGCGGGGTCGAGGTCCGGCGACTGATCTCGCAGCGCCCGGCGAGCGAGCGCGGAGAGCTCGAGGACGGATGGCTCGGCAGTGGCGGTGGCGGCGGCTGCTACGAAGACGGGGAAGGGAGGTGGGGCCGGAGGGGATCGCCGGAGGAGGTGCGGCGGCTGCTACGAAGATGGATGGCTCGGCCAACGCTGCCACCTCGCCCTTCGCTGCTTAGAGGAGAGAGAGAGAGAGATGGGGGAAGAGAGGAGAGAGAGAGAGAGAGTGGAGGAAGAAGAACCTGACATATGGGGCCCGCTTGTAAGTGAGAGACAGCATATATACGGTATGAAATACGGCGCTGTATTCCCCCGAAATCGTTTCAAAACGCTCGTAACGGCGTATTTCTAAGTATTGTCAAATTTTAATGGCATTTGTACGAGGCCTCAAACAGTAGTGGTACTTCTCTATTTCGACCTATTTGCAGTGGCATATATCTCATTATCCCTTAAATCTAACCCTTTGTTTAGTGGGTTAATTTAGACATTTTCTCCTGCTAATGTAGGGCTAATATGGATCCAACTCCTTGCTTCGTGCTCACGCCGCCGCCTGCTGTCCTGATTGCGCGCACGCGCCGCTCCAGCACGCCGCTTGGCCGCGCCAGCACGTCCGCCCGCGCGCGCGTCGCCCGGCCTCCGTCCACCCCACGCCTCCGCCTCGCCTGGCCTCCACCCACGTGCGGGTGCGTCCGCGCCGCCGCGCTCGCCTCCGGCCGCCTTCCCGCCTCCTGCCGCCTGCCTGCGTCTCCGCCCGCGCCTTCGCCTGGGCTCGCCCTCGCCTCTGGTGGCCGCGCCCGTGTCTGACCGCAACTACCTCACGCTGCTCCAGCACGCCGCCTGGCCGCGCCCGCACCTCCGGCCGCGCGCGCGCGTCGCCCAGCCTCCGTCCACCCCGCGGCTCCGCCTGGCCTGGCCTCCGCCCGCGTGCGGGTGCCTCCGCACCGCTGCGCTCGTCTCCGGCCGCCTTCCCGCCTCCTGCCGCCTGCTCGCGTCTCCGCCCGCACGGGCGTGGCCCGGACTCTGGCCGGCCCGCCCCTCCGCCTGGGCTCGCCCTCGCCTTCGACGGCCGTGCCCGCGTCTGACCACCTAGGCTCGCCCTCGCCTCCGGCGGCCGCGCCCGCCTCCGGCCGCCTGCCCAGGTAACGCCCGCGACTGGGCCTATCTCCCATAGTCGCATCCCCTCTCGAGCTCTCAAGTCTCGACTAGTCGTTCTGCTGGCAGTCTATCACCAAGTTGCAAGCGCCCAGCTGTGCGCGTCCACCGGCCTCGATCTGGCTGCGATTCAACGTGGCCTTCCAGGAGCTGCAGCTTGTTAATTCTTACCAGTGTCAGGGATGACGAGACGATCGAGCACGCAGTAGGATTTCTCCTCTTCATGTGACACACGCTCACATGTTTGATTGAAATTTCAGTAGTAGTATTTCGTGGTTTTCTTTTGTTTTGTCCAGGCGAGAGGTTGTGTTGCTCTTTCACGATGCCTCGGCGAGTACTGGAACCAGGATTTTAATTCCGCACAGCACGCAGTGCAATGTGATGCACCAGCAAGTTTGATATGGGCTGTTGATGTATCGATCCAGTGATTGATGGGTACTGGAATAATATGCGCCTATATCTTTGAGAAGTAATAAATTAAAGCCTGTTATTTATGCCATGCTGCTATTTTGTACAGAATTAACATGTTCATCTTCAAAGTGACGTGCCGTCATCAAAATAATGTCGTGTGCTAGAACAGAATCGGTAGTTTATGCAGTATGTAATAGAAAAAGTGACATTACGTTTGTGAAATCAGATTATGGAACTTTTTTTCTTTCTATAAGTTTGTTAAGGTGCAAATTTAGAACATCTTTATGAGCCGATAAATGCGACATTCTAGTTTCTGCTTTGTTGGGTACAGTTATTAATTTCTTTAAGTTCTCATAGTTTTAATTTGTGATAGCTCATTACAATTTGTGATGTTCAATTTTTTTTGTGATAGTTCCTCAGAGTTATGGAACGAATGTACTAAATATAATGCTTGATGATGTCATATTTGTAGCATGGAAGGTTACAACGCCAGTTTAGAGGAGATTGAAGAATATCATATGATGGTGAGTTAGATGTTTCAAAGCGAGGAAGAGGGTTTCAAGCACTACAATAACTATGCAGGAAAAAAAGGATTCAGTGTCAGATTAGATGAGAAGGAGTGCATCAAGGGTATAGAAATGGTGATGCGAAGACGTTTCTGCTGCTTTAAAGAAGGCTGCCGTTTGGAGAAGTACTTTGAAGCAACTAATCAGAAAAGGGAGCCGCGACCGCTCACCCATTGTGGCTGTAAAGCTATGCTTGAGATCCAGCACAATCCTGACATGGGTCTGTGGTTTGTTAAAAAATTTGTTGATGTGCATAACCATCCGCTTGCTGAGCCTGACCAGATAGCTTTTCTACGGTCGCATCATCGGCTAACCGACGCTCAGAAAGCTGATGCAGTGGAATATGGACTTGGTGGCCTTCGTACGTGCGAAATCATGGAAGTGATGGAGAGGCACTATGGTGGCTATGACAAGGTCGGATTCGTTTCTCGGGACCTGTACAATTTCTTCGCCAAGTACAAGAAGAAAAGGATCTTAGGTAGCGATGCAGAATTTGTGCTCAACCATATGAGAGCGCAGGTAGAACGAGATGCTGAGTTTTTCTTCAAATATAGTAAAGATGTTGAAGGTCATCTTCAGAATATATTCTGGGCAGATTCGCAATCTCAGATTGACTATGAAGCATTCGGTGACATTGTTGTGTTTGATAACACATATCGGGTCAACCGCTATAATCTACCATTTGTTCCATTTATTGGAGTGAATCATCATCATAGTACAGTTGTATACGGGTGTGGTATTGTTTCGGACGAGACCGTCTCGTCATATGAGTAGCTACTTGAGACATTTTTGGAGGCGATGAAGCAAAGCCACCCGAAGTCTGTGATCACGGATGGAGATGCTACAATGAGAAAAGCTATTAAGAAGGTTATGCCGAAGACAAACCATCGGTTGTGCAGTTGGCACATTGAGTAGAACATGGTACGTCACCTGCGTAATCCAATACTTGATGATTTCAGGAAACTCATCTATCATCCAATGGGAACATTTGAGTTTGAGAAATCTTGGGCTGAGTTCAAGGCAAGGTATGAGATCACATAACAGAACGTATGGATTTCGAAGATGTATAAACTTAGAAAGAGGTGGTCCGCGGCTTATACGAATGGAAGATATTTCTTAGGCATGCAAAGCAACCAGCGTAGTGAGAGCCTGAACTCTAGGCTCCATAAGCATCTAGATCGCAAAATGTCGCTGGTTGATTTGGTGGAGCACACTGAGCACTGCATGTCGCGTATTCGGAGGAATGAGGCTGAGTTGGATGCAAAAGCTTCACAGTCAGTCCCTTTCACAAGAATAAGTGCTCACCCATTAGAGAAAAGTGCTGCACGTATCTATACACCAAAGATGTTCAAGAAGGTAAGAGAGTGTATTTGTAAATCATGTGCATGGGAGATTGAAGAGGCGAGGGAGGACGATGGTTTGATCAGGTATGTAGTTGTGTTAAAAGATGGAGCGCAACATAGGTTCGTTGTGCAGTGTGTCTTAGATGGCTCATCTGTGAATGCTATCAACTGCCATTGCCGCAAATTGCAGTACGAAGGAATCCCATGTGCACACATATTTGCTGTTCTGAATTTGCTGGGTTTGGACACCATTCCTCGTTGTTGTGTTTTGATGAGGTGGACAATACAAGCCAAAACTGCATTTGTGTCAGAGAGGAACGCCAATACGCATGTGTGGTCAGAACAGATGGGTCGGTACCACGAACTGCGCAACAAGGCTAGCGTTGCTCTATTCAAAGCTTCAAAGAGCGTGGAGCATTCAGAAAAGGTGATGAATTTGCTACAAAGCATTATGGATGACCCCATCGGGAATGATGAGAACATGGGGGCAACACCGTTTGGTCCTTTGCCCGCCCATTATTCTGCCTCTAGCTATGCCTCCGGTGATGAAGTCCTTGATCCCAAGCAGATTGTTATAAAAGGTGCTCCATCTAAGAAGAGGATGAAGTCATTCCATGAGAGATTGAGGCAATCCCATGTGGCCAAGAAGAGAAAGAGAGCTTGCAGCGAATGTGGCAAATCCACGCACGACAGGCGCACTTGTCCAAAACTAAAGTAATTATTTATATCTTGTTATTTTGTACGACATTAGGTCCTTTTGTAGCAGGCTTATTTTTGTTTCCTTTAGTTTTTGCAGTTGAAGCCCGAACGAAAAGAAAAGCACGTGCTTGTGTTGGAAATAAAAGTACGAAAACTAGGAATATTACATTGTAGTCATGTTGAGAAATTGGCTCCAGAATTTATACCATCCCTTTATTTTGTTTGAGATGTGTAGATATTAGTGATTTGGTTGCAACCTCTAAGAATTAAGCTTCTAGAGGATAGCACATGCATTATGGCTGTAAGAAAGATAATTTGACTAAGCTTCCTCTGGATTTTTTCATAAAATTGTAATTGCATCTCCATACTGATCCATGTACATTCCTGCTCTTCAGCTCTTGTCGCTAGTTAGCAAGACAAAACACTAATTGTTACCTTCTCTGTTGTAATTAGCATGTTGGAGATCCATGGAAGACGCCCTGTACTTTGTTCCCAGCTCCTGACAACTTCTTCTATTGATGGCCAAAGGAGGAACAGCAAGGGCTTTAAGGAGGAAATTTGAGAAGGCCAAAGGAGGAACAGCTTTGTCATATTGCTGTTGTTAGTTAATTATCACCTTTTTGGACACCAGAATCATAATGTTTTAAATGACAAAATCTTGTGTTGATGAATTTTGAGAACCAGTTAATCTTTGTTTCCATGCTCGTGTTGCTCTGTACTCTGAGATGCACCTCTGTCGATTTAGCTAGTTAACGATTGTGCCTGCCAAACTATACAAGCGCCCTGTCTAGCTCAGTTGGTAGCAAGTTTGTTAACCTTGTGGTCGTGGGTTCAAATTCAAGGGTGTGCGTTTTTTTCATTATTTTATGCCTAGCTACTTAAGTATCTCTAGCTTAGTTGGTAAATTACCACGGCTGTTAACCTTCAGGTCATGGGTTCAAACCCCCATGGCCCATGACTTTTTTATTTTAATTGATGGATTGCTAACAGTTTACTTGTAAATAGAAATGTACCCAATGGTTGCACGAATATTATTTTTTTATTAATGGATAGCTAGAAGATGAAATGACGAAATATTTATGCGGTTTGTTAGTTCATCCAATCTTGGCAGCAGATGGCAGTGGGACTGAACGGCTCCGGTAGATGATAGTGGAACCCGACGGCTAAGGTTCATGGTAGTGAGAACATACTCAGAAGATAGACGGTACTGAACAAGACGCCTATGGTTCGTGTTAGTGAGATCGGACAACTCCTGTAGATAATAGTCTAACCATACCAAGCGGATGGATGTGAGTGCAACCAGATAACGAGGGTACATGGTGTGACCAGACAACTGTTATAGAATTATTTTATGCAAGCTGGTACTAATTTAGATTTCTGATCGTGAGTTCTAGCGCCAAACATGAAATCAGAGAATAATTCTTTGCTTTGTTAGTTCATCCGATATTGACGATAGATGGCATGTGTACCGATCGACTCCAATAGATGATGGTGAGACCGGATCGAGTGCTATACAATTATTTCACTTGTTACTTCATCCGATATTCATGGCATATGACAGGTGGACCGACCGACGATAGATGGTAGTGGGACCGAAAGGTACTAGGTTAGATGGATGTGAAACTGGATATCCGGTACAAATTTTACATATTGTGAAAATGGTAGTATAATTCGCGTACTTAACTATTTTTCCTGACATACAAGATAACAACCTTGTCTAGCTCAGTTTGTAAAAGCGCATAGGTATTAACCTTCAGGTCATGGCTTCGTGTCCCACGTTGGTACGTAAGTTGATATTTTTTTGGTTTCAGAGCTTTTTTTTATTTTAATTGATGGATTGTTAACAGTTTACTTGTAAATAGAAATGTACCCAATGGTTGCACGAATATTAGTTTTTTTATTAATGGATAGCTAGAAGATGAAATGATGACATATTTATGCGGTTTGTTAGTTCATCCGATCTTGGCAGCAGATGGCAGTGGGACTGAACGGCTCCGGTAGATGATAGTGGAACCCGACGGCTAAGGTTCATGGTAGTGAGAACATACTCAGAAGATAGATGGTACTGAACAGGACGCCTATGGTTCGTGTTAGTGAGATCGGACAACTCCTGTAGATAATAGTCTAACCATACCAAGCGGATGGATGTGAGTGCAACCAGATAACGAGGGTACATGGTGTGACTAGACAGCTGTTATAGAATTATTTTATGCCAGCTGGTACTAATTTAGATTTTTGATCGTGAGTTCTAGCGCCAAACATGAAATCAGAGAATAATTCTTTGCTTTGTTAGTTCATCCAATATTGACGATAGATGGCATGTGTACCGATTGACTCCAATAGATGATGGTGAGACCGGATCGAGTGCTATACAATTATTTCACTTGTTACTTCATCCGATATTCATGGCATATGACAGGTGGACCGACCGACGATAGATGGTAGTGGGACCGAAAGGTACTAGGTTAGATGGATGTGAAACTGGATATCCGGTACAAATTTTACATATTGTGAAAATGGTAGTGTAATTCGCGTACTTAACTATTCTTCCTGACATACAAGATAACAACCTTGTCTAGCTCAGTTTGTAAAAGCGCATAGGTATTAACCTTTAGGTCCTGGCTTTGAGTCCCACGTTGGTACGTAAGTTGATATTTTTTGGGTTTTGGAGAACATGATCTGAGCAGCCACGATTCAATGTAGAATCAACTGACATGTTCTGAGCAGTCGCGATTCAATATACAATCAACAGATGTGTTCTGATCAATCACGATTAAAAGCAAGTCGTTCAATGTACGTATCATGATTACAATTGGAATTACAATCAACAGATGTGTTCTGGGCAGTCACGATTAAAAGCAAGTCGTTGGCCTTACGGCAAGCTCGCTAGTGCGGACTACAATTACTGTTCTGAGCATATATTCACACGAAGCAGCGGCGTGTGAGTAGATCATCCAAAGCAAGTCCTGACTCCACATCCATGCAGCCTGGCTACCACCCTTAACCACATGCCAAATCAACCAAGCAAAGATCGTCAGAACGCACAGCAATGAACTACAAGGTTTGTACCTTAATTACTAGAACATGAAATAAACGATGTCTTCATTCTTCTTAATCCTTAGCACTGTTTTTTTCCTTTTGAGGCTCCATCTTCTATGAACAACACACCTGGAACAATGGAGGAGCAATTTTATGAGCCCTGCACTCCCGCACATACATCAGCCCGAGCTACATCTAAGGTACAGTAATTTACACTTCAATAAGAGTCAGCAGCTTTAGCACCTCTCTCCCTTGGTCCTTCTTGTTGCGATACAGTCAATGCGCACTACTTTGACAGATAGGTAAATACAGTAACCAGCAGTACATCCAAATAATTTATCCTCAGCAGTGGGGACTAAGCTTGGCTATTACTATAATGGATTATCGCTTGGCCATCCATATGGATACACGCCAACTTTCAAACCAGCAGAAAATAGTTGCGCCTGCGGAAGCATGCAGTAACTAACTCTAGCACTTGAATCTAGTATTATGCTCGTGAAAGAGTCACCAGCCAAGTTTGGCTAATTGAGGCGTGCGTCAGCATACCATGGTACAAACGCATTCTTTCTGCCATCTCCAGAAGGAAAACATCAAAGATTTCATGAAGAGCTGTAGTATCAGAAACTGATGGTTCAAACAAACAAATCAGAAATGGCAGGAAGTTTCAACATCAATAAGCACAAATATAAGAAAATTTTGTACCTCTGGTATAGTTGCAAACCAATTAAGAGACTATTTTTCATGATGATAGAGCAATTTTTCATGATGAATGAATGAATTTAGTGTTGTTAAAGGAATTAGGTTGGGTGGGGCATGTGCAAAAAGGCATCACAATAATTAAGTTACTTTGCGAAATCTGTGTTATAATTGTTTTTCAGCAGCACATCCTCTAACAAATTAGTTTAATTTACAGGAAACAATGGCATGTTGTCAAACAACAATGTTTGATCTTATCTGTTTGTTGGCTCCAAATCAGCAAGAAGCAATCAAAGAAGTGGGACTTGGAGGTTGCTCAAGTTAGGAAAAGTTCAAATCCGACGCCAGACCTGCAAGAAATTGGCTGATTCTTATGACGTAGACATAAATGCTTTCAACATTGGAGGATCTAGGCTACAAGTCACGTTACAAGATGTTGATTATCTCTTAGGACTACCGTCGGAAGGAGAGGTCCCAGACATTAGAAAAAAGGCATCAAATGACATCGCCATTGCATCACAACTCTTCCAAGCATACAAAGACGACGACGACAAAATTTCTTTCAATGGCCTAGTCCAACAAATTAAAAAGAACAACGGATCTCATGATGAACATTTCATCAGAAGATTTGTGTTGTGTACAATTTATCATCTACTATGCCCTACAACAAAGACTAATGTGAGCGCGGACTACTTAAACCTCATGTTAGATGTGAAAGACTTCAATAATGTCAATTGGGCAAGGCTAACATTGGATCACCTCATACAAAGCATAGTACAGTACAAGACGAAACAACAAGTAAACCTTGTGGGCAATCTGGCTCTCCTACAGGTAAGACACCATGACTGCTTAAGTATGCATGAAGTACAAATACATAGCGTCACTTGCTAGAACTAACATTAATATGTCGTAATGCAGGTTTGGTACTAGGAAAAGTTCTATGTGAACGAAGCTGAGCATGGGATAGACATAGATTACACTGGCCGTGAAAGACCTTTAATTCACTATTGGGATGAGGAGAAAGCAAAAAAAGGAGAGAAAGCTAAGTTCGGAGAAGGGACGGTATACAAATTCTTTGCGAAATTAGATTTAAGTTGCTATATTTGAAGGCATGAACTAACCATAAATGTTATATTCTTTATCAGATTAATAAGGAAATCAAGAGTGATATAGAATATATATTGCACAGAACAACCCGTCTCAGCTCTGTAACATCCTGATTTTTTAGAGCTTTTCAAAATCTTTTATTTAAAAATTAGGGCCAGAAAATTTTGTTATTTATTCTCTAATTAATTAAAGCTTAATTGGAATTTCACAAGTTGGTCCGGAGTTAATTTGAATTAATCCAACTTGAATTTGATTTGCTTTTCAATTTGAAATATGTCTCCCGGAGTTTTCTCAGAACTTTCGGAGTTCGTTTAGTATTTAATCAAGCTCGTTTACCGCGCACAATCCACCCCAAGATCACTATCGAGGTGCAGGCAACGAGATTATACCTTCGACGATCACGTCAATGCAGCAGAGAAGTTGACCGATGTCGATGAAGTCCGCAGACTCCCGCAGCTAGGTTATACCTCCCAGCCGCGAGAGCGATCTCCTCGCGAATAGTTCGCCCGATCGAACGCCGAAGTATACGACGTCTCCGAGGTGTCCACGCGTACCGGATCAGTGACACCGCGGTAATGTGTGGACCAGCACACAAGAACAGCGGGGATCTACGAGAAGGAGAAGCAGCAGCGCGCCGGCAGCTGTACTAAATCCAATCTAGAAGAGAGAGAAAAAGAAGGCTGTGGCCAATCTAGAGATGGCCGGCCTAGGGTTTAGGGTTGCTTCTGGGGCTGCCTCTAGGGCTGCTCGGGATACCCTTTGAGGTGCCCTGCCCCTCTATTTATAGGGGTTGGGGCAGCTCTCCCTAGGCAGGTGGAGTCCTACTCCAGCAGGGACACCCTGTTGGAGTTGGAGTCCAACTCCACCAGAACCTTCTAGAACCTTCTAGAACTTCCGGAACCTTCTAGAACTTCTAGAACCTTCTAGAACTTCTAGAATTTCTAGAACCTTCTAGAACCTTCTAGAACTTTCCGAAACACTTCCAGACATCACCGGAACCATCCGGGACCTCCCGGAACACTTTTCGAGATCATCCGAAACACTTTCGAAACCCTTCTCTCTCGTTCTCCATAAATCGTAGCATTCCTAAATGTCGCTAAAACGTTAAGCGTGTGACCCTATAGGTTCGAGTATATGTGGACATGTCCGGAACACCTTCCGGTCAATAATCGTCAGCGGGATCTGGACACCCATAACGATTCCCACATATCATCGAAGATCTTTATCGAGCGAACCTCGTATTACTGCATATCATCCTTTTGCCTCACGATACGTTACACAACCCGAGGCGAGACTTTGACGGTATCCCTGTGATCAACTCCTTGATCACCATACCTAGTTATCCTCGTTACCGGTTTGTACTCTTTTCTCGTTTCCGTATTCCGGTATCCCCGTGACTAACCTTTTAGTCACAATACCTGGCCAGGCGATGCTGGACACCGTAATACCGAGTGGGCCCAGAGTGTATCTCTCCATCGCCGGATGGGCAAATCCCAGTCTTGAGATATCTAGAACCACGATATACTTTCTGGTGTACCTGAAAGTCACCTTTATAATTACCCAGTTACGGAGTAACGTTTGATGACCCCAAAGCAACCATCCGGTATCCGGGTCTACGATATTCTCATGGTCTAAGGACGCAAGTAAACGTTAACACATAATGAGAAGATACTGACAACATATTGACGAAGTGATCTCGCAGTATCTCATAAGGGGGTCTATCCAACACCATTGTTACCCTAACAATGTGTTCCCATTATTGCCGGCATCCTTGTTACATTAACAATGCCCATGATCAGGAAAACAAGACCATCAACAATACATGAGCTAGTCTAGAGGCCTGACTAGGGATCTGAATGGTGTTTATTATTCCACACATGCAATTAGGTTTTCCTCTGAATCTCATATTCAAGAACCAATGCAATTCTAGCATAGAACATAAACTTAATCATGAACATGAAAATAGAATAATAACAACTTTATTATTGCCTCTAGGGCATATTTCCAACAGTCTCCCACTTGTACTAGAGTCAATAATCTAGCCAATGCTTAAGCTCCTAACACCTATGGCATTCCGGTGTTGCTCATGCTTTGCTTGTGGTAGAGGCTTCGTCAACGGATCTGACACATTCAGGTCCGTGTGTATTTTGCATATCTTTACGTCTCCACGCTCCACCAATTCACGAATGATGTGGAATCGGTGTTGTATATGTTTGGACTTCTGGTGGGACCTTGGCTCCTTGGCCTGAGCTATGGCGCCACTATTGTCACAATAGAGCTCCATAGGATCCAGCGCACTCGGAACCACACCAAGCTCGGTGACGAACTTCTTAATCCAAACGCCCTCCTTTGCCGCTTCCGAAGCGGCGATATACTCAGCCTCCGTTGTAGAATCCGCCACAGTGTCCTGCTTGGAACTCTTCCAGCTCACTGCGCCACCGTTCAGTGTATACACCAAGCCTGATTGAGATCGAAAATCGTCCGGATCTGTGACAAAGCTGGCGTCGGTGTAACCCTTTACAATGAGCTCTTCGTCACCACCGTATACGAGAAACATATCCTTAGTCCTCTTCAGGTACTTTAGGATATTCTTCACTGCTGTCCAATGATCATGACCTGGATCACTCTGGTATCTGCTCGTAACACTTAGAGCATAGGACACATCTGGTCGTGTACATATCATGGCGTACATGATTGACCCAATCGCGGATGCGTATGGAATCTTACTCATGCGTTCTCGCTCATCAGTTGTCGAAGGACACTGATTCTTGCTCAAACTTTTCCCATGCGACATCGGCAAGAACCCCTTCTTGGCGTTTTCCATACTGAACCTCTTCAGTACTTTATCTATATATGTACTCTGGCTTAGCCCTATTAGGCGCTTTGATCTATCTCTATAGATCTTTATACCTAATATGTATGCTGCCTCGCCTAAATCTTTCATTGAAAAACTATTTTTCAACGAAGTCTTAATATTGTCAAGAAAAGATACATCATTCCCAATCAACAATATGTCATCCACATAGAGTATTAGAAATGCTATTGCGCTCCCACTTACTTTCTTGTAAACACAAGCCTCTTCGCAGTTCCTGATGAAGCCAAACCCTTTGACCACTTCATCAAAGCGAAGATTCCAACTCCGTGATGCTTGCTTCAGTCCATAGATGGATCTCTGAAGTTTGCATACCTTTCCAGCATCCTTTGGATTGACAAAACCCTCGGGCTGTATCATATACACGTCCTCGGTTAGCTTCCCATTCAGGAACGCTGTTTTGACATCCATTTGCCATATCTCGTAATCGAAATATGCAGCAATCGCTAGAAGAATCCGAACAGACTTAAGCATCGCTACGGGAGAGAATGTCTCGTCGTAGTCAACTCCTTGAACTTGTCGGAAACCCTTTGCGACAAGTCGAGCTTTATAGATGTATACATTCCCATCCGCGTCTGTTTTCTTTTTATAGATCCATTTACATTCGATAGGCCTCACGCCTTCAGGAGGGTCCACCAAGTTCCAAACTTGGTTCTCGTACATGGATTCTATCTCGGATTTCATGGCGTCTAGCCATTTAACGGAGTCAGGGCCCATCATTGCTTCCATATAGGTCGCAGGCTCATCGTTGTCTAACAACAATACCTCGTCCGAAAACCACTGTGGTTTCGTGCGAATCCTACCAGACCTTCGTGGTTCAGCTGCTGGCTCGACCGAAGTCTCTACATCACATGTAGGGGCTTCCGTATCAGTCATTGTGGGAAACTCCGGAACCACTTCCGGCGTTGCATCACTTTGACCTAATGACGAAGATTCACCAATCTCGTCGAGTTGCACTATCCTCCCACTCACCCCTTTCGCAAGAAACTCTTTCTCGAGAAACACATCGTTCTTTGCGACAAACACTTTGCCTTCGGTGTGGTGATAGAAGGAATACCCAACAGTTCCTTTGGGATAACCAACAAAGAAGCATTTATCCGATTTGGGATCGAGCTTATTTGGTTGTAAACGCTTTACATATGCATCGCATCCCCAAATTTTAAGAAAAGACAAGTTGGGTTTCTTCCCATGCCATATCTCATATGGTGTCGTTTCAACAGATTTAGATGGTGCTCTATTTAGTGTAAAAGCGGCAGTCTCTAAAGCATAACCCCAAAAAGACAATGGCAGTTCAGTTAATGACATCATCGATCTTACCATGTCCAACAAGGTTCGATTACGTCTCTCGGACACTCCATTCCTCTGTGGCGTTCCGGGAGGCGTAAGCTGTGGAACAATTCCGCAACTCTTCAGATGTTCGCTAAACTCGTAACTCAAATACTCCCCTCCGCGATCTGATCACAGAAACTTGATTTTCTTGTTACGATGATTTTCTACTTCATGCTGAAATTCTTTGAACTTTTCAAAGGTTTCAGACTTATGTCTCATCAAATAGATATACCCATATCTACTCAAATCATCGTATACCCATATATACCCATATCTACCCATATATACCCATATCTACCCATATCTTGTTCCCAGTTGCACATCTATCCCTATCCCGCATATGGATTAACTTGAGTCATTTGACATGCAAATTCTATCACATAAATCTATCCTTTTTCCAGAATGATCTGATCCGGAAGACCATCTTTTAAGTACATGTACTCTATCTGGTTGAGATATATAATCTCACACCTTCCTAGTTGTCTTTCGACAATCCTATCCCTTCACCTTTGCCCTTTGACACCTATCCAACCTTGCTAGCCCTATTCTTCTAGTATTTCCATTTGATATTTAATTTGGATTTATATTTATTTGCCTTGCACTTTATTGTTGTTGCGACGAATAGGAAGTAGCGAAGTTGGGTAAGGCCAAGTTTCTGCTGAAGAAGACCAACTCGTCAACGAAGGAATGCCACCTTTTCTTGATCATATTTGATCCTATATTTTTGAAGTCATTATATTTTGTTATTTACAAACATGCATGCTGTTTTTAATCTAGTAGTTAGCATGTCGATTGACACACCTTTACCCTGTCCGCTTGTCGCTATTTTTACTTGATACCCTGAGTAGATTAATAGATTTTATTCTGAATAGAGTAGAGATATGCTTAGCCATGCTTAATTACATCTTTAGGTTGTTTTGACTTGCCTCTACGGAGGAATGAATACCAGATCAATGATCCTTGTTGAAACTTGTTGAGTTTGCTGAGCTAGGGCCGGATGCCCGATGATTTCCCCCTCTCTCTATTCCTTCTATTCTACTCTGGGTGAAACTTACCATCTAATATAGTGCGGGCGACAGCTGGATCATGTGATGAAGGAGCATATGGTTGCCTACCCGCAGAAGGCCGGTTTAATGGAACCATTGGTCGTCCGTACCACATAAGGCCGAAGTCTTGGATTTAATATTTGTGAGAACAGTACAACCACATGCTATATGGGCACTGGCTTGGTCAAGTAGGTTAGTCAGCCTTTGGTGCCGATGTTGCCGTACCCCAGAAGGGGTGGACGTAGCTACGAGGACCCTCGGCATAGATGGGGGGATCGGAGTGCGGGATGTACTCTCGACTCCGAGCCAGACCTGGTGGGCATGTCACACCTTAGGGGGATCTAGCTAAAAGATCTCGTCACGGTCACCTTGCCGACACACCAATGGGCGTGTGTACAAGCCTGCGCAGCTTGGCATAAGGGGATGATCGTGTCATGTGGGTAAAGTGTACGAACTCTGCAGAGTTAAAACTAATCGATTAGCCGTATCCATGGTCATGGATGGCACAATGATCTTTCTTGATGAAAGGACATGTCTTTCTCCCCCTTGCTAATTCCCTCTACCCCAATTCTGGTAATGTGAAAAGGTGATTGGAACCTATGGATGAGCTAAGGCAGGAGTTCCTTGCTCGAATATGTTGGTCGTGGACCACACCTGTTGAAAAGCACCCCTGATAATAAAACTTGGTTTTCATCAAAATGATGCCTTTGAATCTACCGTAATATTTCAACTAAAACTGTTTTTCTGCAAATGAACCATACAGCCTTCCGTTGAAGCCTTGCATGTAGTTTAATAGGACCATCTGCCGCCAGGTGGCTTGCTGAGTACGTAAAGTACTCATCGTGCATGTTGTTTGTTAGACATGTTCAGATATCTTCGAAGACGGTGGTGAAGATATGAGGAATCTTCTACGTCAATGTTGAGGTTTAGGTCACATGGCCTCCGTCGACTGCCTGTGGTTGAGATGGAGACATCTACGCTTTATTTTCCACTGTGTTTTCTGAATGGTAAGGGACATAAGTCCTAGTTACTTTATTTAGTCACATCGCTGCTATAACTCAATTGTTTATGTTTCTAAAATATTTCGTGATGTGTGCAGTGATATCAATTCGCCTGTGTTCATTAGCTTGATCCTGGACTGATGAGGAGATACATAGGGAGGGCCTGGAAGTTATTCCGGACTCTCACAAGCTCAAGTGATGATGTAGGCACATGTTAAAAACCACATTATGAATAATTATTTCTTCCCTTTGCACATTACATGTTATTCTGACTCATTTACATCCTATTATGTAGGGCCTTAGCATACTTAAACAAGTTCTCCTGAATCAGCACGTTATAGAATGTAAGCTTGACAGGCAACATTATATCATCAAAAATAAGTTCTACAAGCCACTGCAAGATTCTATATATGACATGGAGCACAATATAAAACAATTACTAAAAACACAACATCGTATGCAGATCGCTTTTGAGGTATGTTCTTCACATATGTTTGAAGATTAATATATTAAAGATTGTTGTGTGGCTTCACCTATTTTTCATACAGGATAAGGGGTACATTTTCCCCACCATATCGGAGGAAGAGGTTGAGGTAAACCAAATATGTACCACTTAAGTAAACATGGATTTGTAACTTATATATTACATTGCGATTCTCCTTGTCCTATGTTTGTAGAAGTCGTACTGTCAAAAGGGAGACAAGTGTGCTGCACATATGCCACCTACCCAGCAAGAGGTACATGGCGATGACGCAAACAAGACATCTAGTGAAGAGGAAACCAAGACAATTACCAAGCGGGTTCGAGGACCATCAGGGAGGGTATCTAAATCATCCTTCAGCAAGAAAGATCCATATATCTACTATGATCACGAACGGAGACAACGTCGTAAAAAAAAGGAGGAAGATGGTATTTCCTATCAAATGTTGCTCTTATCTTGCTATGTATCATTGCATTTCCAATTACTTCTAAATGTTTCACCACTTACAAAACACAGTAGGTACGATTGCCACAATTGCTTGGATAAACAGACAAAGAGCTTCCAAGGCTTTGGTCCACATAGATGATCTGACCATTACAAAACAGACCCTAGAGTGCCTAACAGTAAGTTATGAAACCGATGGGTCGCACAAATACTTGCATTGCACGGTAAGTGTTATAAACTAAATTTGCTAGTTATGGATTACGATATAATCTAAGCTTTACTTTTTAAATTGCAATGCTAGATCATTGACGCAGCAATTTATTATCAACGGTATTCTAACCCCTTTGACACGAGGGATGGCAGAAAGGTCTTCATCGAGCAGACATGTCATGTGCAAACATTGGCTAGAGATGGCCAATATTACGCTTCGTCTATGTACATATCTAAAGCATGACATGGTAAAATATATTACCTACTTAATTAATTTCATAAAACATTTATTTCATATAGTTTTATGTCAACCTTCATGCAGATCTTCCTACCCCTAAACCAGGGTCTACATTGGTACCTAGGAGTGTTGAACGCCCCATCATGACAAATTCAAATCCTCGACTCATTGGCTTCGCACGGTAAAGAGCCACATATGCAACTAACATACTCGGTGAGCTTATCATTTTGTAGTACCCTTCAGTTAACATTCTTACTTTGTACATTCTATTCATTAGTTAAATGAACACTTCACAGCTCAAAGGAATAGAGTCATATATAGAGATGGCAAAAACAACAATAGAGCTACCGAAAACTAGTTGGCCAGACTTCAAAGTGACGTCTTGGGATATCAAGATTATAGCAGGCATACCAAGGCAAAAGGACTCGTATGTTACATCCATCAACAAAAACTTATTTTGTCACCTCAAGAATGCTATACTAATATATTACAATCCATGCAGTTCCTCATACGGCCTTTTCATGCTAAAGTTCATACAACTATGGATGGGATCTAAATTGTTGAAAATATTTACGCAGGTGCACATATTTGAACTTTTATTTCTACACGTACTGTAAATCTCCTTGTAGATTATTTTCTAACTGCTTGTCTCTACCTATGTAGCGTGATGTTGATGTGTTCAGGAGGGAATTGGCATGTCAGCTGCTATACTATGTTAACAACAAGATCAACACACACGATAGTTCGGAGGCATCGCGTGATGGCCAAGTGTCCGACAACAATCATCCAATTATGAAAGAATACTTTTTCCCAAATGATAGTTCTGAATTATAGATAGGCCTTACGGCAGTTAAACTATGTATCCAAAAGATTGTGTTAGATGAACTGTGTTTTCTGTTAAGCCATTAATTAGTAGGTCACGTACTATTTATCCTATCTATGCAACACGAGCTGTTAGACTTCAGAGCTGTTTATCGTTCAGATTAAACATGTCTCCCTATGTTCAAGACCATTTTCAATTCAGTGCAAATTGACCGTACTCAAATATAACAGAGATTATGCTAATAAATGGGAAAAAACTATGCACAACCACATACAGTAAAATCTAACCTGTTGTGGAGGCCTATGTAGCGAGAAATAAAAACTTACCTGTTGTGGAACAACAGTACAGTAGAGAAAGACTGCTAATGGAAATACAGCTACCAAATTACTAATGAACCATTCTCATGTAATATCTTTATCAAGTTCATGCTACTTTCATATCATAGACAAGTGAACAGTTGGAGAACAAATAGTGTTGTCATACTCTACGAGTTCAAGGTGGCATTTCTTAGTACTAGTGCAGATATCCCTTTTATTGGATTGAACCATTGATAACAACGGTTTTGTTATTTTGAAGATTCTAGGGAACAAGCACTGTCAAATGATACCTCATTTCAAGACCAAACACCTGCACTTTCAAAGCATATTTCATCCCCACGTGCGCTCGAAAAGGGAGAAATTAACATCTCACAGCAACAGCATAAACACTACCGATTTACAGCACAAAGAGTTAACCCAATCTTCAACTAAGTATAGCAGTGCAAGTAACAAACTTTGGAGAAAATGTCTTGGGAAATAACTCACCTAAACAAGCAGAGGCAGTCGACCTGACACGCGGTGCGCGGCCTAGGCAGAGCCTGCGGAGGCGCGCCAAACGCGGAGACGGCGCAGCGAAGGTGGAGCGGGGCGGAGGCGGCCGAAGCCACGGGCCGCGGCGGCGAGGCGGAGCCGGCCAAGCCCGTGCAGCGCGATAGAGGTGGAGCGGCGCGGGGCCGGCCGAGCCCGTGGTGGCGCGGCGGAGGCGAGGCCGAGGCCCCATCTAGGTGCGGCGGAGGCGCGCGCCTGAGGCGGAGCCCGCGGTGGCGTGGACGGGGCCGACCCGGTGGCGGCGTGGCGGAGGCGGCCGAGCCCGCGGCGGCGTGGCGGACACGCCATGCCCGCGGTGGCGCGGACGGGGCCGAGCCGGTGGCAGTGTGGCGGAGGCGGCCGAGCCCGAGGCGGTCAAGCCCGCGGCGGCGTGGCGGAAGAGCCGTGCCCGCAGCGGCGCGGACGGGGCCGAGCCGGTGGCGGCGTGGCGGAGGCAGCCGAGCCCGAGGCAGCCGAGCCCGCGGCGGCGTGCCGGAGAAGCCGTCCCCGTGGCTGCGCGGAGGGCGGATGCGGAGCCCGTGGAGGCCAGATCGAGGCCCACGGCGGCACGGCGGAGCCGAGCCCGTGGCCGCGCGGCCGACGAAGAGCCCATGTGCGCGAGCATGCCGCCTCCCACCACGCGGTTCGCCGTCCCCCGCCGTGCGGTGTGCGGCCGGACTAGAGTGAGGATGGGAGAAGCCGAAATGAAATTAGGTTTTGAGAGGATTAGGGTTACCGATTGTTACATAAGTTTGTTTTTGTTTATTTCATTCCAATTCTACCCTCTAAATCAAGGTACTCCTTATTTAATTTGTTTGATTTAAAGTAGTACTCCTTGAATCTAGATTGGAGTACCAGAGAAGATTAACCATTAGATCAGAGTAAATAGACGGTCCATATTTATTCCAGGGTACCGTAGAAGAGCTCTCATTCATTCATGTGCAGATCTCAACAGCTCAGTATCCTTTCCATCAGAAGCAGCCCAAGTGTAACTGATCGATCAATGCTTACTGTTGCATCATGCTGTCCTATTATGCTTACAGAATTGGACATCAGCTACTGCTATGAGGTTTCATACAAGTCACTAGAGGCGATTGGTCAGAAGTGCCCTAACTCATAGTCCTCTAGAGGAGCATATTCAACTGGCTTGATTCATCGGAGCAAGTTGGAATAGTTCCCGATGACTATCTAAGAGAATGCCCCCAAGATAGCGATAGGGAAGCCATTGCGATTTCGAAGTTCATGCAAAAGCTGAAGCATGTTGTGCTTAGGTTCGCAAAGCTATCTACTGTTGGCCTCAACGCGATCGCAGGAGGTTGCAAGGAATTGGAGGTTCTGGACCTGTTTGGCTGCGCGAATTTGATAAGCAGGGAATAGAACAGGCTGCTGCGAATCTGAAGAACCTGGAGACACTAGTGAAGCCCAACTTTTACATACCAGGTCCTCCTTCCGCATGGAAAGGTACGGACACTGGCAGTTATACAACGAGAGGTTCCAGACAAATGTATTTCGGATATAACAGTAGCCTCAAGCTCTTCAGAGTCGCCTCAGGTGTTCCTTTGACCTATGGCTATGCTTGTTAGCATGCATGGCGGGTGTGTTTGTTTGGAGAGTAGTAGCATACCCTACACATCTTTTTATTTGTAAAGTTGTGTAATAATAATGGCTCGCTTGGAAGGCTTGTATTTGGCCTAATACTGGTGTATTTTACAGGCCTGTAAACTTTTTCACGTTGGACTAGATTGGGTTGTTTGGATCATCGCTTTCGTTTTTATATATCCTGTTTTGGGGTCAGGATTGGACCAGTTACAGCCATAAAAAGTTACGGACTAAAAGGGAATTTGAAAGAAAAAACCACACAAGTCGGGCTCTCACCTACCCCTTACCTACCTCGCTCAAGGTCTCTCACCTACGCCGCCGCCTTCCATCGCCCAGATCTGCCGTCGCCAACCTCCTCTAGTTGTTGACCCGAGCCACCGCTGACTTCCTTCACGACCTGCTCTCACCTCCCACACTGAGATCTGGCTCATCCCGCCGGTCCTGAGGCCTCCCTCCACCTACCTCCTCCCGTTGGCCCGAGGTTGCCGGCCCTCGACACCGACTGCCACCCTTTGCAGCCTCCCACCCCTGTCCATTCACCGACACCGGCAGCTGGCGCTGCTCCAACTTGCAACCGGAGTCCCCGGCCACAGGAGGGCCGCCTTTCTCCACGTCCTCGCTGCCGTCCCCAAGTACTCGCCGGCTGCCACTCCTCCTCAACGCTGGCCGCCATCGTGGAAGTTGTCGCCGGCCGCGAGTGGAGCACAGGTTACCACTGTTTAGGCAGCGATTGTCTCGCGCTGTGTGACGGAGCGTCTCAGCAACGGACCGCGACCCGAAGCTCCAGGAGGTTGCAAGCGACCTGTGATGATGAGCATGAAGGAGGAGCTCATTCGCCGCCGGATCTGGTTGTTTGAATTTTGATTTCGGCAATCAATTCTCGTTTCTTTGGTTATGTGAAATGATTCCTTGACTTACTGCAAAGATGGATTTGGAGTTGATCGATTTCTTCCATTTTTACAGAGATTGAGTTTTGATTTCAGTAATCATTTTTGTGTCCCTTTGGTTGTTTGAACCGATTCCTTGATTCAATGCAAATATCAATCTATTGATTGGTTGCTCAAATACAAAATCAATCTACGAATTTGTGACACGCCGACGTGAAGTCATTTTCTTGCATAGAGTTTCCGTCGCACCTTAGATCACTCAACTCAAGGCTGGTTTATACCCAAACAACATTTACAAGAGAATATAATTTTGTTTGTATTCAAAGGGTTTTACTTGTGACAAGTAAATTACAAGTGGATTATATTTACCGGTGTGAAAAAAATACTAGCTTCCAAGCGGGGCCTAAGCTGTGGTTTTATTCGTGTGACTAATTTTATCGTTTCTTGCAAGAAACTTATTCCTTCTCTTTTGCACCTTTTTTCCTTATCCTTTTGAGAACATATTTGTTTATGCGTGAGTGAAATCAAACGGACATTTGTGCGTGAAATTATGCCTACACTGTCGAACATGGTCAGTTCATAGCATCTTTAGACCCCGGTGGCGTGGTTTGGTTTGAGCTTGGAATAATGGCATAACTTGTGCTCACGTAACATGGTCTATCCTTTTTTAATTGATGCTGATCCAAAACACCTTTCTACAATGGTGACCTTTCTGGCCCTTTGCTTCCGTTGATTGCTTGTCATGTTCATGTGCAAACAGATTTGCTGCGTTCTTTTATGGACAGGTTACACATTACCTTTCGGCCACTTGGGATCTCAATCTGATATATGTGTTAAGATTCTGAGCACATCTACATCTTATATAACAGAAAAAATTTGAGAGCATTGTGGAATGCTTTACATTGCTCTATAGGAGGAACAGAGAAGCTTAAATTCCGAAGAAAAAAAGTAGTTTTGTAGCGTTGAAATAAAAATCTAGTGCCTTCTTTATCTGAAACCCGCCCTGAAAAGAAGAGTACTACCGTCCAGTTTAATCAGTAATGGCATCATCTTATCCTTTTCAGGATTACTATGAATATATGCAAAAGAATCTTTTGGAAAAAATTAATGAACACCCTCTGTAGTCCCACACGTCCATTTCCATGATTCGCACGAACTTCTCATAACCTGCAGAACTGAACTAGTGAACTAATCTCCTTACACAATTCCTAAGAAATTTTAATCACATAACTACTATCATCCTTTTCTTGCTATCCTTGTCCTGCGTTACATGACATGTCTGAGTCTTGAGCTAAAAGGACCTTCCACTATTCGGTGAAAACTACATCTCAGAGGGAAAGACCACACGCATTTTCCCCGTGCGATTCGACCTTTCGTGCAGTCACTAACAAAAAAGAGATTAAAAAAACCAATTCCTGAATTGATAGATTACAGCCTACCTGTGGTCTAACAATCTTGCAGGTGAGATCTGGCAAAAGGGCCCTGGTCCATGGAGCACCATGGAAAGATCTGCACATGCACGAAAGCAATCAAATCTGCTCCTTGCAATGCCTTGTGTCCCTCTTCCCCCCTGCAGAACATCAATGGTGCCAAAACGCACCGAAACAAAAAAGAAAAGAAAAAGATAATGTTGTCTCTATGGGAGTGCTAATCAGCGATCTTATTGGGAACTAAGCCTGGAATCATGATTTATAAGCTCAACAGCGAGAAGGGCACAACACAAAGCACCTCCACTCCACAATGTTCTATAATCTTTTGTTCAGTGTCTGCCCCCAAAAAGAACGAAGGAACAGGTGCCATGATGCCATAGCTTGTGGGGAGGTCTTATCTTAGTAGCTACTCTGCAGCGGGTATAAGAGGAGCCTCCACTCACACTCCACATCAGACTTTCTAGTTGGCGACCAGTCCATCTCAAGATGAAGAAAAGTGTAGTTGCTCTCTTTCTCCTCCTCACCTTTGCTTCCCAGGGCACATGGTGCGCAGCTGGGAGAAGCACCAAGACTGATGCAGCTCATCATCTCAGTCCTCATCTCCAGGTTCAGGGATTGCATGGTTAGTGTATGCATCAATCTCCTCTGGCTTTTCTACTTCCTCCGTGCTTCAAGTTTCAGCCTTGCTTGCCGTGGTACTAATCTTTTACAGGAACGTTCCTGGGATTGCTGCTTGTTCTTCAGAAACTGTAGGCAAGAAGCTCCAGGAGATACAGAGTCCCAGGAAGCTTGGGCATGGCACCATGGGCGCCGGCATGGGCGGCCCCGGCGGTGGAGTGGGCGCGGGCGGCAGGAACACCGGTGGCGGCGCGGCGAATACGAGGCCGCACAACACCAAGAACGGTGGCTCGGTGGCGCTGCCGGCTCCGGTGACTTCCATCCTAGCACTGGTTCTCACCTGTTCCATTGTTATTTCTGCCTTCAGGTTCTGAAGTTTCTGATGTTGGCAGTAATAGTATCTGTGCTGGTGGTGTCGCAGTTTCAGAATTGTATGCGTCTTCATTTGTCCAATTGTTTGTCGGTAGCACGCTTATATATTGTTCAATGGCTAAACGTCAGACTGTATCTTACGTAAGTTCTTGAATTATGATATCTGTTTCATGTCCGGCCAGACAGTTGTTATATTCTTCCAAGTTCCAACTGTTCATGTGTTGAGGACCGTTCGATTGGAAAAACCAACGGTTCACAATTTGCCAGAAATTGAAGCCCCCAGTTTTGAATTTCAGACACAAGATCATTGTTCCTTCAAGGTCTCTCTGTGCACGCGTGCAGTGAGGGGTGGTGGGTAATCCCTCTCTGCTCTCTGAAATTAAAGTAGAAGTGAGACTCTTAGGCTGGACAGGTTGGTTCGTAGTTGTTCCATGTGTATCAAGATGAAGTGACTTTCTTAGCTAAGTTATGACAAGCCGTGGCAAATTGTGTCCTCCAACCAAACATCATCTAAACGATGTTGTTTGATAAGCGGGCAGTAAACTCAAAGCATTGTAGCGTCTAAGATTGACGCTAGGCTCAAATTTCAGGAAGAATGTTGCTTTAAGCTCAGTTATGGATATGCATGAAATTTGACTGCTCATCACTATGCGAATGGAAGAATCGAGGCACTCCCGATGCTCGTTGCTTACCACTCTCTTGGGCTGACTAAGATATTCGATATGTTCCTCTTAAAGTGAAAAGGTTATCGCCATTCTCAGAAAGATAATATTTTCTAAATTAAGGGTATACGAGCACAGCTATAAAGCACTTGACAGACACCTAAAATGAAAATAAGATAAAAGGAACCCTAAATTTATTTTATAAATCCATCCATTCTTCACCGGATCATTTGCAAAAGCTAGAAAGTTCAAGAAAAATGTTAAACGAATTATTATAACGGTTTATTAAGTTAAATTGTCTAAATACTTCAAATCCTACCAATTTGGAGAATCGAAAACATTACGAAATCAAACAACGTGACAAATGAAATGTAAACCCCCCTCCAACCCCCCAAAAAGACACTGTACTATTGTGGACAAAACAGAAGATGCAGATTATCATGTGTGTTAAAACTGGTGTCATACCCTTGTGCGTACCTTTTTCGATGGAATTGAACTGAAAACAGATAGAATCATTTATTTCTTCCAGTTTGCCCTCCAATCACCGGTATGAACCAACATAACATAAGATCCTCGCTACGCCGTACACATAAAACATAGTGTTAGGAATAGAGCTTTAGCATTTGTTTGTACAGATATATGCTGTCTAACCGTCTAGTGGACATTGTTTTTTCTGTTTGGGGTTGACTACGAAACTGATGCTTGATTCTCATGCACATGCTATAGCATAGGGGTAAATGGTTGACAGCCTTCGGATAGTATTCAGTAGGGAAATCAGACAATTTTCGGATAGAGTTTTAGATTTAGATAGTAATTTTGGCAAGCTACATACTATCCTTATGGATAATATGCTAGTCTTTGACATATTGTACACGAAGTACCGTCTCATGTACAATGTATCACTCAGAATAGTACAATACAAGCATTGCAGAGCTCCTTATATTACAAACTTTGAAGAACAAGGTAAAGTCAAACAAACTGATTCCCAAAAGTGCAGATAATTTAAAATAGTTTCTAGTCGGTTATAGCAAAACCATATCTACATCACTTGACTCACATGTCCTATACTTCTACGCTTCAGGGTTCTCGTCGCGGTAGTAGAAGTAGTAGTCAACCCCTTCTTTGTCCTTCACTGATCCCTGCTCCTCAAGGGCTTCTTCATCAACTTCGACGTAGACTATATCTTGCTTTGCTGCTGGCTCATAATCTAATCCCTGCTCCTCAGGGGCTTCTTCATCAACTTCGACGTAGACTATATCTTGCTTTGCTGCTGGCTCATAATCTAAGCAAAGGAATTACAATAGAGCGATGAGTACAAAAGATACTCAACAAGTCTAAGAATAACAAAAAAGTATTTGATACCCTATATCTATTGAGAACACCGGTGTTCTCCAAAAGCAATGCATTTTGTAAGGTAAGAGAATTAGGTTATTAATTAAGAGACTATGATCTTATGTCTCATAGGTTGCTAGAATCCCCGATGGACTCCTTTCCTGCCATGTTCGCAGTTCCAACTAGGAATTTGGAGTAACATTGCCACACTTTCTTACACTCTATAGAGGTGCA
Organism: Stipa capillata; assembly: GCA_019208055.1. NCBI lineage: Eukaryota > Viridiplantae > Streptophyta > Magnoliopsida > Poales > Poaceae > Stipa > Stipa capillata. The sequence continues at coordinate 227,273 of JAGXJF010000266.1, forward strand.
CAACTGTACCCACAAACGATCATAGTCATGTATCCGAGTTTGCAAGGCTCGTTCACGCTCCCATAGTCACAGAGCCGTTTCGCCATCGTTCTACCATACCCTGCGTTGTAGTCCGGCACAACAAGCCTAGACTACCAGTCTCACACTAATACTACAAATCCAGCATACCGTGGCTAGCACCGACAGCCAATACCCATGATACTATAGATCCAACTACCGAGGCCTTGCCTTTCTAAGGGAATATGACATAGGACAAATGCACTTTAGCTCAGCCTCACCCATACAGGATATGTGGTAAGCACGGTGGCTACGACACTTAAGCACAATCGATCATACCCATGTGATGAAACCTGCCTTCTAATGTGCCTTCAACACCTTTCCAGTGTTTCACCACCAGCAATGATCACGCTCAAAAACTGGCGACCAATATCTCATTTGATTCACTTTAGAAAATATGTTTTTATTTTTTGTAGGTTATAGACGAGATGGAAAATTTTGTGAAACATTCTCAACGGATATGAATAAGAAACTGGACTTGCCTGGTACAGATAGGCAGCGAAGTTCAACTGGTATGTTTGTTGAACTCCAGTTTTTGGAAAAATGGATAAAGTCCGATGAGGACTAATTCCAGAGAACTCTAATATGAATGCAAAAATTATGATTATGCATGCATGAAAATGTCTCCTAAAATGCAAGAATTTATCTATCATGTCTTGAATATTTCATGCATGATTTATGATCATCTAAATGAATCACAGTCTTCTAGGTATTTTTAGAGCCTATATAAATCCTTCCATCACATATTTAATTAATTATATAGTGTTTTACTTTAACTAAAGGTTAATATTTTTATTATTCATATTTCAATTTTAATTTAAATAATTAATCTCAAGAGTGAAATTAAGATTTGTAGTTAAATATTCATCTTTATATCTTTCACCTTTTTAAAGAAAAAGGAAACATTATTTTGCTTTGAGTCAATAATTTATAAACTTAACTTATTCTTTATTTTATATTTACATCTTTTTTAAAATCTTATTTCTCTTTTCAAGGAAAGAAAATAAATAATTTAACTAGGTTGTATTTTTTGTTTCAAGGGAAAAGAAAGAAGAAAAAGAAAACAAAGAATTTAGGGTTGGCCCGGTAGTCACCTTTGCCCTTGCCCTAGTTGACCTTTTCTCTTTCTCCCTCTCGGCCGGCCCACCCGGCCCATTGGCCCATTCGGCAACCCCCTACCCTAAACCGTTTCTCTCATTCACCTTTTCTCTCATACGCTGACACACCCACATCATCTGAATTTTTTTAATATATTTTTTTGTAAATCGCAAGTGTACAAGTCGACTTGAAAAAATGTCAAAACTAGAGCTCAGTCGGCAAACGAACTACCGAAAAGGCCAAATCGGCATTCCAACTGTCGATTACGCGATAGGTCGGCATGATGTACGCCGAAAACCGAATTTGGTTAGAAATCGGCACGCCGTTTGCCGATTTATGTCAAGTCGGCACACGGTTCGCCGATTAGCTCCAAGTCGGCAAGCCGTTCGCCGACTTGGACCATTTACGGCCCCGCACGCGGTCGCCCCAACCACACGCGCCCACGCAGTCACGCACACGCGCGCACGGGCTGGAGGCGACCGGCGGCGGGGGTGCGGCTTGGAGGCGACCGGCGGCGACGGTGCGGCTCGGCGGCGAGGGCGGCAGGCGGTGGCGCGGGGAGCCGAGCAGGGAGGCCGGCGGCGAGGCTAGCGTGGCCGTGGGGCGGCGGCACGGCGTGGGAGAGAGAGGAGAGGGAGAGAAGAAGGAGGAGAAGAAGAGAAGGAGGAAGAAGAGAAGAGGAAGAGAAGAGAAGAAGAGGAGGAAGAAGAGAAGGAGGAGAAGAAAAGGAGGAAGAAGAAGAGGAGAGGAGGAGAAAAAAAGAGAAGAAGGAAGAAGCTGCGGATTTGTTCGTCAGTCAGGTAAAATCTAATTTTGAAAAAATATATCGATTTAGCTTACTAATTACAGAATTTTGTCTTGTGTAGCTTAGTAGCATGATAGATTTAGGGTAGAAAAAGTATTAATATGTTAGTCAGGTATATTAATCTACCTGAGGTGTTTTAGAAAAATATAGCTGCGACGTTTTAGAAATTGAATTTCATGTGTGATCGTATATGTCACGATTTGATCGTACAGTTCACGTTATTAGGAAATAGTTGTACAGAACTAGAAATAAATACGGAAGAAATAGAAGTGGAGTACGATTTTAGAATAAAGGAAATAGACTATGTAGTGAAGGAATAGTCGTAAACCTAGTTTTATTATTATAGATCAGTTCAACATATGTAGCTATATATTACGAGTCTCGTACATTTTGAACATAGGTAAATTTTACGAAATTATGTTATGGATGACAGGAATGTCTGATATAGTGAGATTCAAGATTTTCTATGGTCCTGGAGAAGTGAGAACGAACTCGAATGGAGTTGATCTTAGTGCATTCAGTTACACTGCATTGCCTCTGCAAAATCCCGAGTCGTTGAACATTAGAGAAGCTAAAGACTAGTTCACCCGTAGCTTTAGTCTTGATACGGACAAGTATAGCGTCAGCATTCAGGCTGTGTTTACAATGTCCTTACGTTCTGTGCGCTGGGATCTGATGACTGTCGAAAGAACGAAGGAGTGAACTTCTTGGCTTAGGGTCTGCAGCGCTCGTAAGGAAGATCCTGTTGCTTTGGTGCAAGCTGTTGCGAAAGATCAAACGGAGTATCATCATACACCGTATCAAGATGATCACATAAGTGCATCAGCGCAAGGGGTAACAGAATACGGAGCCGGAGATCTTTCTGAATCAGCGATTTCGGGAGGAACGAGACCAAACCTTGGTCCTACTGGGCGGGTGGACGAAGCTGAGGAATTTGAAGAGTTGGTGGAGGCTATGGAGCAGGAAGATCTAGCGGGCGTTGTGCAAGACGACGACGAGGAGTCCGATGATGAAGATAGTGCTGAGGACGAGGAGACTTCTGATCATCAAATTCCTAGCGGGTGGGACCAAGAACTATTGGGTGGTATGCGTGTGACAGATGGGCATGAGTCATCGTGGGAATTCAGAAGCAATGAGATAAAACATGGAACCATGTACTGCAGCAAGCTTGAATTAAAAGATGTAGTTGCTCTATGGGATATGTCCACGCAAAGAACATTTTATGTTCAGGTCTCTACCCCGACCCAATACACCACAAAGTGCAGCAGTAGTGGTTGTCCTTGCTCTGTGCATGCTCACGTCCCGAAGTACGAAGTCAGTTGGATTGTTAGCAGAGTAGTGCCTCATAACTGTGTTCGATCCAATGTCCTCGCAGAGCATCGTAACATGACTTCGAGTCTAATTGCAAGATTGATGTTCTCCGAGATAGTGGAGAAGAAAGACATGGAAGCGAAACATATTCAAGTAGCAATAAAGAACAAGTATCAGTTCTCAATCAGCTACGGAAAGGTATGGCGTGCTAAACAGAAAGCAATGGAGATGCGATTTGGGAATTTTAGAGATTCATATCACAACCTTCCTTACCTGCTGTGGACACTACAAGGCAGGAACCCAGGCACGTATGTCGACATCAAGTATACTTTGTCATCCGAGTCACTAGGATTTAAAGAGATGAACCGGGCTTTTTTCTCCTTCGGAGCTTCCATTGAAGCATTTAACCATTGTCGACCTTTGCTTTGTGTTGATGGCACATTCTTGACAGGCAAGTACAGGGGGCAAATCCTTACCACTATTGGAGTGGACGGTAACAACCAAATTCTTCCACTGGCTTTCGCATTTGTTGAAGGCGAAAACTACGCGAGCTGGCTCTGGTTCTTCAAAAGACTGAAGCGAGGTGTCGTAAAAAAACCGACCAAACGTGTACGTACTACATGACAGGCATCCCGGTATATTGAAGGCTATGAAGACTCTTACAAACCCCGGACCGGATGAGCTTGAACCCTGGGTTGATATGCAAAGCCGCTGGTGCATTCGCCATTTGGGGGCAAATTTCTACCGACAGTTCAGAAACAAACGTCTTATGAACCTCTTCAAGAGGCTATGCAAACAAAATCAGCAAAAGAAGTTCTATAAACTGTGGGCTAAGCTTGACGAATTCACTCAAACAGAGTTAAGTCAGCAGAGGAAGAAAGCCGCAGCAATTGCAGTAGCAGCGGACGAGGAGCCGAAAGAACTGTGCGCTCTACCTGGTATTGACCCGCCCGGTGTTAAGAGGAAGAAGGGCAGACGAATCAAGACCTTCTCAGAGTGGATCGAGAATGAGCCAAAGGAGAGATGGTCCTTGCTCTTTGACACTCACGGTGCAAGGTACGGTATCATGACAACCAATCTGGCGAAGGTGTACAATTTGGTACTTCGCGGACAACGCGGTTTACCCTTAGTTGCTATAGTCGAGAGCATACTTCATGGGACAATTCAGTACTTCCAAGAGAGGTATCAGACAGCTGCATTGCACATGAACACGTACACTGAAACTCCATTCTGCGCGACTGTCATGCAATACATGGAGCAGAAGATAGCAAAGGGGAAGATGCACACCGTCATAAGGATTAGCAACCTGCAACATAGGTACGAAGTGCGACTGCGGGATAAGACAGGTTTTAGAACCGCAAATGAGGTTCGGGCGTTCGAGGTTACTTTCGGGTGTGAAGAAATTCCAACCTGTAGCTGCACATGCAACAAGCCTTATCTTCTACACAAGCCGTGCTCGCATGTGCTAGCCGCGTGTGGGTTAATTGGTATGGACTCTTCCTCTTTCATGTCACCGTTTTATTTAAAGGAGTCCGTCCTTGCAACATGGAGCGGTGAGATTACTGGATTCCGTGTTGTGGACAACTTCACCACAGTACAGGAGGATCAAAGGGAATACATACCGCACTGGAGCTTACTTCGTGACAACAAGGGGCGGCGTAGAGTTCGTCGAATTCGCAACGACATGGATGAGTCAGAGGTTGGGGGCCCTACAAGGCAGTGCTTGCATTGTGCTGCTTTGGAGCTTTTCAGATAAATATTTATTGTATGTACTTCATAAGGTGCCTTAATTGGCGATTTAAGAAAATAGAAAATACATAATATTCCATAACAAGTGGCCATATAAATTTACATTTGTCAATTAATGTATTAAATGGAGTTGTAGTCAAAATCTTGATTCAAAATGATGAAGGAAAAATGTTTTGGTAGTGCTAACTTCATAGTGTGCCTAGAAAGACATGAAACATCATGAGAGACGTGGCCATTACAAAACAACATAGAGCATAGTTTACTTAAATCTTATGAAAATTTAATGACATGCTTATTAACCTATAACATGATCCCATGCCAAGTTATATAATTTTTGGACCAAGTTTTGAATTATTAAAAATGATAAACTGGTGAGATGCAAACACAAGTTTAAAATTTTCACTTGTACATTAGAGTGTTTTTGCCCCAGTTTTGCACATGAACTTATAATTAACATATGTATAGACATATAATTTTTTTAGATTTTCTGGGACCTTATTTAAGACACATGTAGTTCAAATTGGAATTACTTCCAATAAATACGCAGATATTCATTTAAACTCTAAAAAATAGCAGATCATTTTGGAAAAATTTCAAACATTACTAGAACCTATATGATGTAGTCAAGTACTTATAGAAAAGTTTTGGAGCTTTTCAGATAAATATTTATTGTATGTACTGCATAAGGTGCCTTAATTGTTGATTTAAGAAAATAGAAAATACATAATATTCCATAACAAGTGGCCATGTAAATTTACATTTGTCAATTAATATATTAAATGGAGTTGTAGTCAAAATCTTGATTCAAAATGATGAAGGAAAAATGTTTGCCATGGAACTCATCTTCAGCAGCCTATAAAGGGTCTAGTCAGCCATGGAACTCATCTCGCTGACGGGCTGCCATGTGGCCCGTCAGTGGAGACCTTTTCTCCGCTGACCGGCTCTTACGTACTGCCCGTCAGTGGAGAGAACCCGTCAGTTCAGGCAACCTAGTTGCATCTCCACTGACGGGCGACTTAATGGCCCGTCAGTGGAGGTCCTCCCGTCCGGCTTGGCAGTCGCCTCCACTGACGGGCCACTAGGAGCCCATCAACGGTGAACCCCTCCAACGACAGGCCAGAATGGGCCCGTCAGTGGAGGTGGTTCATCAAAGGGTCAAATTGTAGTAGTGATTAAGTGAATCACCGGTGTCAGCCACCGGTGACATAGCCAATCACTCCGCCCAACTGTAACCGGCTCAAGCAGACCGATACCTGTGTCACCGGAGGCACACACAGGTAAACCTTAAACTGATATAGTAGCACTACTCAGCCCGGTCTTGGCACATGACATGCCCTCAGTGCACAATACTCTCTGAAACCTAATAAGGAGAGAACCTCCGACAGCCCTCCGACTCAGCAGACAAGCCATCGCAGCGCAGGTTCCTTAGCGTTTACAAGCTCTCCCCTGGTACAAAGATGTACCTGAGTCACAGAGCGCTAGACCACCTGTGACACAGCTGTATAAACACCGGTGACTCTAACTCCTAGGGTTTTCTACCACTAGCATTGTAGAGTGCAATCACAAAACCAGTTTCACACTTGTAAAAAACTGTTGACACAGGGCCACTAACCTCAAAGCATTAGTGCCACTGTCCAACATCCTGAGCATTGAGCAATTAGAATCTCCACAGATCATTACTGCATCATCCCTCTTATAGTACGGGTTTTTCCTATGGACTCAAAGAAACTAGCAAATCTAGGCTTTACCTGCCCACCAACTGCAGTCACGGCCCTTGACGCATCAAGCCACGATCACCTTGCTTGCAACTCCTTGCACAGCACCGGCTTCTTCACAGCTGTGCACAGCTGCCTAGCACAACCATTTCTTAGTCCTGGAAACCACCCTCGTACCTTTTTGGTGGTCATCCTTTCCTTGATGACCCTTCTTTCTGGAACCTACTAACCTGCCTACACTCAATGTAAACATTAGATTCTAGTTTGAGTTGCCATTAGCCATCAAAACCAACTTGGGGCCTAGATGCTCTTTCAATCTCCCCTTTTTGGTAGTTAGTGGCAACCCATTCAACAAATTCGCATAACGATTTGAATAGAAGATACATGTGCAGGTTGATCAGAATATACTCCCCCTGAGGCTGTGCACAACAGATTTGCTTTAAAATTATCAATGCATAGATTATGATTTTGGATATGGCCAGTATTTTTCTTACAACTTACACTTTCATCAGTTCAGAGAATTGAATAGATTATAAAGCATGATTGAACTGAACTGGTATATGTTACTTCTGATGTGGTTGTAATGACCAGAGTATATGAGTATGAGTCAAAGCAATATGAGAATATCAGAAAATAGATTCACAATGGTCATATGTATCAGAGCATAAATAGCATAGATTCATAATGGATATGTGTATCAGAGCATACATCACTGGTCATGTGTATAAGAGTGCCAATAGGCATGTGTATCAGAGCATGAGCCAGTAGACATATGTATCAGAGCATAATTCTTAACATGATTATATGAATCAGAGCATAAGTAGATACAAAGCTTCATACAAGAAGATATATGCATCATAGCAACAACATTAAGAAGACATGTGCATCAGAGCAACAAAATTTAGCATAAACTACTTTATCAGAGCATTACTAAAATATTACTTCATTAGAGCAAAATAGAAGACTTAGTAGTAACTTGCTAAATCAGATCAAAAGATTAGTTAATTGTAATCAAGACAGAGGAATCAGAAATAAAACAAGTCTTGATTACACCAGAAAATATAATTTTCTCTCCCCCTGTATCCAAAATACTCTCCCCCTATTTCTTTAATCTCTCCCCCTTACACACATCTCTCCCCCTTTGACACTAAAACACCAAAAAAAAGTTGAGGAGAAGAAACATTCAGAGCTTGGTCTTCAACAGCTGGAGAACTTCTGATAGCTGAGCCTGCATTAGATCAACTTTGGAGTGCAGACTGTTGACTTCTGTTCGAAGCTGAAGGTTCTCTCGGCGCAGAGCTACAAACTGAGTTGGCATCACTTTGTTCTGATAGGCTCTGACTGCTGCTTGAGACATAAGAGAGGACGAGAGAGTGCCATCTTCAGCCACCTGTGCCACAGATACTAACTCAGCTGGGTCAGCTGCAGGAGTATCAGCGGTGACACCGGTAGGCACTTGGACCTGAGGCACAGGCACTTGGGGAGCAGGCGCTTGAGGAGCTGTGGGAGCAGCGGTGTCATCGGAAGCTGACACAGCTGGTCCTGGAGAATCTCCAAACAGGGCTTGAACAGCAACCTCATCAGGATGGTCATCAGCCTGAGGCCTGAGCTAGGTCTTGATGGTCTTCACTGAGATGTCGAAGGTTGATTCCGGAAGACCTATTCTCTGAAGGATCATAAACATGATGTAGGACCCATATCTGAGCTTGGCTTTCTTGTCCTTCTGGACAGCATCAATCTCATAGAAAATGTATCTGGCCACATCAAAATGTACATTCTTGGCTATGTGCACCAGTACTTGCCAAACTGAGTTGTAAACAGCATCTGTATTGCCTCCCTTAGGCTAAAGAGTGACATTAAGAATTTTGACCAGATGCTTGGTTGAGATTGTAATGCCCTTCAAGTACACATGATCTGATGGGGCATTTGCAGGGAATATAAAATTTCTTGGATAGAATATTCTTCTGTCAGTATTGGAGACAGGCTCAAGCTTGAACAGATTTGGCATCCCAGGCTCCAATGGTGCATGAAACAGACTGTTGAGCTCTGGAGCCATGATGGAAAGCAACTGGCCTCTTGTCTTCCATAACATGACATCTTGATTCTCTTGTTTTATCCAGACTGTGGCATAGAACTCCTTAATGACCTCTGGGTCATAATCTTGTTGAAGATTGCATATGAACTCCAGACCTGAGGCTTGGATGAGAGATTGAAGACTCTGCAGTCTGGTGTCAGTCAGTGCAGACAAATCGATGGCCTTGCAATCAACAAATCCCTTGGAAGCAAGGATTTCATGGTAGACACCCCTTTGAAGATCAGTGTGAAATCTGGGGTCTGAACAAGATGCATCCTGATATTCCTTGTCTTCACTGAAATATGGGCAAGCTGACCTCATTCTTACAAAAGCACTTGTGCTCATGGAGGCAACTTTGCTTCTTGATTTCTTGGGATCACCTTTGGGAAGCTTCTTGGCCACAACTCGGGAGATGAACTGCATTTGGTTTGCCTCAGTCTTCAAAGCATGGGAGAAGATGTAATAATACTTAGTTTCCAAGTTTTCTTCTCCAACTGAGGGACTGGGAGAGCTGTCTTCTTGTTCAGCCTCTTCTACCTCTTCCTCTGCGACTGGTTCAGCACTGGGAGATAAACTTTCTGCTAGGTAATCTTCATCAGAATCAGCTCTAATTTCTCTTGGCCTTGGTGGAGTTACAGACACTTCTCTACCATCATCTGATGAGCTCTCGGAGCTATCTTCTTGCTCAGCTGACTTACTTGCCTGTGCCACAGGTGAGGACACAGGTGCTTGAACTGAAGGAGCTGGGTCAGCTGGTGGTGGCACAGGTGATGGAGACCGGTGCTGTTCTGGAGCTTGAGCTTCTTGTGCCTGTGACACAGCTGGCTGAGGCAGCTGTGGACTTGAAGGTTTGACAGTTTCAGAAGACTTAGCTGATGCAGACTTGGAAGATGAGGGCTCTTTGGCCTCTTTGACAACTTGTTCTTCTGCCTCCGACACCAAGAATTGTGAAGGAGACATCTGCTTTTGAACATCCAGTGAGGAGAGGGATTCTACACTTGTAGAGCTTTGAGTTTTCTACTCCTTCTTTGATAAGTCTGAAGATCTGACTTGGCTGGGCTGGCGACCTGTGACAAAGGTGGTCGCATCTCCTTCTTTAGCTCTTTAATGGCAGACATCTGTTGTTCAAATTGAACTTTTAGGGATGGCTTGGAGCTCTGAGTTGTCTCTGAAATAATTTCAACATCTGCCTCTGGCTGTCTCTTGGCTTGAGGTTCATCACTGATCACAACAGTTTCTGATCTTTTCCTCTTTGGAGCTTGAGCAGGTGCAGTAGCAAGAGGTGATGTAGGCTTGAAAACCTTTGGAAGCATAGCTTGTTTGAGCATGAGCTCAACTCTCAGAGCAATTTTCTCAGGACCATTCGGCATGTCCTTGAGCCTTCCTAGAATATCATGTAGCTCCAACATAAGAAGATCATCTGCAGCTATGGGATGAGCCCTTGATCCTGAACTGGCAATAAGAGGAGCTGCTCTTTGAGATTTGAATTCAGGAGATAGCAGACCTCGCTTGAGTTTGATTTCAGCTTGAATGGAAGACTTCTCAAGGCCTCTTGGTAGAGTGTTAGCCTTTTTGATTAACTCACTGATTTCAAGGATGAGATGCCTATCTCTAGCACCAGTATGCTGAAGTTCAAGTGGTTTGTGTGACCCTTCTGCCAAGCATTTAGTTGAAAGTTGATCCTGCTTCTCAAGAATCCTCTTTCTCAACTCTACTTCTTCTGAATAGGATTTGCCTGACCGCATCTGCTTGTGCAAATCTGCAATCTCCCTCAAGATAGCATTATTTGCTTCTGATGGTTCTGGAATTGCCATAGATATAGGCCTTGACATCTCTGAAAGCTCAAAGCTTTTGGCTGTGTATATAGTGGATAGCTGCTTCTTTACTGTTTCATCAGTTGTTTCTCTCATCTGAGTTGTCAGCCTATCCAACTCATCCAGAATCAGCTTACCATTGTCAAGATCTTCTTGAGATATTTGAGGTTCTGGAACTGGTTCTCTGATGGTGAGTGTGCCTCTTGGCAGCACCACATTTGCAATAGAAGGCTTTGAACCTCTCTTAGCTGGTTGCTTCTGCTTCTTGACTGCTTCCTTTCCCAAGGATGTGTGCTCAACAGCAGCTGAGGATCATGTCCTCTTGGGTGGAGCACGCTGAGCTGAGCTGGATTTACCAGCTTGGGAAGCTGATTTCTTTGCAACTGTTTTCCTCTGCCTGTAAGCCCTTTGGCTTGCCTTTCTTCTCTCAGCAACCTCTGCTTTCTGTCTCAGCCTTTCTCTTTCTTGGTCTGAATCTGAAATATTTATTTCAAAGCTGGACTGCTCTGGATCAGACCACTTGACCCCACTGTCAGCCCTATCAGAATCTGAAGACATCTGTAGAAACAAGATAGATAAGACAGAATATAGGTAAGAGGTGTTCCTGAGATGCAAAAGATAGTAGCTGTGTGAGACACCTGTGTGAGAATGGAAAGACACAGGTGGGGACTTGGTAACAAACTGAGGTCTCAACCTAGTGAATAGACTTGCCTGTGTGACAGGTGAGACTCTAGCGGTGACACAGCTACGTGCAGAGGCGGACGGCAGATTTTAGAAATCTAGAGTTTTACTGGTTTTCGGTGGTTAATTTCGAGCAAGATAGGTTCTAAAAGATTATCTGAAGCTAAACCAACCCTAACATCTAACAATGCGCTACTGGATTAGGCTTTAGAGCAAATTCATAAGCCCTAAGAAAGAACAAGCGCAAAGTAGGGCTGGCGGAAGCTTACTTTGAGCAAAGATTGATAACGCGTGGATGAATTTATGCTGGAGCTCTTCAGAAAGCTTCCTCCGATGCTTCAAAAGATTTCGAGGGACGGAAACGTTGATTTCATCGAGAACTTGGAGTTTTGGCGCAAGGCGAAAGTTTGGGGTTTTAACGTAGAATGTGGGTTCTGTGGAAAACGTATCGATGTCTTATATAGGCCGAAGGGGTATAAGGTGGCTGTGTCACAGCTGACAGAAGGACCTGTGACACAGGTGCGTAGACAAGATACCCTAGGACCTACGGAGATCAAAAGCATTCACCTGAGACACAGATGGATAGCTCAGGTGACAAGTATTTCATCTATAGAACACCAAGACAGAGAGAATTTGATAAGACAACAAGCATATGGGCACTATCAGGGGATCCTTATGCAATCTTCCCAATATCAGTTTGCTAGAAAATCAATCAAGCAAAACTAAAACTGACATGAGTTGATTTTGAAAATAGGTACACATTAATGTGCACACACAGCTGAAAAAGAAGATATCTACTCTATGCATATCACACATACACCTGTGACACAGGTGATCAACACAGATGAGCATATAAGGCATATAAATGGAAAAACATATGAGCTAGACACCAAGCCAATCCTTTTTATTGGAATGCCCTAGAAATTGACAAGTACCAGAGGTGTCACTATCAGAATAGCCGACTAGCTCAAAATTTGCACCTTTAGGATACCAAAGACCAACGCCTGAGGTTTGAATCAAATATCTCAGTATTCTTTGTACCGCCACTCTGTGACAGTCCTTAGGGTTAGCTTGGAATCTTGCACACATGCATACACTCAACATTATATCTGGCCTAGATGCACACAAATAAAGCAAGGATCCTATCATAGATCTAAATTCTTTCTGATCAGTAGACTTACATTCGATGTTTAAGTCCAGATGACCATTAGTTTCATGGGAGTGTGAATAGGCTTTGCATCCTTCATGCCAAACTTGGTGATGATGTCCTTGGTGAAATTTTCTTGTGAAACAAATGTACCTTCCTTGAGTTGTTTGATCTGAAGTCCTAGGAAGTACTTGAGTTCTCCATCTAAAGACATCTCAAACCTTTTGGTCATCATCTGGCTAAACTCATCACTCATGGAGCGGTTAGTACTGCTAAATATTATGTCATCGACATATATTTGGCACACAAATAAATCCTTTCCATTTTTCTTAGTGAATAGAGTTGTGTCTACTAAGCCCATTTTAAATCCATTCTTGATCAAAAATTCTTTCAATGTATCATACCATGCTCTAGGTGCTTGTTTTAAGCCATAGAGTGCTTTGTGTAGTTTATAGACATGGTGTGGTTTCTTATCATCTTCAAAACCAGGTGGCTGTTCAACATAAACAAGTTCAGAGAGTTTACCATTCAGGAAGGCTGATTTTACATCCATTTGATAAAGCTTGATATTGTGATAGCATAAGCAAGAAGAATCCTGATGGCTTCAAGTCTTGCAACTGGAGCAAAGGTTTCTCCAAAGTCCAGACCCTCCACTTGTGTAAATCCTTGAGCCACAAGCCTGGCTTTATTCCTTACCACTTGTCCATTTGTATCTTGTTTGTTCCTGAAGACCCATTTTGTTCCAATCACATTATGATCATTGGGTCTTTCCACCAGGGACCACACTTGATTTCTCTCAAATTGACTCAGCTCTTCATGCATAGCATTTATCCAATCAGCATCCATGAGAGCTTCCTTAATGTTCCTAGGTTCAACACTGGAAACAAAATAGTAATGTTCACAAAAATTAGCTATTCGAGAACGAGTAGTCACTCCCCTATTAATGGCACCGATGATTTGGTCTACAGGGTGATTCTTCTGTAGCCTGCTGATCACAAGGGGTTCAGGGTCAACCACCGGTGTCACAGCTGATGGTGTTGCCTGTGACACAGCTGGTTCTTCCTGCGACACAGCTGGCTGAGACAGATACTCTGCATCCAGGAGATCATTGGCTGGGTTGTACTCGAGCTCGATGTCTTCATCTCTAGTGTCTTCATCCAGTGATGGAGAGAGTGGTTCTTGATCTTTTGGTGAGGCAGATTCCTCCTTGATGGTGGGTTTGATCTCACCAGTAGTCTTCTTTTGAATGTCCTTACTCCCTACATCATTAGCAACTTGCTCTCCTTGGGAGCCATAAGACTCATCAAAGTCCACATCTATAGATTCTTCAACAACCTTTGTGGAGGTGTTAAAAACTCTATAGGCATGAGAGTTAGTGGAATAACCAAGGAATATACCAACATCAGATTTAGCTTCAAACTTAGTGAGGTGTTTGCCCTTCCTAAGAATGTAGCACTTCCAACCGAATACTCTGAAGTATGAGACATTTGGCTTGATGTTGGTGAGCAGCTCGTAAGGAGTCTTCTTGAGTAGTGGATGTAGATATATCCTATTAATGGAGTGGCAGGCAGTGTTGATAGCTTTAGCCCAAAATCTTGGTGAATTCTTGTACTCATCTAGCAGTGTCCTTGCCATCTCTATCAGGGTTCTGTTCTTCCTTTCCACTACTCTATTTTGCTGTGGAGCATATGGACTTGATAGTTCATGCTTGATTTCATGCTTGTCCAGAAATGCTTCCACTTTTGAGTTCTTGAACTCAGTCCCATTGTCACTCCTGACCTTGACAAGGTTTACCTTCCACTCATTTTGTACTCTGATAATGAGATGCTTGAACTTCTTGTAAACCTGTGTCTTCTCCTTCAAAAAGAACACCCAAGTATATCGAGAAAAATCATCTACAATGACAAATCCATACTTGTTACCTCCGAAGCTCTCATATGTAGTAGGACCGAACATGTCAATGTGTATGAGCTCAAAAGGTTTGATGGTGGTCATGACATTCTTGGGACGATGGGCAGCTCTAACTTATTTACCAGCTTGACATGAACTGCAGTGCTTGTCCTTCTTAAACTTTACCTTTTCTAAGCCTATGACATAGTCATGTTTGCTCAGTTTGTTGAGAAGCTTCATCCCAGCATGTCCTAGCCACCTATGCCACAGCCAGCCAATACTGGTCTTGGCCATTAGACACCATGGAGCTACTGTAGGCTGTTCATTGAAGTTTACTGTGTATAGTTTTCCAGACCTGCATCCTTTGAACACTTGAGAATCATCAGATAGTTTGGAAGCTATAACCTCATCAGGATAGAAAGTGACTTCAATACCTGTGTCACACAGCTGTGACACAGACATAAGACTATAGCCTATCTGATCTACAAGCATTACATTGGATAAAGAGTGATGTTCAGATATGGCAACTTTACCAATGTCATTTACCTTTTCCTTGGAGTTATCTGCATAGATCACATGTTTACTTGGAAGATTTTCATGTGTGATCTCTACAAACTCCTCTCTGCCTCCTGTCATATGTTGTGTACATCCACTGTCCACAACCCAGTCAATTCCACTGGAGGCAATATCCTGCAAGATTAGTTATGGGTTTTAGGGACCCAAACTTGTTTGGTTCCCTTAGCAGTTTTACCATATGCAGAAACAACAGTTAATGAGTTAGAAGATCTATTTCTATAGTTGATAACCTGAGCAACAGATAATATGACATGAATTCTCTTAGGCTTACTATCACCTGCAACCTTAGACAGAGAGGTTAGTTGGCTGCGTGTGTTACCAGTGACACTGGTGGGTACACAGCTGTGTAAGACACCGGTGGCACAGGTGACTGTCACCTTTGGAACCCAGATGGCCGGCAACCACTTTGTCAAGTGCCTGCGACCTATATACTTAGCCACAATCTTCCCTTTTCTGTCCTTCTGCAAGACATAGGATGGATTGGATGGAATGTTTACCATCTTCCTATTTCTCTGTATATGACCAGCAAGTTTGTTGTCATCTGTTCCTGCCTGTCTCACAAATTTTTCTGCAAGATTAAAATTAGTAACAGCAGGTAGTTTATCCTTATTAGTAGAAGGATTGTAACCCAGGCCTTTTCGGCCATCATTCTTTCTGAGCATTTCAGCTCTGATGAGCTGATAATTTTGCATGCCAATATTGGCAGTGCATAGGTCTTTTCTCATGAGCCTTTTAAGCTCTTCCAGCTCTTCCTTGAGCTTGTTGTGCTCATCTACATCCACAGAGTTAGTAATAACAGAGGTTGAAGCCTCTTTTGAGTCATCAACTACACAACCTGTGGAAGTTAGAATATTTATGCGACTAGCACAGTTTAAGCATGATTCAATAGCAGCATGAGTAGGCAAAGATGCATCAGTAGATATAGAAGAAATATCAGTGCACATAAAATGCTTTGCCTTGAGCTCCTCATGCTCCTTAATCAGAAGCTCATGAGCTACCTTGAGCTTCTCATGAGCTATTTCCAGGTTTTCCTGGTCTAGCCTGAGGTTTTCTCTGTCATCTGTAACCTCATCATATGATTCACTCAGCTCCCTGAGTTTATCTCTTAAAGATATGTTTTCCTTCCTCTCCTTGCCATAGGCTTTATCTCTTCTTTCAAGAATGCCCATTAGTTCAGTATAATCAGGAAAGTCATCCTCAGTAAGTACCTTTGAACCTTTGGCCATGAAACACAAAGGGGCAGAAGTGGATGGCAGTTGATCAGCTTCAGCACTGAACTCGGAGCTATGTGACCTGGCTGTGTCATAGCTGGGTATATCAGCCATGCTGATGGCGATCACAGCAACTTGATCTTCATCCTCTGACTCTTCTTTTGAGCCCGAATCCTCAGATACCCAAGCCTGTCCAACATAAGCTCTGGCAGTGGCTTTGTTTTTGTAGTAGGTTGGATGCTTGCGTTGAAGGTCTTCTTCTTCCCATGGAAGTCCTTCTTTCTGTACTGGCTGTTGTCCTTTCTCTTGGTTGGACAATCAGTAGCAAAGTGGCCTTCCTTGTCACACTCGAAGCACTTATTATCTTTTGACAGCTTCTTCCCTCTGAATTTGTCACCTGATCCAAGCTGCTTCTTCTTCTTGTAAAACTTCCTGAAGTTCCTTGTGAGGAGGATGAGTTCACTCTCTTCTCCGCTGGTCATCTCCTCATCAAGTTCTTCACTGCTATCACTCTCAATCTGTGATGTTGAAGCAGTAGTCTTCAAGGCAATATTTTTCTTGATAGCTAGAGAGGAGCTTTGCTTGCCTTCTTGCTTAAGCTTCATCTCATGTGTTAGGATCCTTCCTAACACTTCTATGGGCTTCATTTGCTCAAACCCATCTTTTTCCTTCAGCATGAGAACAAGTGTTCTGTAGGCTTTTGGAAGTACTGACAAGAACTTCTTGATCACGTCTTCATCTTCCACTCGGTTGGAGTCTAGGGCCTTCAGCTGGTTGGTGATAATGGTGAGTCTTGAAAACAGAGAATTGATGTCTTCACCATGCTCGAGTTCAAACCTCTCCAGCATTGATTCTAGAAGGCTCCTCTTTGACTTCTTTAGAGTGTCACTACCTTCATGGATCTGCTCCAACGTGTCCCAGATATCCTTAGCAGAGTCCATGGTGCTGACCCTGTTGAAGTCATGCTCTTGCAGACCCATAAATATAGCAGTGGTAGCCTTAGCATTGTTCTGAATGTTTCTCTTGTCATTTACGCTAAGAGCCGCTGGGTCTGCCAACCTGTAGCCTGTACAAACAACTTCCCACACATCTGGATCAATAGAGATAAGATGCATTTGCATCTTTCTTTTCCAGAAGGCATAATTAGTTCCATTAAAAAACAGGTATTTTACCCTCATAGTCCGACATCCTTTACTCTGGCTGTTAGGCCAAATCAAAGAGCAACCCGCTCTAATACCAATTGAAAGGACCGAAGGTGCCGACTAGAGGGGGGTGAATAGGAGGCTAACAAAAATTACTTCTTTTGACTTGATTGAACAGGTTAAGCCTTAAACAGGAACCGGGATTAGCTAACTGTGTTACAGGTGAGTGACACAGGCAACAGATGATGTGTAAATTAGCATGCAGCTGTCACACAGGTGCCTAACACAGGTGTTCTAAGGACTTAGCAAATGATGAGCAATCAATGTGTCTGTGTAACAGGTAACTGATTCAGGTGTGAGACAAGATATATAGCAACTGAGACACAGCTAATGAAACACAGGTACAAAGGAGATCAATAACAGATAAACAAAATAAGTCTAAGATCTCACAAGCAAGTAAGCAACAGGAAGCTAAACACAATACAGGAAAATACTCAAGGAGACAGAGTGTTTATCACCGAAGTTCCTAGCTCTTCACAGAGTGGTACGTCTCCGTTGGAGAGGCTACTCTGAAGAGATCGTCAGCACCAAATCGTGCTTGTTCTCCGAGTACCTGATGTTCAGGCCTCTTCCTTTGCTTGGGGAAGTCATTTTGCTTGCAGCAGCTAGACTTCGATTCACCTTCACAAACGTCTGGTGCAGCCCACACAAGCTTGGGTGATACCAGTGACTCCTATGCCCGTCTAGGAGTAGACACTCTAAGAGTAATAGATTCAGCAGCAACAACTCTTGGAGGAACCAATGCTCTTTGCTCAAGAACTCTAACTTTCCCGAACTGACACTTAGGAAACTTTGGCTTTTGTTCGGTGGGAAGAGGCTTTGCAACGGTTGAATATGATTCACTGGATTGGCAAAGGTTGAGGTCGACGACCTCCCCTGGTCCCCTATTTATAGGGTTCACAGGAACTTGACCGTTACACTGTTGCCACGTAGGATCATAGCCAATCACTCCGCCCAATTGTAACCGGCTCAAGCAGACCGATACCTGTGTCACCGGAGGCACACACAAGTAAACCCTAAACTGACATAGCAGCACTACTCAGCCCGGTCTTGGCACATGACATGCCCTCAGCGCACAACACTCTCTGAAACCTAATAAGGAGAGAACCTCCGACAGCCCTCCGACTCAGCAGACAAGCCATCGTAGCACAGGTTCCTTAGCGTTTACAAGCTCTCCCCTGGTACAGAGATGTAACTGAGTCACAGAGCACTAGACCACCTGTGACACCAGTGACACTAACCCCTAGGGTTTTCTACTGCTAGCACTGCAGAGTGCAAGCACAAAACCAGTTTTACACTTGTGCAAAACTGTTGACACAGGGCCACTAACCTCAAAGCATTAGTGCCACTGTCCAACATCCTGAGCATTGAGCAATTAGAACCTCCACAGATCATTACTGCATCATCCCTCTTGATAGTACGGGTTTTTCCTATGGACTCAAAGAAACTAGCAAATCTAGGCTTTACCTACCCACCAACTGCAGTCACGGCCCTTGACACATCAAGCCACCATCACCTTGCTTGCAACTCCTTGCACAGCACCGGCTTCTTCACAGCTGTGCACAGCTGCCTAGCACAGCCATTCCTTAGTCCTAGAAACCACCCTCGTACCTTTTTGGTGGTCATCCTTTCCCTGATGACCCTTCTTTCTGGAACCTACTAGCCTGCCTACACTCAATGTAAACGTTAGATTCCAGTTTGAGTTGCCATTAACCATCAAAACCAACTTGGGGCCTAGATGCTCTTTCACCTTTCATCAGCCAGTGCCTTCTCGAGAGAGGCATTCCTCTCCAGGAGAGCCCGGCTGTTTCCACCGAGTCGGACCACCACCTGGGCGAAAGGGAGATCCGAGTCAAGAGAATCCGAGTTAATAAGTCTCAAGCCGACTCAAACAGTTGACTTGAGACTCGGGGGCTACACCCACTGGGTGCACTGACCGTGCCCCCAGCGTCAGCATTAAAATAGAACAAAATTCAGTTGCGAAGACTCACCTCGACGGAATGTTCCAAGATGCTGGCCGAGTCTGCCAGCATGCCGGCCACGTTCGCAAACTCCCTCCACTTGGCGCCAAGGGCAGCGACTCGTTCCGTGGCCTCCTGTGCCGCCGCGCGCTCCTTCGCGCTGCTGCCTGGTAGCGTAAGTTGCGGGATGGAAGCAGGGTCACTCGGCGACCAGGTTGCTGGACCTTCCGCCATGGACGGTGAAGCCAACACAAGGCTTCGTTCTACCACCGAGGGGGACTCGGTGGTGAGCTGATCCTTGGCCTTCTCCGCCGGCTCGGAGGAGCCGGTGCCGACTGTGACCGTTGGCACCGGGTTCGGCTTCGAAGACGGCCCACTTGTCGGAGTTGGCAGGGGCTGCGGATCTTTAGCCGGAGCCGAGGCTGAACCGGCGCTCACGTCCGGCTCCGGTGCCTCCGTTGCCGGCGCGGCGGGCGGCTGCGATATCAGCGCAATAGCAATCGGGGCCGGGGGAACCGACTCCGACTGTTGAACGGGCGCAGCCGTGACTGGAGCCAGGAGAACCGACTCTGACTGCTGAACGGGAGTCAGCCCCGTGGATGCTCCGGGTTGGGAATCTCCTTTGTCGGAGAGCTTCCTCTGGACGCTGCAGCAAATAAGTTGTTAATGGTGTAATTTTTACTGTTGATGGTTAAGATGATTGACTGATAAGTTGTTTGGAGTTAGTATTAACTTTTATCGCAGGCTTGACGATTCCAGTACAACCAACTAGTTCGCAGTGCTGCTGAGTTGTTCACAGCATCCTCGAGTCGGTCAGATGCCGAGTCCCCCGAGAGGTGCTCGCAGAGGCTCGTCGTCGGGACCCGAGTGGCTCGTCCCCGAGTACTGGAAGTACTCGTGGAAACTCCCGAGAGGTGCTCGCGGAGGAGACCTTGGTAGTTCGTCTCCGGTGCCGAGCGTCCCCGAGTACTCGCAACATCCCCGAGTACTCGCAGCGTCCCCGAGTACTCGCAACATCCCTGAGTACTTGCAGCGTCCCCGAGTGCCGAAGTACTCACCGAAGCTCCCAAGACCCGAGTAGCTCGTTTTGTCTCCGGGTGCCGAGTAGTTCACAAACGCTGCTAAATCACTTCGCGGGCAGATTGGCGGTCCGGAGCTGATTACTTCATACATCTGTCCCGGTGTCAGAGACCCTAAACTTGGAATACAAGAAACAGTAGCAGATCATGGCGATCAAGGCAGTTCTCAAGAAAGAGTCCGGATTGCGGCGGTTAAGAAATCAGATATTCAGAGAGTTACATGATTTGTATGGAAACATATCTTGTACACGAAGAGGACACGGTGGCCAAGCAAGTCAGAGATAAAGGAAATCATAAGACTTGGGGGTCAAGAGAAGAAAGAAAGGAAAATTACACATACGTATTCTGTTAGGATCAGGAGTCTTACTTTCCTATGGAAAGACCAGCCGCCCTATATAAAGATGTAAAGGGTGATGGCCGATTATCAACACTGATGATGAATAGTACGGTATCCTGCTTATTAGGGGTATCCGTGTATAGATCCCCGGGACTTTAGGAAGGTACAACGTACCCGGTAAGGATCCCTGGATGACAAGGTAACCCCTCTCAGGAAGGGAAGACTCCCCTTAAACTAGGAAGTCAATCCCAACGTTTATGGAGGCCAGAGTCCTACTCGAGCGTAAGTCCACGTCCAGTACGACCCTGGGAACTCCCTATATAAGGATCAACAATCCCATAGGGGAGGGAGGAGGTTCTACAAGTCTTACAGGTCTTTCTAGTCGCAGCACAAGCAGCATAGGATCTCAGGAGGCGAAGCCCTAGAAGACCCGCTGCCTCGAAGGAGTCGAGCCCGGCGTTTTAGCTAGATTAGTCTACGATTAGGCTTAGGGTAGCCACTAACATACATCCCCTATTGTAAGCGTGTTCTCCATCAATATATAGCAACAGGACATAGGGTTATTATCCTGAGGGAGGCCCGAACCTGTATAAAAACGGTTGTCCCCTACTGTCAGAGCTCCTGACACTTGGGCCCTAGAGGTCCCTACCCCCCAGTAATCATCACTCCACGAATACCGTAAGATCGCCGATTCACCGATCGTCGACAAACACGATCGATAAAAATCAATCTATTACCTTTGCTTTTTACCTTTTCATTCTTAGTTTAGATCTTTGCCGTTTTGCACCGAAAAGCAGTCATTTCTTCTTCACGAAAGCAAGAAGATCTTTGTTGCTTTGCTCGGAAAGCAATCGTTTGTCGTACACGAAAGTATGATAGTTATCCAATCTTTGTTGCTTTGCTCGGAAAGCAATCGTTCGTCGTACACGAAAGTACGATAGTTATCACAATTGGCGACTCCATTATCTAGGTGTTCCGCGGATCGATTTTCGTGCGAACACAATTGGCGACTCCGCTGGGGACAAGAAGAAAGAGTAACACGATGAATAGCGACTCCAAGGACGGAAGCATCGTCAACCCCGACAATATCATCGCCGTCACGCTCGACGATCTATCCGAAGATGAGCGGCGAGAGATTAAGCGGCAGCTGGAAGAAGAACAGGCGGAGAGACTCCGGCAAAAATTGGCTGGCTACCAAAAGACAAGAAACGGCGTCATCAAAAAGGTAGTCATGCCGAGTCTTTCTTCTATGCTCAATACTGAGGTAAGTAAACCAACTTGTTTTGAAGATATTGCTCATCTGATTGATGTGTCGGTAGCGAGCAAGTATGGCTCTGATATGGATAATATGGCACAAACACTCACCCAAGTAGTGGCTAGCTGATTTGATGATTTTAAGGAGCAACTCACTAAAGATCTAGAGAGTAGTTTGCAGTGCCAGGTTAGGTCAATGGTGTTACGGGTCAATGATGAACATCGGGATAAGCGGCCGATGTATCCGGACACTAACGGATTTAATCACCTGGTGGAGGTTACTCCTGCAATTACTGCATCTGCAATCCCGACTTCGGTTTCCCAGGGTCTTACCAATGAGAACCAAAGTCTTAGCCTTAGTACAAATGTGCCACAACCATATTACCAGACGGTGGCATATAACACGCCACCCTTGCCGCCTCTCGGTACCGGGTTCCTCACGGGCCGGTACCTGATTTGTATTTTAATCCACAACAAGTCCAACCTGTGTTGCCGGAGCCGACCCCGTATGCTCATGTGACACCAGTGCCACCAGCCAATACAAATTTTAGAGATCAACTCGCCGGAGCACTCAGAGAGTTCGGTTTAGAACCCAAGGGTAGAGCACGTGCTTATCAAAAGCCGTATCCTGATTGTTTTGACTCAACGCCATATCCCCGTGGGTTTAGAGTTCCAGATTTTGTTAAGTTCACAGGGGAGGATGGTAGATCCACTTTTGAGCACGTTGGGCAATTTCTGGCACAGTGTAGTGAAGTCGGCACGTCAGACATCTACAGAGTGAAGTTATTTCCTCTGTCATTATCTGGTACGGCTTTCACGTAGTTTACGTCGCTTGCTCCCAAATCCATTACGACATGGACACAATTGGAGCAGAAGTTTCACGAGTACTTTTTTAGTGGCGAAACCGAACTCAGACTCTCAAATCTGACGATGGTTAAACAGAAACATAATGAACAGGTGTACGATTACATCAGGAGATTTACAGAAGTCAAAAACCGGTGTTTCAGTTTGACCATAGCCGAAAAAGATCTAGCCGACCTTGCTTTTTTGGGCTTGCTTGCTCATATAAGGGATAGGCTAGAAGGTCAAGAGTTTTCAAATATTAATCAAGTCTTGCAGAGAGCTATGGCGCAGGAGAACCGCGCTAAGGAAGTTAAGCAGTATAGCCGGTTTGGGGATAATAAGAACAAAAACAAAGAGAAACCTGCGGTCAATATCGTAGCATATGAAAACGACTCGGCTAGTGAGGACGATGTTGATATATGCATAGCCGAGTGGGTTCAAGCGTCCAAATCGAAACCTTTCACGTGTCCTGCCCTGAAGCCTACACTTGCTAAGAGAGAGGAAATTAAGTATACGTTTGATATTAGCAAGTGTGACAAGATTTTTGATATGCTCCTACAAGGAAATCTGATCAGAGTAAGAGAAGGACACGTGTTTCCATCTGCAGAAGACTTGGGCAAAAGAGCTTATTGTAAGTGGCACAATTCCTTTTCTCATGCCACTAATGATTGTAATGTGTTTTGTCGACAGGTGCAATCGGCCATTAATGACGGACGATTGACGTTTGCACAGAGCACCAAGATGAAACTAGATAGTGATCCTTTTCCAATCAACGTGATCGACTTGGAGAAGAAGAAGGTGTTAATTCAGTCAAGTCAGGCCGAGTCGACAAAAGGGAAGAACGTCGTCATTGACGATAATGCTGCTCCAAGGATGATCAAACCAAAAAATCCAGAAGTCAGAGTCTGGAAGGTCAACCGAGGAAAGGGACAAGTCGCAAAGCCAAAGCCGACGGTGAAACAACTGTTGGACAAATATACCTCGCACACATCCAACAACGTGTTCACTCGGCTTAGAAGCACTAAGCGTCCTAGGTCGCCTCCCCGACCAAGTTTTGGTGGTCCCGAGTGCAGGCGAGGAAGTTCATATGGTCAGCCACCATACTTCGCAACGGGTCTGTCATATTGGGGATGCGCGCCTCCTTTCTATCCACAGTTTCCTCCATGGGGGTTCAGTCCCTGGGAGCCACATCCTGTTGGACCGATTGGCATTTTCCAGCTAGGTTGGATTCCATCAGGGCCCGGGTTCAGGGAATGTCCGCACGAGAAGAGGACTCGGTTTAACCCGAGAGCCAGGTCTTCGGATGAGATTGCTACTCGGCGTAAGGAACTCGGCGCACTGAGTCACTCGGCGGCACCAAGAAGCAACTCGCCGATTAAGCACGTTTGGGTGCCGGTCAAGCATGACGAGTCCAAGTCTGGCAGTACTACTACGATCCAGCTCGCACCCGACTCGGACGGAGCAGGTGTTATCCGAGTTTCGGAAAGAAGTCGGCATGGACAGCCCGCCGTATTAATCAGCCCGCAGACTAACTCGACATCACCAGCAGGAACTCAGCGTGTACAAGTCGGCACGATAGACAACTCAGATATTCCAGAGACCAGTAGTGTTGCCAAACCCGACACACGGAAAAATAAAGTCGACAAGCAGGTGCCGAAGAAACAGGTCAGCAAGATCAAGTCGGTTGAGCCAGGAGTAAAGCCAAAGCCTCAGTGGTGCCCTACAGAACTCACGCACACTCAGAAGCGGAGGGTACAGCGATTGCGGGCACTCGAACTTAGAGAAGAGCTAGTTGAGAAGAAGCGCGACGAGTGGTTCAACCGAGCAAGGCCAATGACACCAGCAAAGATGACTTGGAAAGAGAAG
The DNA here is from genome assembly GCA_019208055.1 of Stipa capillata. Lineage (NCBI taxonomy): Eukaryota > Viridiplantae > Streptophyta > Magnoliopsida > Poales > Poaceae > Stipa > Stipa capillata. The sequence goes on from JAGXJF010000266.1 coordinate 251,943, forward strand.
CGCATCACGAAGGAAGAAGGTGACGCTGCCAATGGCGATGTCAGGGAAGTGCCCGCCAACATGGATGTCAACATGGTGTTCGAGTTACCCATGAAATTTCGTGCACCCGAGTCAGAAATCGCAAAAATTGTACTCGGTCCGAAAAATGCTACATTTGAGAAACCAAAGAAGAACGGGTAGCATCTGAAACCTTTGTTCGTCAGAGGTCACATCGATGGGAAACCAGTTGGTCGTATGCTTGTTGATGGAGGTGCCGGAGTCAATATCATGCCTCTCTCGATCTTCTCTAAGTTGGGCCGAAAGGAGAATGAGTTGATGAAGACCAACATGGGGCTAAGTGGATTCTCAGGAGAATTATCTGAAGCCAAAGGTGTAGTTGCTGTGGAGCTCACAGTCGGGAGTAAGACGTTACCGACTGCTTTCTTCGTCGTTGATGTCAAAGGCCGATACAATGTGCTTTTGGGACGCGACTGGATTCACACAAATTGCTGCATCCCTTCTACTATGCACCAATGCTTGATCCAATGGGTGGATGATGATGTAGAGGTCATTGAGGCAGACAACTCGGCCTGCATCGCTTTTACGGAAACGCCGGTTGATTGGCAGCACGGTGATATGAGATGCTTGTCGGGTAGGAATTTATCAGATTATGACTATATTAGTATCGATCGAGATGGTTTTGTACCGGTACAGGCACAGCCGGCTCGTATAGCTTGGCTTAATGATTTATCTTTATAAAATGAATAAAGAGGATAGCATTAAGTGGCTGCAAAACGTACCGAAGAGTATCATTCCGGGAAGAACGATATGCATGAAACCATTGAAGACTTTGATGATATGGAAAAACTCAGACAAGGATTCTCATCGGCCGACCCGCTCGAGGAAGTTGACATTGGTGACGGCGGCATTCCTGGACCTACATTTTTCAATGCCAACATGAAGGCCGATCAAAAGGGCGAGGTATGTACATTACTTAAAGAGTTTGTTGACTGCTTTGCTTGGAATTACACTGAAATGCCTGGGTTGAGTAGAAGTCTAGTCGAGCACAAATTACCTATCAAGTCTGGCTTCAGGCCACACAAGCAACCACCCAGGCATTTTAACCCTAATCTATATGATTGCATCAAAGAGGAAGTCGATCGGTTGGTGAAAGCCAGGTTTATTCGGCCATGTAGGTATGCCGAATGGATCTCCAATATCGTGCCAGTTGAGAAGAAAAACACGGGTAAAATTGGAGTATGCATTGATTTTAGGGATTTGAATAAGGCTACTCCTAAAGATGAATATCCCATGCCAATAGCCGACATGTTAATAAACGATTCTTCGGGGCATAAGGTAATTAGCTTTTTAGACGGCAATATTGGGTACAATCAAATCTTTATGGCTGAAGAAGACATGTTTAAAATTGCTTTTCGTTGCCCCGGTTTCGTCGGGTTGTTTGAATGGGTTGTCATGACGTTCGGGTTAAAGAATGCCGGCGCCACATATCAACGTGCTATGAACTTGATTTTTCATGATCTCCTGGGTATTGTGGTGGAAGTATATATTGATGATGTCGTCGTTAAATCGGATGGATTCAATCATCATTTGGCCGATTTATGGTTAGTCTTTGAAAGAATGCGTCGATATGGGTTAAAGATGAATCCACTCAAATGTGCTTTTGGAGTGTCGGCTGGTAAGTTCTTAGGGTTTATAATTCATGAACATGGCATAGAAATTGACCCCAAGAAGGTAGAAGCCATCAGGAAATTAGAAGAACCCACATACAAAAAGGATGTGCAGAGGCTGTTGGGAAAAATAAATTACTTAAGACGATTCATATCCAACCTGGCGGGGAAGATTGAATCATTTGTTCCTTTACTTCGGCTGAATCATGAAGCCGAGTTCACTTGGGGGGCAGAGCAGCGAGATGCTTTCAATAACATTAAGAGATATTTGTCGAGTCCTCCGGTACTTTGAGCACCCAAATCGGGCGTACCGTTCCGATTGTATATTGCTGCACAGGACAAAGTACTCGGTGCGGTGTTGACTCAAGAGGTCGACAAGAAAGAATGCATTATCACATATTTAAGTCGCCGTCTACTCGACACCGAAAGTCGGTACGTGTTCATTGAAAAGTTATGCTTATCTTTATTCTATGCATGTACCAAGTTTCGGCATTATCTGCTTTCCAGTACTTGTGTGGTAGCTTGCCAGGTTGATGTAATCAAATATATGTTGCAACAACCGATCCTTAGCGGTAGGATTGGAAAATAGGCCTATGCATTAATAGAGTATGATCTAACATATGAGTCGTTGCGTTCTATGAAAGGTCAAGTCATCGCCAACTTCATTGTCGATCATAGGGTTCAAGATAAGGAAGATATTAATTGTGTTAGCATGTGCCCATGGAAGCTTTATTTTGATGGATTGGTTTGTAGAAATGGGCAAGGTATCGGCAATGTTCTAGTTTCACCAAACGATGTTGTTTATGAGGCATCGGTCCGACTAGAATATTCTTGCACTAACAACCAAGCAGAATATGAAGCATTGTTGTTTGGTTTACAAAACCTAGTGGATATGGGTGTGAAGGACGTAGATGCTTTTGGGGATTCACTGCTAGTAGTTCAACAAGTTAACGGAGAGTTTCAGTGCTTTGATGGACTGCTGAATAGTTATTTAGACCAATGTTTAGACATAATCAAGTCTCTGGATACTTTTACTATCAGCTATGTGCCTAGAGAAGAAAATTCTAGAGCTAATGGTCTGGCACAACAAGCATCCGGGTATCAAGTTGGCAGGGAAAAATTCTTCATATCAAACAGACCAATGCTAGTCGAGAGTAAAGCCGACTTGTCTGTAGTAAGAGCTGACTTATTAGGGGTCGAAGTCGATTTACTTGAAGTCGAGGTCGACTCGGTACAGGGGTTACAAATAACTGAATCGACAAGTAATTTAGAACTGAATGATTGGAGAACACCTATAGCTAGTTATTTGAAGGATCTGAGTCAAACAAGGGATAGGAAAATTTGGCGGTAGGCTATAAAATATATTTTGTTAAACGATGAGTTATATCGCCGAATAGTAGATGGAGTGCTGCTAAAGTGTTTAGGTCCTGACCAATCGAAAGTAGTTATGGGAGAAGTGCATGAAGGAACATGTGGGACACATCAGTCGGCTCACAAAATGCAATGGTTGTTGAAAAGAGCGGGTTTCTATTGGTCGACTATGTTAGATGATTGTTTTCGTTACTATAGAGGATATGAAGCATGCCAGAAATTTGGAAACATACAATTGGCATCCGCGGCTATGATGCACCCTATTGTAAAGCCGTGGCCATTTAAAGGTTGGGGCTTAGATTTTATTGGTCAGATACATCCTGCTTCATCTAAAGGTCATCGCTTCGTCCTTGTGGCTACTGATTATTTCACTAAATGGACTGAAGCAGTTCCTTTGAAAAATATGACTCATAAAGAGGTGATTAGTTTTGTTTTGGAGCATATCATTCATGGGTTTGGCATTTCTCAAACTCTTACGACAGATCAAGGCGCTTCCTTCATGTCTCATCAATTTCATGAGTTTGCCAAGTCCTTTAGGATCAAATTGTTGAACTCGTCACCTTATTACGCTCAGACTAATGGACAAGCCAACTCGAGCAATAAAACATTGATCAAGCTTATAAAGAAGAAAATAGAAGAACATCCGAGAAGATGGCATGAGGTGCTTTCAAAAGCTTTATGGGCTCATCGGATATCGCAACATGGGGCAATCCGAGTAACGCCATATAAGTTAGTATATGGACAGGAAGCAGTACTACCCGTAGAGATTAATTTGCAAGCTCTTAGAATAGCCAGACATAATGACTTGTCGGCTGTAGATTACAATAACTTGATGATGGATAGAATAGATGATGTCTCGGAAGAGAGGTTAAAAGCCTTACAGAGATTGAAAAAGAGAAGTTAAGAGTGGCTAAGGCTTACAATAAAAGGGTAAAGGAGAAATCGTTTCAGATTGGAGATTTAGTGTGGAAGACGATTTTGCCTATTGGAACCAACAATAATAAATTCGGCAAATGGTCGCCTAGTTGGGAAGGCCCGTATAGAGTTGTAGAGATTGTTCCCGAAAACTCTTATTTTGTGCAAAATCTGCAGGGATAGGGTTTACCTAAAGCTCTCAACAAAAAATATTTGAAGAAGTATTATCCCAGCGTGTGGCAGGAGGCTTGATAGTCCTAAGGCCGATATGTCATTTAAGAGATCACCCTAAGCAATACTGTGGTTCGCAGTATTTTTGGTAAAATATGATTATACCAAAAACAGGGGGCATGTGTTAATGGTGTAATTTGGCTATATTGGCCGAATTAATTTTTACTGTTGATGGTTAAGATGATTGACTGACAAGTTGTTTGGAGTTAGTATTAACTTTTATTGCAGGCTTTTGACGATTCCAGTACAACCAACTAGTTTGCAGTGCTGCTGAGTTGTTCGCAGCATCCTCGAGTCGGTCAGATGCCGAGTCCCTCGAGAGGTGCTCGCAGAGGCTCGTTGTCGGGACCCGAGTGGCTCGTCCCTGAGTACTGGAAGTACTCGTGGAAACTCCCGAAGGTGCTCGCGGAGGAGACCCGAGTAGTTCGTCTCTGGTGCCGAGCGTCCCCGAATACTCGCAACATCCCCGAGTACTCGCAGCGTCCCCGAGTACTCACGACATCCCCGAGTACTCGCAGCGTCCCCGAGTGCCGAAGTACTCACTGAAGCTCCCGAGACCCGAGTAACTCATTTTGTCTCCGGGTGCCGAGTAGTTCACAAACGCTGCTAAGTCACTTTGCGGGCAGATTGGCGGTCCGGAGCTGATTACTTCATACATCTATCCCGGTGTCAGAGACCCTAAACTTGGAATACAAGAAACAGTAGCACATCGTGGCGATCAAGGCAGTTCTCAAGAAAGAGTCCAGATTGCGGCGGTTAAGAAATCAGATATTCGGAGAGTTACTTGATTTGTATGGAAACATATCTTGTACATGAATAGGACACGGTGGCCAAGCAAGTCAGAGATAAAGGAAAATCATAAGACTTGGGGGTCAAGAGAAGAAAGAAAGGAAAATTACATATACGTATTCTGTTAGGATCAGGAGTCTTACTTTCCTACGGAAAGACCAGCCGCCTTATATATAGATGTAAAGGGTGATGGCCGATTATCAACATGATCGATACAAATCAATCTATTACCTTTGCTTTTTACCTTTTCGTTCTTAGTTTAGATCTTTGCCGTTTTGCGCCGAAAAGCGGTCGTTTCTTCTTCACGAAAGCAAGAAGATCTTTGTTGCTTTGCTCGGAAAGCAATCGTTTGTCGTACACGAAAGTACGATAGTTATCCAATCTTTGTTGCTTTGCTCGGAAAGCAATTGTTCGTCGTACACGAAAGTATGATAGTTATCACAATTGGCGACTCCATTATCTAGGTGTTCCGCGGATCGATTTTCGTGCGAACACAAGTCCCGCATCGACTTCAGCATGGCCGTAAACTTTAACTGGAAGATAAAGGGCAAACAAAAGAATGGCATACCTGGTGGTCGTGGGGATCATCTTGACCACCGTCTTTTTCTTGAGCCTCCCCGGGGTGGGTGGAGTTCCGGAGGAGGAAGGAGGAGCCGACTGGGCGGCAGCCGGCGTGGAAGTGCGGGCGGCGACCTGCGCCGTGGGGCTAGTGGTTTCAGCCCGTGCACGCTTGGAAGCCGACTCCATCTGCGTCGACTCCGCCAACTCCCGCGGAGTTTTGGAGCCAAAAGCATCGTCCGGATGCTTCTGCTTTGGGGTCGGAGAAGCCGGGGGCTCGACCTCCCAGACGTCGTCGCCCGAGTTCCCGCTCTTCGGGGTTTCTTCATCGACCTCCACGTCGTCCAAAACTCCAGGAGCCGGATTTTTCTTGGGGAAGGGCGGCATGGAGTTTAGATTTAGCAGGGTCTATAAAAGAAAAAGGGACTCGGATTCAAAGGAAAGCACAAGGTGAAAAAAATATACAAAGAAGTCGATTCGGAAGCCAAAGGACTTACGGTCGGTGGGGGGTTGGCGGCAGAAAAAGGCACCAAGCGCGGCGCCCTGTTGAGGCCGGAGCGCTCCTTGGTCAAGCTCTTCAGAAGGTTCGTGAAGTCACGATCCGAGAGCTCTTCAGCCGAAGCTCTGGTAGAGTCGGAAGCACCCGAGTACTCCCACATCGGGTGCTCCCTAGCTTGAAGCGGCTGGATCCACCGACTCAAACAAGTGATGATGAGGTCGACGCCTGTGAGCCCCTTCTCCTGAAGTCGTTGGATTCTCCTCAGGAGGCGCTCAACCTCCGGCATCTCCGAGTTGGATGCCTTGGCGCCCCAACGTTTCTGCCATATGAGGGGGCCCTCAACGTACTTGGGAAGTCCCTCCTGCGCACTCGGCGTGCGCTCGTCGGGGCAATAAAACCACCCGTCTTGCCACCTCTTCACGGTGTCAGGAAGTTGAAGCTTGAAGTACTTGGCGCCGGCCTTGACTTGGATGCCGGCACCCCCGCAGATGGAAAGGCGCTTGCCGGCTTTAACCGGCTGCGCCTTCACGACAAAGATCTTCTTCCACAGCCCCCAATGGGGCTGGGTCCCCAAAAAACATTCACGCAACGTGATGAAACACGCGATGTGCAGAACGCCATTGGGGTTAATGTGGTGAAGCTGGAGGTCATAGAAGAAGAGAAGCCCCCGCACGAAATCGTGCGGAGGCAGCGATAGACCCCGCTCCATGAATGGGATGAGCATTACCCGCTCGTGCTCGTGTGGGGCGGGCTTGTTCTCCTGGTAGGGCACCCTCTAGTTGCTCACAGCCCGGGGCGGGAGCATGCCCTCGCCGGCGAGGCCCGCCAAGATCCGGTCGGTCACCACCGACAAGACCCAGTCGCCCTTCTTCCAGTCGTCGGGAGCAGCGGCGGAGGAGGAGACGGCGGCATCGCTCTTCTTGCTCTTGCCGACGCGAGACATGGTTGAGATTGGCGGGAGCGAGTGGAAGTCTTCGAAGGTGGAGAAGAAGCAGCGCACGACGATGGGCTCTGATGGCTTGCGGCGGTTTGTGCGAGGAAGATGAAAAAGCAGATAGGAACCGCTCCCTCTGCGCGCGCTTTTATACCAAAGGAAGGCGAATCGCCCGCCAGGTAATGCATTCCACGTGGCCACGGAGCACTGCGGCAACGGCCACCCCGCGCACGCATCGCACGGGACTCGAGGCGCAATCATCGCGGCCCGACATTCCAAGCGTCCCGTCGCGAAAACCCCGCTCGGTTGACTGGGCGCATTTAATGCGGCAGCTGATGTGACAAAAAGCTTCCACATGACGTCGCCCACAGTCACAATGGTTTGTATGGCCGCGAGTTGGCTTTGACCGGGTTAGGTGGGACCAGGCGACAACGCGCGTGGTCGCTGAGTCAGACAGGAGTCGGACTCGGTTCGCTGCACCACGGTGCAAAGGCAGCACTGACTCCACTAAGCAGCACCAAACAACCTGAGGCGCACCGGCTGCGCACACTCGGAAGCAGACCAGCTCTGCGAGCAAGTGCCGATGACTGGCCCGGCAGGGGTCGTAGGTCACTCGGCAAAGCTCGAGCAAAGGATGGACTCGACATCCTCAGTGGCACAAGTTGGTCTCTGATCCAGAGCCAAATACCAGTCCGTAGACTCAGTTCTGGAGTCGAAGATCAAAAACGTTCCCACTCGGACACCAGCTGGCAACGAGCAATTCGGATAAGCCCAGACGCTGTTCGAACTCACTCCAAATTTATGATATGCCTCCCAGCAGGCCACTAGCCGACTTCCCCAGCAGGAAAACACGGGTATCACCGAGACTTATTCCGCTATTAGCTCAAGCCTAACCTTTTCAGGTACTTCGGGAGTCCATCAAGGTCTCTCTGCAGACGACTCGGAGGCGCGCACGGCTCGCCCTCCAGACGGCGACTGCGTCAAGACCCTAAAGCACTCGGGGGCTACTGACAGCGGGATCCCCAAGGGATAGGCCCAAGACAAGGTGTCGGCCCAACAGGCCTGGGGTGGCTCATGTCCGCTGTAGGAGGCCCACTCGGCGAAACGCAGCCCACAGAGTCCACTTGGAAGTAACGGCCGGGTGCTATCAAGTCCAGGCGTTACAACGACATCAAGGCAGACGTTACCCAGGCACAATAAGTAGAGTTAAGGCACATTAAGATTGCCGTTACCACGACTCGGCTGACTCGGCAATTGTAAAACCTAGGCCTTGCCGGGCCTATATAAGCAAGGCCAGGGTACCTATGCACGGGCGTTAAGAGACAGAGGCAAGAACAGCTGCATCTCTGTTAGAACTCCATTCCTCCTTGTACTAAGAATTTCCTCACATGAGGCTTGATAATCATCCAGCAGGAGTAGGGTATTACCTCTTCCATAGAGGGCCTGAACCTGGGTAAATTTCTCGTGTGCACCCGTTTGGATCATCCTCTCGCGCCCTCCAAATCCTACATAAAAATGTATACCGTTGCGAAATCCCCGCGATATTAAGTAATCTTATGTGGCTCACACCCATATTACTATGTACTAGGGATATACCACAAACATGCTACAAAATTACAATGGTAGTATTGATCATGAAATATAATAAATGAAAGCTTTTTGAAGACACACTAAGATACAAGCCATTAAAAAGAGTATATCTAAACAATCATTTAATGTAATAAGTTACAATGCATTAGAAGTGTCCTAACTTATAGGATCACTAAACTGCATAGGCGTGCATGGCACGTTACATCATCTGCCGTTGCGTGGCCCTCAAAATGTGCGCTTGATTTGTTTGTAGACATGATACTACTGCTTTAGCTAATAAAATCGTTGGATTTGTTGTCTATATGTCTCAATTTTGTCTATAAGACTCATATACCATACACATTAGACAATATATACTACTCACAAGATACAATAGTATAGATTAATCTTTATTATTAGATTTAAAAAAATAGACCGTCTATATTAATCTGAGGATACTATAAAAGAACTTAAAAAGAACACCAGGGAGTAAATATTAGTTGGGAAGACTAAAATAGTCTTTAAATGTTGATATGTGATTAGAATTTTAGTGAGAGGCCGAGGTCTGCGGGGGCGGGTAGGCCGGATCGGTGGTTTTACAATGGATTGTTCTCCTTTCGGCCCATGTTACAAAGACCGTTCGCTCACGGGAGCAGTTGCCGTAGTTCCTCATGCGTGCAACTGCAACTGCATGCGGTGCCAGACGGCCTGGCATCGTGCATGCCCGACTACCATCCTCTCCGCAAGCAAACAATAAGCGCTTCTCGCTCTCTCTGTCTCTGTCTCTTGTTTGTGCCCGTGAGTCCAAATAATTCACAAGGCTACAATATTACAGTACTCTCGTGGTACCGTCGTGCGTGCATGCTTTGCTCTCTCGCAAGCTCACGCGCGCATGCATCCAACAAAGTGACAGTGTACTCTCTCTCTCTCTCTCTGTACTTGTTTTCTTGTGGACGCCCTCGAGAATCTCTACACAAAATATATGTCGATCCCATCAATGTAGTATGTATACATATCATTCCTCTCTTGCTCTCCCACATTCACATTCCCTGTCTCTTGCACTCCCGGCCCGTTTCCCGCTTGGTCGCTTCCCGCGAGGTCCACTCCAGTGCAATGGCGGCCGCCTCCAGGTCGGCTCGCGTGCACCACCACGTTCTTCTTCGTGTCCTTGCCCTTCTTGCCGTCGCTGGCCATGTCGCCGGTGTCGGCGCCCATGGCGGCCGGACTGCCGTCGTCGTCGGGAAGAACGCTGTGCTGTCGCTGCGTGAGTTGGAATGGGGTGCCGCGAGGAAGGTCCGGAGCCGCTACACACAAGAAAAGCGGGCTGAGATGCTAGGTGATTAGACACTAACTGATGCTGCTATATCTATGCCCTCTTGTTCAGTTTCTGATAAACCTGCTCTAGTTGGGCCAAAATCCGCATGCATGCATTGCCGTTAAATTTGTGCTTCGATCTGCAGGTTTCGCAGCTGCAGAAGGTCCATATTTACTGTTTCTTTTAGAACTTGACGGAAAAGCTCCACGTCAAATTAAATTGATGGTTCTCAATGACAGTCAATACGGAATTATGCTTTGTTGATGGCTCCATTAGTTCTAACTTTTTTTGTGTGAGATCATTAGTTCTAACTTCGAAGAGTTGAAATGTCGAGATCCACACTTCCTGTAAGTATAATTAATTGTGCCCTCGCAAGAAAAAAGAAGAAAAAGAAAAGAAGGATAATAGCTAGTACGTGCTTTACTGTTCAAAACCCGATTTCGCAGACTAACCTGTCTTCTATTAGTTTGTACTCTGTTTTTTGAGGATAGAATGCACCTTACACTTAGCTATAAATTTGGAAACATCCCTGAGCAATCAATCTGTCACCAATATACAGGGTATCACACATTCACAATCCACTATTCCACTGGCTATTGTTATGATTTATAGTTGCCAACAAGAATTTGGAGGTGTTAACGTCCTTGGACTTCAATTTTCAACAAAATGGAATACGCCAAGAACAGAATACGTTGCATCTTCATCCATGAACATATCGTATTGTGCTGATTCCAGTCAGCATGGCCCTACTCACAGATGCATGCATATGGATATTGTCCATATTCTCTCAGAGTCTTACTTGGGATTGTACACTTTTGCATTTTTCACTGGCCCTTCTCATGGTCAATTCCCGACTTGTACTATGGTGACACTGAAAAGTGAAAATCATATCATACCTCTAGAATTCAAATCATGGTCTATTTTCAAAATCTATTAGAATTAAAAAAACATTTGTGTTCCCATGTACAATACTTCTACATCACTCCGAATCTACAGGTCTGACACTTACACTTGTCACTTGTCCATTTCATCTTCTCCAGGAGAGCACAAGAAAGCAGAGGTAGCAACACCAACCACCGTGCTAGAGCTGAAGCACCACTCCCCCACCACCATCTCCGACCACCCGGCCGGCGGCGAACGTTACCTCAGGCGCCTCCTCGACGCCGACGCAGCGCGTGCTGCCTCGTTGCAGGTCCCCAGGGCAGGGTCCACACAGTCTGCCCAGGCGGCGGCCGAGGTGCCGCTGACCTCCGGCATCCGTTTTCAGACGCTCAACTACGTGACCACCATCGCTCTCGGCGGCAGCTCCTCCGGCGCCGCCACCAACCTCACCGTCATCGTGGACACGGGCAGCGACCTCACCTGGGTGCAGTGCAAGCCCTGCCCCACCTGCTACGCCCAGCACGACCCGCTCTTTGATCCCGCCGGCTCCGCCACCTACACCGCCGTCCCGTGCAACGCATCCGCCTGCGCGGTCTCCCTGAAGGCGGCCACCGGCTCCCCCGGCTCCTGCGCCAGAGGCGGCGGCAGCGGCGAGAGATGCTACTACGCGCTGGCCTACGGCGACGGGTCGTTCAGCCGCGGCGTGCTGGCCACGGACACGGTTGGCCTCGGCGGCGCAAACCTCGACGGCTTCGTGTTCGGCTGCGGGCTCAGCAACCGCGGCCTGTTCGGCGGCACGGCGGGGCTCATGGGCCTCGGCCGGACCGAACTGTCGCTGGTCTCCCAGACGGCATCACGGTTCGGTGGCATGTTCTCCTACTGCCTGCCGGCCACTATGTCCGGCAACTCCACGGGGTCCCTCTCCCTCGGCGGCGACTCGTCATCCTACCGCAACACGACGCCCGTCTCCTACACCCGCATGATCGCCGACCCAGCGCAGCCGCCCTTCTACTACATGAACGTCACCGGCGCGGCCGTCGGCAGGGCGGCGTTGACCGCGGCCGGGCTCGGCGCCAGCAACGTGCTCATCGACTCGGGCACGGTGATCACGCGCCTGGCGCCGTCCGTGTACCGCGCCGTGCGCGCAGAGTTCACGCGCCAGTTCGGCGCCGCGCGCTACCCCGCCGCTCCGGGGTTCTCGATCCTCGACACGTGCTACAACCTGATGGGGCACGACGAGGTGAAGGTGCCGCTGCTGACATTGCGGCTGGAGGGCGGCGCCGACGTGACCGTGGACGCCGCCGGGATGCTGTTCATGGTGAGGAAGGACGGGTCTCAGGTGTGCCTGGCGATGGCAAGCCTCCCATATGAAGACCAGACGCCCATCATAGGGAACTACCAGCAGAAGAACAAGAGGGTGGTGTATGACACCGTGGGGTCAAGGCTAGGCTTTGCTGATGAGGATTGCAGCTACATGTAAATATGTAATAGCCGGATTCCAGACTGCATGAAAAATGTTCAGTAAAAAGAAACTCGAAATGAAGAAGACGATGAGTGGATGTATTGCTTGTTTCACCTCCTTTCAATGTTGTAAACTATGTTTTTCTCCATTCTTTTTGCGTTTAGTTAATTTAGATCATGGTGCAGCTACATGTAATAGCCGGATTCCAGACTGAAAAATGTTCAGTAAAAAGAAACTCGAAATGAAGAAGACGATGAGTGGATGTATTGCTTGTTTCACCTCCTTTCAATGTTGTAAGCTATGTTTTTCTCCATTCTTTTTGCTGTTTAGTTAATTTAGATCATGGATGTGACTTAATTAATTTTCTGGATAATAATTAGAATATATACTTGGTTCAGAAGTATAACAATTCCTGAAATGCATGTTATAATGAGAATTTTACTTGTCAGGTATAACCAATTAATCATTGCAGCTTCACTTAGTATTAAGTAATAATTCACCCCTTCGCCAATTCGTCGTAGCATTGAGATAAAGCATAGTCCTAGAAAGAAAGAAAGAAAGAAAGCATGTGCAATGTGAAATCTAGAAAGGAACCACAATTTGGTTCAGCTGTTCATCCGGAGCCAACTTCACATTTAGTCATGAATATGGAAATGGGAGGCACTATGCCGAGTCCAAAGACAAAGAAACAGCAGCTTGTATACAATTCCAAGTTCAGATACGGTATTCTTCCATTAACTGTTTGCGAATACGTAGATGAAACGGATAAAATGTTTAAAAGTAAACATTCATCATCAGGATTCAGGGAAGGCTTCTTGCTACGCCTCACTTGGAGCCTAGCAAGGCGTGACGCCTTTCCGAATGGGCGCACACCTGTGTATGGTATCTGTCCCCAGAAACTTACCAAAACAAAACACAAATATAATTTGAAATGAACATTTTCAATTCAAGCTAGAAATGAGCAGTTTCAATTCAATCTAATCTCATGCATTTCGGGGACTGATACGTTAAACCGATATTGCTAGTTCAACCGATATTGCTAGGTTTGACCTTATCACTTCTCCAGTGTCTTCATGTATGGCATACTTGAGGGGAAATCTTCCAGAAACCGTAACTTATTCAAATGGAGTGCGATAATAACCAAATTTTATAATCATGTGTAAATGAGTACCTTGATGGTCACCATTAATAAAGTGCACTTCATCATTATGTCATAGCATCATATCATTTCTGCATTTAGAGCAATTGAATAACTCTAACTAAAAATATTCAAATTTGATCTAATTTCAGCCCTAAACATAATTTGTGAAACAAATGTCAACCAAATGCCTCTCTGATAATTGTCACAGATCTCATACACTTGAAAAAAGGCTTCTAAAGTTTCTCAAGAGTTTTGGAAATGATTTACATATTTGAATAAAGTATTATTTAATCAAGTCCAAAATTGGTAGAACTATGATATATTTAATTGGTGAAGTTTCATATATTCAAAATTCATGAAATTTTATACTTGTGGCTCATTTCCTCCTCTGAACATGCATAAATTTTTTTCATGAATTATGAAACTATATTTCACCTACTTACTGTTCAAACGTAATTTAGGACATAATCGAACTTGATTTTAAATGACAATCAAACATGATTTAGATAAATCTGAGAAAATGCACGTAGATCATAAATATTAAAAAATCCTTTGTGAATTTTTCCAGATTTTGAAACCAAGTTTTTAATCTTCTAATAATTCAAATACAAACTTAGAAAAATAAAATAAAAGAAAAATAAAAAGAATATAACCCTAAGCTATCTCGCCTACTTTTGGCCCAACCTTCCTCCACCGCACCCGCGCCCCTCCCTTTTCCCACTTTCCCCGTGGCGCTACCTTCTCCTCCCGCTGACTTGTGGGGCCTGCGGGACACGGCTTCGGCTCCACGTAGCCATCCCACATGTCGTGTGGTAACAGCGCGTGCGGATGGTGACGTTGATGACTAACTATCTCGTAGGGCTCACCATCCCGTCCACCATTGCACCATTGCACACGCGCATGTGTTTGCGCACCTCTCTGTGTTGTCACGTGTCAACACCGTCAAGCGGAAGCCGTTGGAGCCGCTGACGGTAACAACTCTAGTCGTCGCTGCCCCTTTTCTCCCTTTCTCAATCCTGCCACCTTCTCTCCCTCATTCTTCTCGCCAACTTCACCACTGTGCTCCTCTTCGTCTACTGCTACTTCTCGAGCATGTTTTGGAGGCTATATTGAGTTAATTGACCTGAACATCACTAGCATTGTAGCTCTGGTGACCGCACCATCTTCGGCATCAATGTGCATCACGTGTCCGATGGTGAGCCTAGACTTCAGACCTTGTCCTTCTGACTCATAAGCTCACTATGTTTTCTTGTCCAAGATTGTCAATCAGGACCCTCCTTCGTATTTGTCTTCGAGAACGCATTGCTGTGAGCTTGTCTCCTGTTACTAGTGAGCTCTATCACCCAAGCTTAATCTCAAAGGTTTCCTAAGGCTTTCCTCGTCTACCCTAATCCTTTTTCCCTTGCTTGCATGCGCCAGATGTTGCCGTCACCATCCGTGAGGCGGTGCGTCGTTGACAACAACATGAAGGTCCTCACCGCCATCTCTCCTAGGTGCAATCGAGCTCAGGAGGTCTGGGTGAAGCTTTCCCGCAACAAATTTGGACCATGGGACCTCTCCTTCCCCTAGCTGTTGACCACCACTTCTTCCGCACTACTGGACGCCGTCTCGCCGTCGACTCCAACCATTCCCACCTCGGTTCTAGGTGTTGCTGACTTCATGGTGAGCTTCAGAACCCAATGCCCTCACCCACTCTTCCTATCCTCCTCAGTGACACCATTCCTGGCGATGCTTTGCTCTCGGCCACCGCCGGTGACGACTGTGTCATCACTCCTGGCGACCTACGACCCTCTCGATGGTGCAGTCAAGTGCGTGATATCCCTAAAAGTCTAACACAACAAGTTGTGTGCAAAAAGACCCCCGCTAGCGCTTGCACGGTTCTGCACCACTACAGCCACATGCTCGGGTTCGCTAGTGTTGACGCTCAGCGGTGTAAATCGATAATGGTTAGTTAGTGTGTCAGTGACATTTGGGTCCAAACCGATTAGATTTATGTTCATATCAGGTTTAAAGCTACGGGAGTATGGTAGCTAGTACCCACCTGGTAGTTGTTAATTGATTTAAATTGATAAAAGAAAAAGAACATGACATGTAGGCCCCCTGTGTCATAGACACGTTAAGTTAAATAAAATTAATTTGAAATATTTCAAATTGTGACAAGTGGGCCTAGAGATCAGTGGACCAGTGAAGGCTGGCCCTGGCCCCACATGTCATCTCTGTGGTTAGAGTAACCGAGTATAAATTTTTTATTCTATATTTATTTAAATCAAGAAATTCTAGAAAATGTAAAAATGAGCCAAAACATGTAAAAATCATAGAAAATTCATATCAACTCCAAATGAAGTAAATATTATTTCTAATTCATGGTTTAATATGTACTATAGCATGTCACTATTGTAGAAAAAATTAAATCAATTGCTATGCTAATTAACCCTAAAAGTGTCATATAGAACTTAGAAAATCCATAACTTTTGTTCTAGGACTCCAAATTGCATTGGTTTTATAATTTTATTTTCCATGCTCTAGGATGCATTTAATCCATAATTATGCATGTTTATTTCCTGTTATTGATTTATTCTCTCTTTTCGGCTTTCCAATCAGTTTTTCGCTTCTTATCAGTAGAGGCTGGCAATGAGGCATATTATGGAATCGATCCTTCTCAGTTTGAGGAGTATGACACTAAAGGAAAGTAGTAGCTCACTGAATTTTTATGGTTAATTACGCAATGGAATTTCTTATGTGATGCTTATGCTTGGTTGCATGTGTTAGTTGTCGATTATTTGTGATGCATAGAATCACTAGCATGGTAGGGTTTGTTTTTGTATCATGACCATTGGGTTATGATATTAATTTGTATAAAAAAGTTAAACCTAATAAGTAAGATGTGAGAGCAGACTTTTTATACCAACAGATGGATCTTGGGCAAGGTGAATGTAAGCATTCCAATCGTTCAGTCGATGCCGGTGTCGTCGGATTCTACATTCCACCCACAGCGGGAATGTTAGCGGGGGTGTTGATTAGTCATAGCCGGACAACTATGTACTAACATTACCTTAGAACACTTCCCGAACTGAGAGTCAGGTGGTTAGCCTAATTGTATTGTTTTACACATAAGTCTTGCTTGACTTAGCATAATTGTTCCTATAAAATCCTGGTTGACTTTATACTGATTTGTGATCTAGGATATAATGATTAAATCTTAGAATGGATTGTTATACTAAATGCATGTTGGTTCATGTACTTCTTTTACATCATGCCATGTTTTAGTTATGTCGTAGAGAATGAACCGCTTGTGTAGTAATTTATTTCCATCTTCTATCATGCTTAAGTTTAATTGAATGAGCATGAATAAGTCTTGTGAGTATGAAAGTAATCAGTGGAATTTTATTTCTTAAAATTTTGCAGGTATGTGACTATTATGATACCGAACATGGTGAGCATGACGTCTATTGCTAGTTTGCCTTGGTTGATGATCTTGTGGGTTTATGTGGCTTTTAGAGATGGTTGTGGCTATCATGTCAGGTACTTTAACTTTTTTCCACTATTGAACTTTACTTTATGTTGTATCTTGATCGACCTTCGAGTTGAGGTGTTCGTAAGATAATTACTGCTCCTAGTACAAGCTGTTAACTATGTACTCCGTAAACCTTTCTTTAAAGTCTGAGTTGTGATATGTGAGTTGTTATTGGACACCTCCTACACCATGTGTATATGTTTTTGAAGTGTATGGGGCAGCCATAGAGCATTAGTATTATTTTCATGTTTGTTAAATGGGACCACTAAGGTTGAGTGACCCCCTAGCGACGATACATTAGTCGACTGGGCCACGGTGTGGGGACTCCATCCTGGGCTCCTCCTCTTCTAAAGTTGAGTGACCCACCATTTTGAGATGCATATATCGGCTAGGTTAGGGTGTGAGAACTTTGTCCCAGGCTCCAACAAAGTGATTGTGTTTAGCGATGCATGGAAAGGTCATTACCTCTCTATAGGGTTTTGGAATATTTTTCAGACCTTGTTTCTTGGTTGCTCCGAACCAATAGTGGTTGCAAACGGCTCTGACGATCGTATGATGGGCCAATCAGGAAAAGGTTGTCCACTCGTGAATGCATATGGCTTGGGTAATCATATGTGTGAGTTTGGCAATGCAGCAACTAACGGAGCTATGCAATGTACTTGAGATTGCACTAATTCCGGGTCCTGACATTTATGTGGGTGATCTAGTAGTCCAAATTGTAGCTCTCAACAAGATCAACACCTTTATAGTTTTCCATTCTTTTATAAGTCCATCAAGGTGCTTAAAATTGTGTCCAAAGGTTAGCAAAAGCAGTTTTGGCACCCGTTATTTCTCGAGCTTTAGCCAAACTTGACTTGTTTCATCGTGTTTCATCCATATGAGTTTCAAAACACCTTTATTATGCACGAAAATGAATAAGAACTAATAATTATTATTACATGACGGACTATGCCATATTTATGAATTGGACCATCAATGTCGAGTTGGACTAATAAATATTATTATGAATTTCTCCGGCTTTAGCCAAAACTTGACTCCTTTCCTCCTGTTTCATCCATGTGAGTTTCAGAACACCTTTATTATGCACAAAAATGAGTTAGAACTAATAAATATTATTAAATGATGGACTATGCAATATTTACGAATTGGACCACCAATGTCGAGTGTATGCAAAGTGTCATATAAAGCATATATTGGAGAGCATAATAAGGCATTAATAGTGATCATACTAGCAACGAGTAAATAAAGCATACAACTCTGGGTGTTAACAATACCCACCCTTGTACTACTTGGTAGGCAGATTTGTATTGGTATAGCTTGATGGGCCACACATGTGATTCACATGTATCTCCATTCTGATTCCTATGACTCATTAAAGTGATCTCCAATTTTCCGTTTGATGAAACTCATTTGAGCATATTTTATTCGGATGGACTAGATTGAGTAGATATTTGATTTGTATCAATATTTGAACATATTATTCGTAGTCAAATTCGACATATTTTGGGATAGTGATTAGCAGTTGTTTTGAGTGGGATTAAAGCCCTAGATTTGAGATTTGGTTGCCAATTTGGGTGATTGTTGCTTGATTTGCATGTTGAAAGGACCGAAGGTGCCGACTAGAGGGGGGGTGAATAGGAGGCTAATTAAAACTTCTTTCCACTTAGTTCAGATTATCAAGTTAAGACTTAGCAGATTAAGATTGAGCTAGCTGTGTGACAGGTACCTAACACAGGCAATACTGGATATGTAAATTAACAAGCAGCTGTCACACAGCTAGGTAGCACAGGTAAGCTAAATACCTAAAACAGGTAAGCCATGCAAACAACTGTGACACAGATAGCTGGCACAGGTAACAGATATGATATACAGCAACTGAGTCACAGCTAACCTAGCACAGGTGAAAAGGTAATCTATCACAGATGAACAGAGAAAGTCTACGAACACACAAGCATGCAAGACTAGATAAAAGCTAAACAGCAAGGCAGGAAGTACACAGAGACACAGGGTGTTTTTCACCAAAGTTCCCTACTCTTTTCAGAGAGGTACGTCTCCGTTGGAGAGGCTACTCCGAAGAGATCGCCAGCAATAAATCGTGCTTGTTCTCCGAGTACCTGAGTGATCAGGCCTCTTCCTTTGCTTGTGGAAGTGCTTTAGCTTCGCAGCAGGTAGTTTTCAGATCACCTTCACAAACTACTGGTTCAGCCCACACAAGCTTGTGTGATACCAGCAACTCCTATACCTGTCTAGGAGTAGACACTCCAAAAGTAACAGATAATGCAGCAATCAACTCTTGGAGGAACCAATGCTCTTTGTTCAAAGCTCACACTCTCTTGAACTCTCTCTTAGGAAGGTTTTGGCTTCTGTTCAGGAGTTTGGAGCTTTGCAATGGTCGAATGTGTTTCACTGGTTTGAGCAAGGTTGAGATCGAAGACCTCCCCTGGTCCCCTATTTATAGGGTTCACAGGAACCTGACCGTTACACTGTTGCCACGTAGGATTGAGTGAGCCACTGGTGACAGGCATCGGTGACACAGCCATTCACAACGCCTAACTATAACCAACTCAGGCAGACCGACACCTGTGTCACCAGAGGCAGATTCCTAATAAGGAGAGAACCTCCGATAGACTTCTGACACAGCAGACAACCTATCGCAGTGCAGTTCCCTTAGCATTTACAAGCTCTCCCCTGGTACAGAGGTGTACCTGAGTCATAGAGCAGAAATCCACCTGTGACACAGCTGTGTCACACCGTGACTATAGGCTCTAGGGTTTTTGACTACTAGCACTGCAGAGTGCTAGCACAAGCTAATTTCACACTTGTGCAAAACTGTTGTTACAGGGCCACTGACCTCAAAGCATCAATGCCACTGTCCAACACTCTGAGCATTGAGCAAAAGATCCTCCTAGGATTACTACTGCTTCATCCCTCTTGATAGTACGGGTGTTTCCTATGGACTCAAGGAAACTAGCAAATCTATGCTTTACCTATCACCAACTGCAGTCGCGGTCCTTGACGTATCAAGCCACCATCACCTTGCTTGCAACTCTTTGCACAGCATCGGCTTCTTCACAGCTGTGACACAGCTGCCTAGCATAGCCATCTCCTTGTCCTGGAAACCACCTTTGTACTTTTTGGCTGGTCATCCTTTCCTCGATGACTCTTCTTCCTGGAACCTATTATCCCTGCTTACACTCATTGTAAATGTTAGATTCCAGTTTGAGTTGCCATTAACCATTAAAACCAATTTGGGGCCTAGATGCTCTTTCAATCTCCCCCTTTTTGGTGGTTAGTGGCAACCCATTCAACAATATCAACTAAAGATATGAATGAGTGATACATGTGCAGGTTGTTAGAGTATACTCCCCCTTAAGCTGTGCATAAAAGATTTGCTTTTGAGATGCGAATGCACAGATTTGAATTTTGCATATGAGAAGTATTTTCTTACAACTTACACTTTTGTCAGTTCAGAGAATTAGATGAATCAAAGAAGATTGATTTAACTGAACTAATAGTGATGCAGTTGGTCTGAGCAGAGCATAATCAAATTTAGTATTATCAGAGCATAACATTTTATGATAGAAGCAATACTTAGTTTGATTTGCAGATTAAAACATGTTCAGAGCATTTACTTCTATGTACTATGATCAGAGCAATAACATGTATTATGATCAGAGCAAATTAAAGCAAACATATGTATATGTATATGTGGGAACAAATAAATCAGGGTAAATGGCATCCACACATATCAAGATCATAAAAACAAACTGCATCAGAGCATATAAGCAAATTGTGTCAGAGCACATAATTGTACATAATGTGATCAAGACATAAGAGAATCAGAATAAAAAGCAAGTCTTGATACACCAAAATATACAAAAACTCCCCCTATATCCAAAATAAGTTTTTCTTACTCTCCCTTCTAACAACCTCTCCTCTTACAAACTCCCCCCCCCTTATATTTCTCCCCCTTTGACACTAAAACACTAGAAAGGGGTAAGGGAGAAAAGACTTCAGGGAAGCTTGGCCTTCAATAGCTGGAGAATTTTAGAGAGCTAAGCCTACAATTGATCAACCTTGGAGTGCAGTCTGTTGACTTCTGTTCTGAGCTAGAGATTCTCTCTGCGTAGAGCTGCAAACTAGGTTGGCATGACCTTATTCTGGTAGGCTCTGGCTGCTGTTTGAGACATAAGGGAGGAGGACAGAGTGCCATCTTCAGCCACCTGTGTCACAGATACTAACTCAGCTGGGTCAGCTGCAGGAGGATCAGCGATGACAGCGGTAGGCACTTGAGCAGGGGGTGATGGCATCTGAGGAGCTGTTGGAGTAGTTGTGTCACCAGGGACAGGCACAACTGTATCTGGAGAATCTCCAAAGAGAACAGGAACAACAACCTCATCTGGATTATCATCTGTCTGAGACCTAAGCTGGGTCTTGATTGCCTTCACGGCAATGTCAAACATGTATTCCTAAAGACCTGTTCTTTGAAGGATCATATACATGATGTATGACCCATACCTCAGCTTAGCCTTTTTATCTTTCTGCACAGCATCAATTTCATGAAAGATATATCTGGCCACATCAAAGTGCTAATTTTTGGCTAAGTGCACCAACACCTACCATACTGGATTATACACTGCATCTCAGTTTCCTCCCTTAGGCTGAAGAGTGACATTAAGAATCTTCACAATGTGCTTTGCAGTGATGGTGATCCCCTTGAAGTAGACATGATCTGCTGGGGCACTGGCAGGGAAGCTGAAGTTCCTTGGATAAAACTTTCTTCGAACTTCATTGGAGACTGGCTCAAGCTTGAACAGATTAGGCAGGCCAGGCTTTACTGGTGCATGAAATAGGCTGTTGAATTCTGGAGCTGTGATTGATAATAGCTGTCCTCTTGTCCTCTAGAACATGACATCCTGATTGGATTGTTCTACCCACACAGTGGCATAGAACTCTTTGATGATCTCAGGGTCATAGCCTTGCTGTAGATTGCATAAGAACTCAAGACCTGAGGCTTGGATGAGAGAAGGCAAACTCCTCAGTCTTGGATCAGTCAAGGCAGACCAATCAATGGCCTTGCAATCCACAAATCCTTTTCCAGACAATATCTCATGATAGACACCCCTTTGATGATCATTGTGAAATCTGAGGTCTGAGCAAGATGATTCTAAGAATTCATTGTCTTCATTGAAATATGGGCAAGTTGACCTCATTCTGATGAAAGCACTTGTGCTCATGGAGGCAACTTTGCTCTTTGACCTCTTGGGGTCACTCTTGGGCAGCTTTTTAACAGCAGCTCTTGAAAGGAACTCCATCTGATTGGCCTCAGTCCTCAGAGCATGGGAGAACATGTAATGATATTTGGATTCCAAATCATCTTCCCTTACTGAGGGACTGGGAGAGCTGTCCTCTTGTTCTGCTTCTTCTTCCTCCTCTGGCTCATTTGCTGATTCTGCACTGGGGGATGAGCTTTCTGCTTGATAATCTTCATCAGAATCAGGTCTTGGTGCTCTTGGCCTAGGAGGAGTCACTGAAACACCTCTGCCATCATCAGATGAGCTCTCAGAGCTATTAGCTTCTTCGGCTGAGCTTCTTGCTTGTGCCACCAGAGAGGACACAGGTACTTAAATTTCAGGAGCTGGGTCAGCGACCGGTGACACTGGTGAAGGAGACCGGTGGGAAGTTTGAGATTGAACTTCTTATGCCTGTGGCACAGCTGGCTGAGACAGCTGTGGACTTGATACTTTGGCAGCTTCAGAAGGCATTGCTGATCCAGCCTTCGGTGATGAAGCAGGCACATGGGCCTCTTTAGCAGCTTGTTCTTCAGTCTCGGAGATAAGAAATTGGGATGGAGACATTTGCTTCTGAACATCCAGGGAGGAGAGTGTATCTACACTTGTAGAGCTGAGAGTTCTTCTACACCTCCTCTGGTAACTCTGTACATCAGACTTGGCTGGGCTGGCCACCTGTGACACAGGTGGTGGCATCTCCTTCTTAAGCTCTTGAATAGCTTCTTTCTGCTGTGCCAACTGATCTTTCAATGATGGCTTCGAGCCCTGAGATGTTTCTGATACGATTTCAACATCAGCCTCTGGCTGCCTCTTGGCTTGAGGCTCATCAGAGATTACAATTGTGTCAGACCTTCTTCTTTTAGCACTTGCTGCAGCTAAGACTGCAGGATCTAGTCTGATGGCAGCAGATAGCATTCCCTGTTTGATCTTAACTTCTTCTAGCAGAGCTGTATTCTCAGCACCTTGTGGCATATGCTTTGTTCTGCCAAGCAACTCATGTATTTCTTCAAGAAGAAATCTATCTCTGTCATCTTGGCTGATGCCTTTGGCCATGGAGCGAGGAGCTGGAGCAATAGCAGGAACTGGAGCAGAAGCAGAAGCAGGGGCAGGAGCTAGAGCAGAAGCAGATAAACCTTTTGGTCTGAGATCAGGTGAGAGCAAGCCTTGTTTGAGTCTAATCTCTGCTTGCAAATCTCTTCTCTCCAGACCTCTTGGCAAATTCTTAACTTTCTGGATCAGCTCACCGATCTGCTGAATTAACTGACGATCTCTAGCTTCTGTGTGATGTAGCTCATGAGGTTTATGATGTGGAGCACTCAGACAGCTGGTTGAGAAGAGTTTCTGCTTTTCAACAATTTGCTTCCTCAACTCAACCTCTACAGAATAGGAAGTAGCTGTTTTTAACTGTTTATGCAACTCTGCAATTTCTCTCATAAGAGCTCTATCTTCCTTGGTTGGCTCAGGAATAGCCATTGAAACTGGCCTTGACATCTCTGACAGTTCAAAGCTCTTAGCAGTATAGATGGTTGTCAGCTGCTTCTTGATTTCTTCATCTATTTCAGCACTAATCTGCTCTGCCAGATTGTCCATCTCATCAAGGATTAGCCTGTCATGCTCAAATTCATCATAAGATTCTTGAGGCTCAGGGGTAGGCTCTCTGTTTGCAAGAGTGCCCCTAGGCTGCACTGGATCTGCAATTAAGGTTTGGAGACCTTCTTGACAGTTTGCTTTTGCCTCTTAGCTGCTTCTTTGCCCAATGAAGTATGGTCAATCACAGATGAGGATCTTGTCCTCTTGGCTGGAGCTCACTGAACTAAGCTGGATTGCCCTCCTTGAGAAGCTGAAGGAGCCGCTTTCTTTGCAGCAGCCCTTCTTTGCCTGTAGGCTCTCTGAGATGCTCTCCTCCTTTCAGCTATTCTTCCCTCTGCCTAAGCCTTTCTCTTTCCTGATTTGAATCTGAAATGTTGATTTCATGGCTTGATTCTTCTGGGTCTGACCACTTCAGGCCACTGTCAGCTCTCTCAGAATCTGAAGACATCTAAAGAAACAAGATAGATAAGAAGAAGAGTAGAAAAGAGATGTTCCTTAGATGCAGAAGATAGTAGCTGTGTGAGATACCTGTGTGAGGTTTAGGTGACACAGGTGAGGACTTGGCAACCAACCGAGGTCTCTGCCTGTTGAATAGGCATGCATGTGTGATAGGTGAGACCCTATCGGTGACACAGCTACGTGCGGAGGCGGGCGGCAGATTTAGGAAAACTAGGGTTTAACAAGGATTTGCCGTTCAATTTTAGGTTAGATCTATTCTGGAGGATGATCAAGAGCTAAACCAACCCTAGACATGAATAATGCGCTACTGGATTGAGCTTTAGGGCAATCGCATGAACCCAATGCAAGAACAAGCGCAAAGTAGGGTTAGCGAAGGCTTACTTTGGATGAGAAAATGATAATGCGCAGAGAGATTGATGCTGGAGCTCCACGGAAAGCTTTCTCCGAAAAGTTTTCGAGGAGCAGAATCCGCGATTTTGACGGAAACTCAAGATTTTGGCGCACGGCGGAAGTTTGGGGTTTTTGCGTTGGACGTGGGTTCTGTGGGGACGCAGCAATGCTTTATATAGGCCGAAGAGGTATATGGTAGCTGTGTCACAGGTGAGAGGATGACTTGTGACACAGGTGAGTGTAAAGATACCCTAAGACCTACAGAGTCCAAAAAGCATTCACATGAGACACAGATGGATGACTCAGGTGACAAGTTTTTCATCTGTGGAACACCGAGATGGAAAGAATTGGATAAGAAAGAAAGCATAAGAGCACTAACAGAGAATCCTTATGCAATCTTCTCAATGTCAGCTTGCCAGAAATACAATAAAGCAAAGGTAAAGCTAACAAGAGTTGATTAGAAATCTTTGTACACAAGAACGTGCACACATAGAGCTCAAAACAAATATTCTTAATACTTAGCATGATACACACCTGTGACATAGGTGAGTGACACAGGTGTACATGATTAATGAAAAATAGCAAAGACATATGAGCTAGACAAGTTAGAGACATCAATGATATTCAATTCACTCCTCAGAGCACAGAACCTAGTCTCATCTAAAGGCTTGGCGAAAATATCAGCTAATTGTTTTTCAGTCCTTACATGACACAGTTGTATATCTCTTTCTCAACATGATCTCTAAGGAAGTAGTGTCTCACTTCTATGTGTTTAGATCTTTGGTGGTATACTGGGTTGTTGGCTAACTTAATTGCACTTTCATTATCACAGAAGAGGGGTACTTGATTAAAAGATATGCTGAAATCTTTCAAGGTCGGCCTCATCCATAATAACTGGGCACAACAACTACCAGCAGCTACATACTCAGCTTCTGCAGTGGAAAGGGCTACTGAGTTTTGTTTCTTGGATGACCAGGACACTAAGGAACGCCCTAGGTATTGACAGGTTCCTGAGGTGCTTTTTCGGTCAACCTTACACCCTGCATAGTCGCTATCAGAATAGCCAACTAGCTCAAAATTTGCACCTTTAGGGTACCATAAACCAAACCCTGAAGTTTGAATCAAATATCTCAGTATCCTACGTACTGCCACTCTGTGACAGTCCTTAGGATTAGCTTAGAATCTAGCACACATGCATACACTCAACATAATATCTGGCCTAGATGCACATAAGTATAGCAAGGAGTCTATCATGGATCTAAATTCTTTCTGATCAGCAGACTTACCTTCAATGCTTAAGTCCAGATGACCATTAGTTTGCATGGGAGTGTGAATAGACTTTACATCCTTCATGCCAAACTTGGTGATCATGTCCTTGGTGAACTTTTCTTGAGAGATGAAGGTTCCTTCCTTGAGTTGTTTGATCTGAAGTCTTAGGAAGTACTTGAGTTCACCATCTAAGGACATCTCAAACCTCTTAGTCATCATCTGGCTGAACTCATCACTCATGGACCGGTTAGTACTGCCAAATATTATGTCATCGACATAAATTTGGCACACCATCCTTTCCATTTTTCTTAGTGAATAGAGTTGTGTCTACTAAGCCCATTTTAAAGCCATTTGTGATCAGAAATTCTTTCAATGTGTCATACCATGCTCTAGGTGCTTGCTTTAAGCCATAAAGTGTTTTGTGCAATTTATAGACATGATGTGGTTTCTTAGCATCTTCAAAGCCAGGTGGCTGTTCAACATATACTAATTCAGAAAGTTTACCATTTAGAAATGCTGACTTTACATCCATTTGGTAAAGCTTGATATTATGATGAACAGCATATGCGAGGAGGATCCTGATAGCTTCAAGTCTTGCCACTGGAGCAAAGGTCTCTCCAAAGTCCAGGCCCTCCACCTGTGTGAAGCCTTGAGCTACCAGTCTGGCTTTGTTTCTTACCACTTGTCTATTTGTATCTTGTTTGTTCCTGAAGACCCACTTTGTTTCAATCACATTATGATCATGGAGTCTTTCAACCAGGGACCAAACTTGATTTCTCTCAAATTGATTCAGCCCTTCATGCATAGCATTTATCCAGTCAGCATTCATGAAAGTTTTCTTTATGTTTCTGGGTTCAACACTGGAAACAAAAGAGTAATGTTCACAGAAATTAGCAATTCGAGAACGAGTAGTCACTCCCCTATTAATGGCACCGATGATTTGGTCTACAAGGTGATCTTTCTGCAGCCTGCTGATCACAAGGGGATCTGGGTTAACCGCCTGTGTCACAGCTGTTGGAGTTGCCTGTGACACAGTTGGTTCTTCCTGTGACACAGCTAGCTGAGTCAGGTCCTCTGCATTCAGTTGGTCATTGGCTAGGTTGTACTCGAACTCAACATCTTGCACTCCAGTGTCTTCATCCAGTGATGGAGAGAGAGGTTCTTGATAACTTGGTGAAGCAGATTGCTCCTTGATAGTGGGTCTGATCTCACCAGTAGACTTCTTTTGAATGTCCTCTCTCCCTGCATCATTAGCAACTTGCTCTCCTTGGGAGCCATAAGACTCATCAAAGTCCACATCTATAGATTCTTCAACAACCTTTGTGGAGGTGTTAAAAACTCTGTAGGCATGGGAGTTAGTAGAATAGCCAAGGAATATACCAACATCAGATTTAGCTTTAAACTTAGTAAAGCGTTTGTCCTTCCTAAAGATATAGCACTTACAACCGAATACTCTGAAGTATGAGACATTTGGCTTGGAGTTGGTGAGCAGCTCGTAACGAGTCTTCTTGAGTAGTGGATGTAGATATAACATGTTGATAGAGTGACAGGCAGTGTTGACAGCTTCAGCCCAGAATTTTGGTGAAGTCTTGTATTCATCTAGAAGTGTCCTTGCCATCTCTATCACGGTCCTGTTCTTCCTTTCCACTACACCATTTTGTTGTGGAGCATATGGACTTAAAAATTCATGCTTGATTCCATGCTTGTCCAGAAATGCTTCCACTTTGGAGTTCTTGAACTCTGTCCCATTATCACTCCTGACCTTGACCAGGTTTACCTTCCACTCATTTTGGACTCTAATAATGAGATGCTTAAATTTCTTGTAAACCTGTGTCTTCTCCTTCAAAAAGAACACCCAAGTATAGCGAGAAAGATCATCTACAATTACAAAGCCATACTTGTTACCTCCCAAGCTCTCATATGTTGTAGGACCAAAGAGGTCAATGTGGATGAGCTCAAAAGGAGTGGTGGTGGTCATGATGGTCTTGGGACGATGGGCAGCTCCAACTTGTTTGCCGGCTTGACATGCACTGCAGTGCTTGTCCTTCTCAAACTTTACCTTTTCTAAGCCTATGACATAATCATGTTTGCTCAGTTTGTTGAGAAGCTTCATCCCTGCATGTCCTAGCCGCCTGTGCCACAGCCAGCCAACACTGGTCTTGGCCATGAGACACTATGGAGCTGCTGCAGGCTGTTCATTGAAGTTGACAATGTATAATTTTCTAGACCTGCATCCTTTGAATACTTGAGAATCATCAGATAGTTTAGAGGCTATAACCTCATCAGGATAGAAAGTTACTTCATACCTGTGTCCAGCTGTGACACAGACATAAGACTATAGCCTATCTGATCCACAAGCATCACATTAGATAGAGAATGATGTTCAAAAATGGCAACTTTATCAATGCCATTTACCTTTCCCTTGGAGTTATCTGCATAGATCACATATTTGTTTGGAAGATTTTCATTAGTGATCTCTACAAACTCCTCTCTGCCTCCTGTCATATGTTGTGTACATCCACTGTCCACAACCCAGTCAGTTCCACTGGAGGCAGTGTCCTGCAAGATTAGTTATGGGATTTAGGGACCCAAACTAGTTTGGCTCCCTTAGTAGTTTTATCATAAGCAGAAACAGCAGGTAATGCGTTAGTAGATCTGTTTCTAAAATTAACAGCCTTAGCAATAGATGATATAACATGGATCCTTTTTGGTTGTCTATCACCTGCAACCTTAGACAAAGAGGTTAGCTGACTGTGTGAGTTGCCGGTGACACCGGTGGGTACACAGCTATGTAATATACCTATGACACAGGCAACTGTTACCTTTGAAACCCAGATGGCAGGTAACCACTTTGTCAAGTGCTTGTGACCTATATATTTGGCCACAATTTTCCCTTTTCTGTCCTTCTGCAGGATATAGGATGGGTTGGATGGAATGTTTACTGCATTCCTATTTCTCTGCATATGATCAACAAATTTGTTGTCATTTGTACCTGCATGTCTCACCAATTTAGCTGCAAGATTAGAGTCAGTGGCAGCAGGCATTTTATCTTTGCATGCAGAAGAATGGTAACCCAGGCCTTTTCGGCCATCATTCTTCCTTAGCATCTCAGCTCTAATCAGCTGATAATTTTACATGCCAATGTTGGCAGTGCATAGGCCTTTCCTCATAAGCCTTTTAAGCTCTTCAAGCTCCTCTTTGAGCTTGTTATGTTCAGCTGCATCCACAGAGTTAGTAGCAGTAGAGGTCGAAGCCTCTTTTGAGTTATCAATTGCACAACCTATGGATGTTAGAACATTAATACGACTAGCACAGTTGATGCATGATTCAATAACAGTAGGAGCAGGCAAGGGTGCATCAGTAGATATAGTAGAGGAAATGTCAATGCACATGGAATGCTTTGCCTTAAGCTCCTCATGCTCCTTAATGAGAAGCTCATGAGCTGCCTTGAGCTTTCCATGAGCTATTTCCAGGTTTTCATGGTCCAGCCTGAGGTTTTCCCTGTCATCAGAAACCTCGTCACATGTTTCTCTCAGCTCCCTGAGTTTATCCCTTAAGGATATATTCTCCTTCCTCTCCCTGCCATAGGCCTTATTTATTCTTTCCAGAATACCCATTAGTTCAACATAATCAGGAAAGTCATCTTCAGTAAGTACCTTAGATTCTTTGACCATGAGGCATAAAGGAGCTGAAGTAGATGACGTCTAATCAGCCTTGACGTTGATCTCGGAGCTGTATGACCTGGCTGTGTCACAGCTGGGTGCATCAGCCATGCTGATGGCAATTCTAGTAACCTGACCTTCTTCTTCAGATTCTTCCTCTGAACCTGAGTCATCTGATATCCAAGCTTGTCCTACATAGGCTCTAGCAGTGGCCTTGTTCTTGGAGTAAGCTGGGTGCTTGTTGAAGGTCTTCTTCTTTCCATGGAAGTCCTTCTTCTTCTTATACTGCTTGTTGTCCTTCTTCTTGCTTGGACAATCAGCTGCAAAATGGCCTTCCTTGCCACACTCAAAGCATTTGTTGTCTTTGGACAGCCTCTTTCCTTTGAATCTGTCACTTGACCTAAACTGCTTCTTCTTCTTGTAGAACTTCCTGAAGTTTCTGGTGAGGAGGAGAAGTTCACTTTCTTCTCCACTAGTCATCTCCTCAGTGAGTTTTTCACTGCTGTCACTCTCAGGCTGTGAAGTTGAAGCAGCAGTCTTCAAAGCAATATTCTTCTTTGCAGCAGGAGAAGAGCTGTGCTTGCCTTCTTGCTTGATTTCCATCTCATGTGTTAGTATCCTTCCTAACACCTTAGTGGGCTTCATCTGGTCGAAGCCATCTTTCTCCTTTAGCATGAGAACAAGAGTTCTATAGGGCTTAGGAAGCACTGACAAGAATTTCTTGATTACATCTCATCATCAACCCGATTGGAGCCTAGGGCCTTCAACTGGTTGGTAATGATAGTGAGTCTTGAGAATAGGGAATTGATGTCCTCACCATGCTTATACTCAAATCTCTCCAGTGTTGATTCCAGAAGGCTTCTCTTTGACTTCTTCAGAGTATTGCTGCCTTCATAGATCAGCTCCAGAGTGTCCCGGATATCTTTGGCAGAATCCATTGTACTGACTCTGTTGAAGTCATGCTCCTGCAGACCCATGAATATAGCTGTGGCAGCCTTAGCATTGTTCGGAATGTTTCTTTTGTCATTCAAGCTAGGAGTGGTGGGGTCTTCCAATCTGTAACCTGTACACACAATCTCCCACACATCTGGATCGATAGCGATAAGATGCATTTGCATCTTTCTCTTCCAGAAGGCATAGTTAGTTCTATTAAAGACAAGTATTTTACCCTCATAGCCCGACATCCTTTTAACTCTGGCTGTTAGGCCAATTCAAAGAGCAACCTGTTCTGATACCAATTGAAAGGACCGAAGGTGCCGACTAGAGGGAGGTGAATAGGAGGCTAATTAAAACTTCTTTCCACTTAGTTCAGATTATCAAGTTAAGACTTAGCAGATTAAGATTGAGCTAGCTGTGTGACAGGTACCTAACACAGGCAATGCTGGATATGTAAATTAACAAGCAGCTGTCACACAGGTAGGTAGCACAGGTAAGCTAAATACCTAAAACAGGTAAGCCATGCAAACAACTGTGACACAGGTAGCTGGCACAGGTAACAGATATGATATACAGCAACTGAATCACAGCTAACCTAGCACGGGTGAAAAGGTAATCTATCACAGATGAATAGAGAAAGTCTACGAACACACAAGCATACAAGACTAGATAAAAGCTAAACAGCAAGGCAGGAAGCACACAGAGACACAAGGTGTTTTTCACCGAAGTTCCCCACTCTTTTCAGAGAGGTACGTCTCCGTTGGAGAGGCTACTCCGAAGAGATCGCCAGCACTAAATCGTGCTTGTTCTCCGAGTACCTGAGTGATCAGGCCTCTTCCTTTGCTTGTGGAAGTCCTTTAGCTTTGTAGCAGGTAGACTTCAGATCACCTTCACAGACTACTGGTTCAGCCCACACAAGCTTGGGTGATACCAGCAACTCCTACACCCGTCTAGGAGTAGACACTCCAAGAGTAACAGATGATGCAGCAATCAACTCTTGGAGGAACCAATGCTCTTTGCTCAAAACTCAAACTCTCTTGAACTCTCTCTTAGGAAGGTTTTGGCTTCTGTTCAGGAGTTTGGAGGCTTTGCAACGGTCGAATGTGTTTCACTGGTTTGAGTAAGGTTGAGATCGAAGACCTCCCCTGGTCCCCTATTTATAAGGTTCACAGGAACCTGACCATTACACTGTTGCCACGTAGGATTGAGTGAGCCACCGGTGACAGGCACTGGTGACACAGCCATTCACAACACCCAACTATAACCTGCTCAGGCAGACCGACACCTATGTCACCGGAGGCAGACACAGATGAACCCTTAACTGACGCAGCCTAACTACTCAGCCCGGTCTTGGCGCATTACATGCCCTCAGCGCACACTACCTCTGATCCCTAATAAGGAGAGAACCTCCGATAGACTTCTGACACAGCAGCCAACCTATCGCAGTGTAGTTCCCTTAGCATTTACAAGCTCTCCCCTGGTACAGAGGTGTACCTGAGTCATAGAGCAGAAGTTCACCTGTGACACAGCTGTGTCACACCGGTGACTATAGGCTCTAGGGTTTTTCGACTGCTAGCACTGCAGAATGCTAGCACAAGCCAGTTTCACACTTGTGCAAAACTGTTCTTACAGGGGCACTGACCTCAAAGCATCAATGCCACTGTCCAACACTCTGAGCATTGAGCAAAAGATCCTCCTAGGATTACTACTGCTTCATCCCTCTTGATAGTACGGGTGTTTCCTATGGACTCAAGGAAACTAACAAATCTGGGCTTTACCTGCCACCAACTACAGTCGCGGTCCTTGACGTATCAAGTCACCATCACCTTGCTTGCAGCTCTTTGCACAGCACCGGCTTCTTCACAGCTATGACACAGCTGCCTAGCACAGCCATCTCCTTGTCCTGGAAACCACCTTTGTACTTTTTGGGTGGTCATCCTTTCCTCGATGACTCTTCTTCCTAGAACCTATTATCCCTGCTTACACTCATTGTAAACGTTAGATTCCAGTTTGAGTTGCCATTAACCATCAAAACCAATTTGGGGCCTAGATGCTCTTTCACATGTGCAGTAACTTGTGGCTCAATTTCGAAAATTAATTTGTGAGAACCATGTAAACATCCCGAAATTTTCTAATTATGAAATGCTAATTAAAATAAATTATTTCTTGAATTTTGGGCTTGAATATATTTTTTTTAATTGGTTGAGATTTTCTTGCAATATTTGAAATTTTGATGACCTGTTTGAATGTTCCTACAATTTTTTGAATATTTAAATTGTTGGAAATAGATTAATATGGCTAGCCAAACATTAATTTTGGTTAGAAATATTTTTCTCAAGCTTAAAGTGTTTATTCCAGAGTTATCTGCATTTATTTGGATTTTATTGAGCTATTTTGGGATTTTTTATGATTTATTAATTGCTCATTTGATTTTTCTTGGATTAGCGACGCGGTTATGAACTCCACCGGTGCTACTGAATGTTCCATAGCAGCTACCGCGATCCCGTGCTCCTACTCTTTCCCAGACCTATAACAGGTGCCCTTGAGACCCCCTCCACCCTACATCACCAAGCCCGACCCCCTCCCCTCTCCACCTCCCTTGAGCTCTCGGGCTCGATTCTGAGCGCTTTGTTAAACATGTGATGCTATTATGGTCAGATGTTCTACTATACATGATACTTTGGTCAGCCAATCTGTAAATGTCGTCATGGATCCTATTTTGGCCGATTAGTGCATCTTTTACTTGCAAAGTCTGCTCTTTGTTCATAGAATCTTAGTGATATTCACTGACATATGCTATTCACAGTAGAGTTTGCACTAAAATTTACTAAGAGAAAAAATTGTTGTTCATGGTTCAATATCAACTGAAATTCACTGAAGACAACAATACACTGACATTCACATAAATAGTCAACTTAGCATTAAGTTCACTGAATTCACTCAAATTCATGACCGATACATTCTGTTAACACCATGCTTCATTCACAAAACTACCAGTACTCAAACACTAAGTACTTCAGCCGCATGCACACATGCAGAATTAAATGAACAAGCCATCTTCACATCCGTGCCGCCTTCAATGAACAAGCCATGCTGCTGCAGATACTCCCCGTAGTCCTCCTCCCACAACCAGAACCTGCAGCCACCATGCTGCAAAAACCCAAGAACAAAGGTGAAATTTGGGAGAAAACATGAATCAAAGAGAGAAAAGCTTACCTTGTGATTTTGACACATGAAGATCTTATTCAAGTTGTCCACCATGTTCGATGTTAACTGCTTCACCTTTCTCCAGCTGCAACAAGGGCAAAAGATGAGCGGAAGAAGACTCACTCGTCGATGACTGGACCCAAGTGAGCTCAAGCCTTGGCTGGCCATGGCAGCGCCACGGCAGAATTCGTGCGCACGAGAGAGAGAGAGAGAGAGAGAGAGAGAGAGGGAGAGAGAGGGAGGGATTTGGGGATTTAGGATCAGAGAGGGATCAAAGTGCAAAATATGGTGTACTGGTTGCCATGGTGGAAGGTGCGCAAGAGAGTGCCATGTTAGATGTCAGAGCCTCGCTAGCGTGATTTGGACCATATTAGAGCGGGACAGATGAGTTTTAAGGTGCCTAACGATTGATTTGATAGTTCCTAGACCTAATTGAACATGGCGAACAAGCTCAAGGACTGTGAGTGCACATTATTCTATCTTAAACTAAAAATGAATTAAGGAATAAAGAAAAACAAATTACATTTAATAGTTAATAATATAGTATTTTTTATTCACTGTTTTGTGCTCCTTAATTCTTTAAAATTACTTTTGATTTGATTTTATTGTG
Source organism: Stipa capillata (assembly GCA_019208055.1). NCBI lineage: Eukaryota > Viridiplantae > Streptophyta > Magnoliopsida > Poales > Poaceae > Stipa > Stipa capillata. The sequence goes on from JAGXJF010000266.1 coordinate 286,204, forward strand.
AAAGGAAGTTTCAAAGAAATAAACACTTTTGCTTACATATATAACTAGTTTGCATTTATAACTTCAATACGACTTTACAAAAGTTCAAGGTTAGCATACCATGCCCAATTGAGAATTAATCTTGAGGGAATGAGATAAGTGGCTGGAACTGTGAAATGGCATGTGGCAGAGGTGGAAGCAGGAAATTAGGTGTGATGGGGAAAATTTACATTGAGAAAGACAGTAGTGACAGTAGGTATACATCAACTTATATGCAGCTCTGATCTCACGATTCTTTGGTCATCACCTCAGTTTGTTTGATCTCTAAATGCATCTAGGCCAGGTAAAAACAAGAATCGCAGTGAAAAGCACAAATTTTGATAAAATAACCCAGTATCATATGCCAACACTAACCCAATAACTTAACGTTTAGGAAGCAAAATGTGCAATAAACTTTTTTAGATGAACTTAGGTGAGTTTAGTGCACATGGGGTATTTTGACCAAATATCTCTCTTCAGATCCACTCACTAGGCTTCCTAGGTTCAGTTGAACTGAATAGAATTGACAGAAATGGAGACTGCAGAGATCAAGATGAAAGTGTATTTAGTACCCCCTAGTGGGTTTTGATGATTAATGACAAATGATTAAGGGAATAATGGTTTACTGAGTGTATACAGGTGCATAGTCCCTAAGGTAATTGGTTTAACCAGTGGATGTCGACCCCTAAAAGGTTAATGATGAAGGAAGGCTTGGACCTAGAAGATTACTGGTGATTTTCTGGTGTTTAACATGATCAATAGATCATTTGAGTCTATAGGACAAGCCGCACTATTAAGAGGGGTAAGATATCTAAGCTATGAGAAGAATCTTCATGTGTACTCAGTCAAATTCTCAGAAGACTTTGTTGAAAATCTCTTTTGAGACACAGACAGTGATTCTCGATGATACCGGTTTTGAGAACCGGATGTACCGAGATTGGCCTCTGTTGCGAGGTTTGATGACTTACTTGTCTCAAGCCTCAAAGAGCTTCAATTGCGGCATGACCGGTTTCAAGCTCGGTGCTGCCGAGAATGGCTTCTGTGTCGGAGAGTTAGGGAACCCTGTCACTTAGGGTTTGCCCTAGTTTCATGTTTTGGAAACCGGTTTGTCCGTTCTTGAAACCGGTGCTTCCGGGATATGCTTCTGTTGTCTTAGGCTAAGTCCCAGTTATTTTGTCTTCGGTTCTACTGGTTTTGTTTCCGGTTGTACCGAGAATCCTTTCTGGACTTAGGACCTTTTGTGAGTGCTGTGTTACCGAGTTGCTTTCCGGTTTGACCGTGTTTCCTCTTGTTAGAGAAAAACGTGTCATTTCTTTAAATCTCGGTTTAACCATTTTTCAAAGTCGACACTACCAGGAATCGTTTCTGGAAGTGACTCTGCGGAGTAGAATCTTCAATCCCGGTGTGACCGTGCTCCTTTCGGAACAACCTTGAATTGAAGCCTTTCGTTGTGCATCTAAGTTCCTCAGAATATGACCGTTGTTTTGAAACTCGGTGCTTCCGGGTTTGTGTTCTGGTTGTTCCGAGGAAGAATCTTTTTGATGCGGACATCTCCTGCACCAAGGGTATTTCCATCCCTCCAAGTTCACTTCCTCCAAGTCCACCCCGTGGTCCAATGACTAGAGCTCGCGCTAAAGCTATCCAACACGAGGTGACTCTAGTCCTTCACGCGTCTCCACTTGATTCGCATGTGAATGGCTTACTACCTAATGCGTTGACCCTATGTTTACTCAGGTATGAAGGATTAACCACGTGGGACGACGCCGAGGGGAGGAAGGAACCAGCCAAGGGGGGGGAAGAACCCAGCTGCTGCAACACACCCGGAGTGTCCGGGAATTCTACCCCGGATACTCCGGGCGCCTCAGCCAGAAGCCGCTGCAACACACCCGGAGTGTCCGGGAACTCTACCCTGGATACTCCGGGCGACCCCGTCCAGAAGCGCCCCTCGGGCAGGTGCCCGGACATTCCGGCCCCTGCCCCGGAGACTCCGGAGGGGTGGCCAAAGCACACCTCGGGCAGGTACCCGGAGACTCCGGCTCCAGGCCCGGAGACTCCGGATGGGTGGCCGAGAGAAGCGCAGCCCAGCTCCACGCCCGGACACTCCGGACAGGCTCGGAGACTCCGGACGACTGCTGCCCGGAGTGTCAGCTCCGACCCTCCGGACGTCCATTGAATATGACGTCCGGACATTCCGGGCAACTTACCCCGGAATGTCCGGGCCCTACGGCCGGACATTCCGGACAAGTTACCCCGGAATGTCCGGGTGTACTGTCTGCGCACAGTAACGGGCCGAGGCCCATGTACCCTTTTGGATTAGTGCCCTAGGGTTACGGGGTTAGCCCTATAAATACCCATCTTAAAACCCTAATTAGGGATAGACCTATTGTTAAGACTAAAAGTAGAGCTTTGCTCCTTAATCTAGGGTTTCATCCCTCTAGATTTGGGAGTTCCACCCTAGGCCTTTCTTTCCTCTTGGATTGAACGGATCGGCGCGTGCCTCCGAGTGGTAAACGTGGCATTCAATTGAGAGTAAGGTTGACTTGGTTTCCTAGTTCCTCAAAGGCTTTCTCGTTTGGGGATTGTTGTTGGGGTGGGATTTCCTCGTAGGCTTTGCTAGTTATCTTGGTCCAAATCGTGAAGATCGGGATCCCTCCGTATCACTTTTCCTCCAACTACTCTTTTCTGAGCTGAGCCTATTTATAGCTCCCAACCCTCTGCGGGCTCAGGAGGATACTCTGCACAAATATTCTCTCTCTCGTACTGTGTGTTCCCCTTTCCTCTTGCTCTTTGAGATCTAGTTTGAGAGATGAAGGATTTGAGAGATTAGAGACTTAATTGAGCATTCAAGCAAGAGCTTCTTCGAGCCTAGTAATCTTGACTTATTACTCTTGGAGATTTGGCATCTCCTAGCCGGCTTGGTGTCGTTGAGAGCTCCAATCTGTGGATTCGCCTCAAACCAGTTTGTGAAGGTTCGGGGATCACCTCAAAATCTATCACGAGTGATTGAGCAAGTTCTAAGTAAACTTGGCTCAAGGAGAAGAATGTGAAGTCTGTGTGACTTTGGAACTAAGTGCTCAAGCCTCTTCAAACGAAGACGTAGAGTTGTTGCCAACAACTTGAATTTCGGGATAAATCTTGAGTCTCCCCTCTAACTCTTTACTTAAGTGTTTATTCTTCATTTGAGCTAGATCTTGTTTGGTATTAATTGCTTCACCCTTACTTGCTAAACAACAAATTTGGGTAAATTTTGATAATCTCCTATTCACCCACCCCCCCTAGTCGATAGACCTCGTTCTTTCACAAGATGTATTTTTTTCCCCATTAGGTTTCTCTCCTCCTGCGGCGGCGGCCGGGAGTCCACCTCGTTCTGGGATCGAACTCCAATCTCGGTGCCTCAATCGTCTCGAGTCATGGCGAGCTCATCTGAATCCGGCGTTGGTTGCATCTCACGCCCTTCACCAATTGATGAGATGTTGAAAAACCTCGATCTGAAGGGGGCTGAAGAAGAGGAGTTCGAACTAGAGGAGGAGTTTGAGGACCTACAGGCGGATGCTCGTTGGATGGCGGTGGCTAGGGTTCCCCGAAAACATTCAGTCATGCAGCACTTTTCATGAATATGCGCTCTGCATGGCGTCTGGCCAAGGACATCCGTTTTCGGGCGATCGAGCAGAACCTCTTTGTGGCTCAATTCCAATGCTTAGGGAATTGGGAACAAGCCATGCATGACGGTCCCTGGTTGCTTCTGTGGAAGCACGGTTCTCATGGAAGAATATGATGGATTCTCGGAAGCGGCGGCGGTTGGTCTGAGCGGGGATTTGTGGCGTTCCTGAAGGCCTTCATACGCTGAATATTGCCAAACAATTTGGGAGGAGGATTGGAGACTTTTTCCGGGCGGATGATGTATGTGTGACTCTTAGGAATTATTTGCGTGTTCAAGTGAAGATTGACATTAGTAAACCCTTGGTGCGGGTGCTTAATCTGGTCCTCAAGAAAGATGAACCTCGGAGGAGCTTCCACGTTCAATATGAGAAGCTACCGCACTTCTGTGGGTGTGTGGCATGATGGACCATGTGACCAAGGAATGCGGAGATGGCGTATTCGAGGAGAAGAATCTGCAGTATGGGGCTTGGCTTCTGGCAGAGACAGATCGTAGAACGTACTCGATGGGGAGTCATGGCGGGTGGTCGGGAAGAGGTGAGGGACGTGGCAGAGGTGCTAGAGTGCCTGTCCAGGGGACAATTCTGTTTCACGGGATGATGACCTAAAGGACTCCGCATCTAGCCCGGCAAAGCACAAGGAGCTGTCATGTTTTGATCCTAGCAAGTCAGTAAGGAAGCGGCTGGTTGTTGAGGAGATCCGGGGGGAGGATACACATCTGTCATTACCGGCATCTGGCGAGGTGGCAGGACATGTGATGGTCTTTTCAGGGGCTAAAGCATCTTCTGCTAAACCTTCGGTTGTGGTGGGTGGAACATCTCTGGTTGGTTATAAGCGGCAAAAGAAGAGCGGTGGTATATCTTCAGACTCGAAACCTTCTGTGAAATCGGCGGACTCCTATGGGGACAGCCGCCGGACGCTATGAATTTCTTAACCTGGAACTGCCGGGGGTTGGGGCGCCCCCAGACAGTTCAAGAGCTGGTCCGCCTTGTGCCGGCGCATGCCACGAAGATTGTTTTCCTCTCTGAAACTCGGAGGGATGGAGAGCAAGTGCGCTCTTTACGCTGGAGATTGGGTCTCAAAAACTGCTTTGCTGTGAACGGGGAAGGAAAAGGTGGGGGGCTGGCCCCTTTTGGGGATGAATCAATTGTTGTGGAGCTCTTGTCCTTTGGCAAACACCACATCGATGTTCTAATCAAAGAAGGAATGGATGGGATGTTGTGGAAGGGAACTTTTGTTTATGGCGAAGCTCATACGCAAGATCGTCATCTCATGTGGACACTTCTTCGACGCATTAAGGATCATGTTGATACTCCGTGGATTGTGCTGGGAGACTTCAACGAAGCTATGCAGCAAGGGGAGCACTTCTCTAATACTCGTCGGGGAGAGCGACAGATGATGGACTTCCGTGAAGTTTTATCCCATTGCGACCTCCACGACATTGGCTTCGTGGGTGTCTCATGGACTTTCGATAATAAACAGAAGGGGGTGAGGAATGTCCGGGTTCGGCTCGATAGGGTTGTTGCGAGTCCAAACTGGACTCAAGCGTTTCCAGAGGCCCGGCTGTTTCATATCACGTCGTCTTGCTCGGATCACAGCTCGATCCTTCTCAAGGCTTGTGACTGAGGGAGCAGAAGGAAGCCATCTCCGATCAAACGCTATGAAAAGTTCTGGGAACGAGAAGCAAGCTTGCCGGAGGAAGTGCGTTCAGCATGGAGGAGTGGATAGACTCTGCGACATTTGGGAGATGTCGCGTGTAATTTGAAGCTGACTATGCGAGCCTTGCATTCGTGGAGTCGGTGCTCGATTGGGTCCGTCTCTCTGCAAGTGGAGAAGAATAGAGCTCGTCTCGAAGCTCTTGATCAAGACCGGTCTGAGGAAGGTGAGCGACAGACCCGATTGCTTCGTGCTGCCCAGCGTGAATTACTCCACAAGGGAGAGATCATGTGGGCTCAACGATCTCGAATCTCTTGGTTGCGGGAAGGGAACCGTAACACTACTTTCTTTCACCGTAAGCCATCTTGGTGCGCAGAGAAAAACAGAATCAGAAAACTGAAAGATGCAGATGGGCAGTGGGTGGAGGATCAGAGGCAGATGGATGCTCTACCGATGGATTTTTTTCCAGAAGCTGTATACTAAAGATGAGTCTGTGAATCCGGATCCAATTCCGCATCTCTTCTCTAGGGTCGTATCTGATGAGATGAATGAGAACCTCTGTAATCCGTTCTCGTCATACGAAATTGGGGATACTCTATTTCAAATGGGCCCCCTCAAGGCGCCTGGGATGGACGGTTTTCCCGCGAGTTTCTTCCAACGGCATTGGGATGTCATACGGGAGGACGTCATCACTGCTGTTCAATGTTTCTTTGTAGAAGGATCGATGCCAGAGGGAGTAAATGATACTTGCATAGTCCTCATCCCGAAGAAAAATGATGCCACGGATCTAAAGGATTTCCGGCCCATAAGTCTTTGTAATGTGCTCTATAAGGTGATTTCTAAATGCTTGGTTAATAGACTCAGACCACTGTTGCATTCTGTGATATGTCCAACTCAGAGCACGTTTATCCCGGGGAGGATGATAACGGATAACGCACTCATTGCCTTCTGAGTGTCTCCACACCATCCAACGGGGACAGGACGACCGTTCTGGTTTCTGCGCTTACAAAATTGACCTTGCCAAGGCTTATGATCGTGTTGACTGGCGAGCTTTGGAGTTGATCATGTACCGGCTCGGTTTTGATGCAAAATGGATCCGCTGGATCATGATATGTGTGTCGACCATCCGCTATTCTGTCTGTCTTAATGGTACTATGCTATCCTTGTTCACTCCGTCAAGGGGGCTGCGGCAAGGCGACCCTTTGTCACCTTACATTTTTCTTTTTATTGCTGATGGATTATCTGCTCTTCTAAAGGATTCAATTGCTTGTGGACAATTGGCTGAGCTGAAAATATGCCGCTGAGCTCCGGTTATATCTCACCTACTCTTTGCGAACGATAGCCTGCTGTTCTTCAAGGCCACCGGTTCTCAAGCGATACTTGCGAAGAACATCTTGAGCAATTATGAGAAATGCACTGGTCAACTGCTAAGCCCGAATAAATGCGCTCTGCTATGTGGGGCTAGTGTTTCAATGGAGGATCAGCAGGCTGTGCGTGCTATTCTGCAAGTTGACAAAGTTCAGTTTGATGAAAAATACCTCGGGCTGCCTGTCCCGGAGGGGAGAATGAGTAAGGGGCGTTTCCTATCCATAAAGGACAAGTTCCACAAACGTCTCTCGGATTGGTCCGAAAAGTACCTCTCTTCCGGGGGCAAAGAGGTTCTGATAAAGTCTGTGATGCAAGCGTTACCTACCTATGCTATGGGTGTTTTCAAATTTTCAGCTGGGTTGTGTGAGGAGCTAATGCAAATCATGAGGAACTTCTGGTGGCGAGATGATTTTAATAAGCGGAAAGTGCATTGGCTATCGTGGGACAAGCTCACTGCACCTAAGTCTCATGGAGGAATTGGATTTCGTGATCTTCGGTTTTTTCAAGCAGGCGCTGTTAACTCGTCAAGCGTGGCGGCTAATTCAATTCCCGGACAGTCTATGCGCAAGGCTTCTGAAGGCGCGCTATTACCCTTGCGGTGAACTTTATGACACGGCCTTCCCGTTCGGGTGCTCTCCATCCTGGCAGGGGATAGCGCATGGCCTTGAACTGCTTAAGAAGGGCCTTATCTGGAGAGTCTGTGATGGGAAAAAGATTCGCATTTGGAGAGATAATTGGGTGCCCCGCGATGTGGGTCTCAAAATTACGGGCAAAACCAGCTGAAATGGGTGGCTGAGTTGCTAACCGCTGATGGAAGAGAATGGGGACGAACAGAGGATCCGATCAGTGTTACTTCCTCATGATGCTGATGTGGTTTTAAAAATTAAGCTGCCATCTTATGCAGGGGAACATTTCGTGGCCTGGCACTATGAAAAAGGTGTCTTCTCTGTGCGGAGCGTGTATAAGCTCGCTTTGAACGAGCGCCTGATGATACAAGATAGTGGAGCTTCCAATCGCCAGCCTGATGGGTCTCGGTCTATCTGGTCGAGGATTTGGAAGACTGCGGTGCCGCAGAAGGTGAGGGTATTCGCCTAGAAACTTGCTCGGGAAGGCTTGGCTACGGGGGAAAACTGTTTGCGACGGCAAATTAGCCTGTCGGGGCGGTGTCAGATCTGTGGTGCCGAAGACGAGGATGGTTTCCATGTAGTTGTGCATTGCACAAAAGCTAAGGCTCTTCGGTCCGTGATGAGATCCTGGCGGTCGCTTCCGGGAGAAGATATGTTCGCAAAATCAGGCTCGGAATGGTTTCTGCATTTATTGGACCATGGTGATGACCGACAGCGGATTTACATCTTGGTGTTATTTTGGCGTTCCTGGTTCCTCCGTATGATGTCCTGTATGGCAAAGGGGATGCTTCTGTGACAGCTTCGGCTGCTTTTCTTGTTTCCTATGTCGACGCGCTGGCCAACTTGAAGTGCAATACGGAGGATCCTGATGGGAAAGCTACTCTATTACCTGCAACGCCACCTCTGGAAATTAAGGAAGATGTTAAGTGGGAGCCGCCGCTGGAAGGCTGGATTAAGCTGAATACAGATGCTTGCTTCCGAGACTCAACGGGATCAGCTTCTGCAGGTGTTATTGCTTGGAATTGCCGGGGCGAGTGCATCCTTGCCATGGCTACTAATCTGCCGGCATGCAATAATCCAGAGGAAGCCGAAGTACTGGCTGGATTGGCAGGTGTGCGCCTCATTCGAGAATATACAAATCTACCGATTGCTTTCGAATCTGATTGCTTGAATCTGACTAGAGGGCTCAAATCTAATTGCTTGAATCTGACTAGAGGGCTCAAGAACATGCACGTTGATTTATCGGCGCTGGGACATCTCTATATGGACCTTCGAGCCGCCCTTCATCTTCTTCAGATTTTTCAGTTAATCATATTGTAATTCTGCTGCTCATGAGCTTGCTCAAATGGCTGCCCGGTGCCCAAATCTTCCTGTTTGGGTGCTTGAGGACCCTCCTGGGCTAGCCGAGCTCCTCGCGAAAGATTGTAACCTGTTTTGGTATGATTAATATAAAGCTCTCTCTTTACCCTAAAAAAGAAAAAGAAATGGAGACTGCATAAACACAACAAATGTTACAGGAAGAGAAAGAGATGGAATAAATAACGTTACACTATTTACACACTGGTATGCCCAAGAAAACTCGCTCCTAAACCGGGACTAATATTACAGGACAAGAAAGAGAAAGGAATAAATAACTGAACTCTGAACTGAAACCGAGTTATTCAAAGTTTGGCAGCTGAGAGTGAGGGTCTAACTGAAACTGCAATATCACTATATGCTGCTTCTTGCTGTACATCAATATAATCAGAACTCTTCAGGGCCTAGAGGAACAGAGGCATAACAAAAAAAAATCAAATTCCACAATTGGAAACTGAACGAAAATATATGCGCCTGCAGAAACTAACAAATATATGTAAAAAACGTAGCTATGGGTCTGAATATTACCAATGTTTCGAAAAACATGCGTGCAGCTTGCTTTCTTGTTCTACCTTGCAAGATTCTGTTCAAACTGAATTTTCCTGGTTTGTCATGGGATGTGGCCGAAGACATCTTATCTTTGAAGTACTGTGCCACGGCCCTACAATGCAATAAGATAAAAGCACATGTGCACTTAAATAATAACGAAGTCTCCCTCCAAAAACAAATAACGAACTCATCTCTTGAAACATGTTTCATTACCTTGTCCTAGCAGACATGCTACCTAATCCTGTGGCGCCAGTGCCCGCACTAGATATCATGCTAGGAGTATTTATGAGCCCAGGAATCTCTGGCAGATCTTCGTCAAGTTCATCATTGAATGGAAATGGAGACCCGTTAGGATCAGATTCATGAGTCTTTTGTCCAGGTGATACATAACTGCCATATGTTGCTGGTATTTCAGTAGCACCAGTTCCTCCAAGTCCAGACTGTGGAGTTCTACCAGGAGTTTCGAAAGGAGTATCATCTTCTCTTACTGGAGATAGATTATTTTGTGGAGAGAATCGAGGGAGCTCAGGCGTCATATAATCATATGGTGCTGGATCTGCATTTCCTGGAGAATTTGGGGTGAGCTGAGGTTCAGGCTGTGCATTTGTATTTCCTGGAACTTTGGGGTGAGTTGTCGTTCAGGCTGTGCATCTGCCTTTTCTAGGGACTTTGTGGTGAGCTGATGTTCAGGCGATGCATCCTGGTCACCAACATTTGGAACACCAGTATCGTGCTTGTCAGAGGCAGACTCAGCATCAGAGTCACTCACACGAGGGAATTTCTTCTCATAGGTTTCATGTAGGTTAGTGCACATTCCTGTAAGGGAGCGAATTAATGGCATGGCGTGCTTTCTTAAGAGAACACTATACGCCGGTAGTAGAATCAAAGAGCATACTAACTTACCTTGCACCAAAGGTTCACGGAAGAAGCCGTCTTTTTGGCCAGTCCTGTTAAATTTCCACATATCCACGGCTGTATGAGGTAGTTTCCTCCTCTTGCAGACCAGCTTACATAGTTCACCACCATCAATTTGTTTCTTCATATAGCTGTGATGGAGAAAGTTTGAAGCCTAAATTGATTTTTTGCAACAGAATAAATCCTAGTAACATCTATCGCAATTGCTAGAGGAACTATTTAACCAAATAACTAAGGGAATGGGATTGTGAATAAGCTGTTTAGTAAGCCAATGTTCAATGGCAGGTAGCATAGCACCCATACAACATTTTCCCAGAATCATTGATATGGTGATACATCCACATATAAATTCAAGAGTCAAAGCATAACCAACAAAATAAGTTCAGACGTTCAATAGACCATAACATGAACATAGAACTAAATGTTCCTTACAGCATAGACTTAAAAAATAGGGGTGTGTAATCCTTATTTCTTCTATGAGCTGTGCCATACCACAAAGGTATCACTGTGCAACCAGAGGTATCAGGATTCAGGCATCCGGTATGTAGGTTAGTGGTATGGGCGATGGCGGTATTTGGGTAGACTTGAACAAACACACAGTAAGAAATTATACATTCGATGATACCTTAAATTCTCCTAAGCAATTAATTTCTGTCAAAGTTCAGATGTGCATATAATTATTTGCTGTTATTTCTGAAGTAAAACGTTGCTCAAGAAAACAAACAGATAAGAATTTGTCATTTCAAAGGTCAGGGTCAATTTAAACTTACGCATTGGAGAACACTATTTCATCATCAAATTTGGGCCTTCTCTTTTTCTTGTTCACTTGTACTTTTGGCATTCTCTTTCTCTTGTTATCTTGTACTTGAGGTGGAGATGGTTCAAGGCTAAACCTAGGTACCGAAATGCCTAAAATTACAAAAGTAAAATCAAAGAAAGTTGCATTAGGAGGTGTTTATACCATCAAGGGAAAATACATCTTACACAACTGGCCACCATCCCACTAAAGATCGCAAAACAGTTTCAATTGTACTTGAAACTGAGTAAATTCCCTTTTTCACCAGGTTTTTGTGAGTGTCACTTTGCCAGATTTAGTTTTTCGTGACATATTTTACTAGATTCTGGACCCGGGATCCTCATTTTTACCAAATTTTGCAATTTGGGGGAATCTGGCAGGTTGGGCCCACCTTTCAGCTGACATGGCACCGGCTAGGACGGCCACAACACCTGACATGGCAGTGGTTGAAAAAAAAATCATGCCACCTCATCCTCAATGTTCTCTCTCTTCTCCTCCCAACTCTGGCCGCCACCCATGTCTGCTGATGTGGTGTCCTAGTCAGCATAACGTCAGCTTGAAAGGCAGGCCCAACATGTCCGATTCCCCCCAAATCTTAAAATCTGGTAAAACGAAGGATTTTGGGTCCTAAATCTGGTAAAATGTGTCGCGAAAAATCAAATCAGGTAAAAAGTGACACTTATCACAAATACTTGGTAAAAATAGAATTTACTCTAAAACTTATAAGACGGTGAGGAGAGAAAATAATCATTTAGATAAATAATGATAGCAAGCAGGATACGAACCAATATCTCTTGGCTCATCATCTTCAATAGGATGATGTCTAGCACTTCTTGGTACATTGGGAATGGATGTTCCAGGCAAAGATACTCGACCAGGGGATAAAGATAGGTCCATTGCTGGTGGAGTGGTAACCTTCTCCTTGAAGGGCGACGGATCTTGCTCCATGAGGTCATTGCCATCAATAACATCTCCAAAGCTCAGCAGGCTCTTAGGTGCTTTACGCAGTTTTTCTGGTGAATCTTGTTCTTCATTACTAGGATACGCCGGCAAACTGTCCTGGGGAGGATCTACAGAGATAGACACCTCCGGAAATGGAGGGAATGTCCTGGACATGGTTGCAAAGGAGACATGAGTCCATGAAAAAGAAAAAAAAGAAATATTTGAGACACAGACCCTTGCTCAGGTGGTTCAGGCTGAAAGTCTGAGAACCGACCAGGAGGAGATGGCTCTACTCTGCCATCCTGCACCATTGTACAAGTACAAAAAATTGTTATCATGAAAATTAAATAGGAATGCAAAAAAGAACAAGGCACGCCAGTAGTGAATACCTCATCGAGAGTGATCATCACATACTCTTCTGCAACACCAATGAGATAGTTAAATGCAGGTTTGAAATGACAATAAACGTAGTGATTATTGACTATATTGAGTTTGCGATACCAGACAAGGTGATCTCATCAGGAGTTCTCCGATGACTATCTGGTGTACTGTCAGAAAGTTCAACAAAATAACATAATTACATTGAGGTTGCATGACACATGAAGCAATGATATGATAAACAAAAATGCTTACTCCATCTGACGAATTGCATCATCCAGATTCAAGTTGTCAAGGTTAAATGTATCTGGCATTGTAATAGCCTCAAACGGAGCACGGTCTGCATCAACTGGCAGATCTACTTGGACAGAGGCGAAGGCGGTTCTGATTGTGGTCAGCATTCGGTTACAATCTTGAAAGAGGTAGTTCACCTTCCACGAATAAATGCGAACTAGCCCTAGAAGAAGATGTCCTGATAATCTCAAAGCAATTGGAACCTCAGGGAACATTATGCACTCTGCAAAGGAAAAAGAAAAACATGCATTAGAACTTACAGAACAAAGAATAAGGAAGAACCACCAAATTCAAACAAGAATTCCTGAATGTAGGATAGCAGAGTGACCATGAATGCCACCACCTTTTTCTTTCAGAGGACATTTGTTCACTACTTACAAAAGGGGAAAAATCATCACCTAGCCAACATAATGATTCCCAGTTTGCACCGTGAAAAATGACGTGATTTTATAAAAGCATAAACCTTTATATAAAATACATTAGCTATTGGTCAAATTGGTTTACTTTCGGTAAGAATATGATGGTGTTTGTCCTAATATACAATTCCATCACTAACTCTTCCTAGCCATGAAGCCCATATCTAAATATTTATTACCTAAACAATTCAGTCTGCAATATTTCTAGTGGTGCACCTCCAGATCTCATTAAATAGCAAGAAGGATTACCCATTTACATTTTTTGGTAAATTAAAAGGAAAACTTCCTAACTAATAAGAACAGCTTGAAACATTAAGTTGCTGAAGTCGACTTTTTGCAGGTTAAAAGAAGAAAACTCCACACGACTAAAAGAAATACTGCAGAGTAACACATTGAAATTTAACTCAATGATACCTCATATGCACATAATCGGTTTAAAAGATTATATCTTTGCTACAGAAAAGCCCTAACATCTGGGCATGCAGCTTAAAAATCGGACAAGCTAGGCCGAACTTCCAGAGGACAAATAATTTCCTTTTGCGTAGGTCCTAGTACAAGAGCATATATTTCACAAAATTCGAAGTATGTTTGAGACGAATCGTGAACCCCGACCAGACAAAGAAACCTCCAGGCATTATTCTTCCCAGAACCCAACCGAGCCTTCTTCTTTGCGCAAATATCACATCGTAACCACTGCCCATTTACTCGGAGGAAGAAATACTACATCTTTGCCACGTTGCCACCCAAAAAATCCATGAAAGAACGTGAACCGCCGGGGATAATTCCCACCTTGCGAGTTGCTACCCGTGGACAACAAAGAACGGAGGAAAAATCGCATCTTTGAGCGAGGAGACAGACCGGCATAGGAGGGGATGTCGATGCCGTCGACCTGCGTCTTCTTGACCTTGCGCTCGAGGTGTGCGGCGATCCACACCGTGCCCAGCGGGCTCTTCCTCGCCAGGATCGAGTGGGAGTAGAACATTGTTGCGGCTGCTCCGGTCGACCTCCCCTAGGCGTCGTGCGGTGGATATCGAGGGCGGCTTGCGGGGTCGAGCTAGGGTTTGGTTGCGGCGGCGGAGACGGTGCCGGCGGCGCAGCGGAGAGAGAGGTGGGATGAGATGAGATTGGAAATATTTTGCGGGTAAGTGTTTCTGGAAGGGAGGGAAGCAGGCGGGAGAGCGCCTCGTTACAGGCGGATTTTCGCGCGCGGTTTTTCGGGGATGTGCGCGGGGTGGTAGTGTCACTGACTGGTGGGGTTAATTTCGTGCATGAGGAGGTTTCACAAGAACTTTGGAAGTTTCTAACCGTGGGCTTGGACAAAAGTAACTGCACTCATATTGTCGCGGACATTTTCTGAACTGAAATGATCTAAAGTCACATTGTGTTTTTTCCGCTTCTAAATTATTTTACCGTTGTAATATACTTGTCATAACAAAAACCATTGAATACAATTGTAATTTCGTACCCTGTAAGATGGTGTTTGGATATCTAGATGATTTCAGAAGAGTCCTCCTTACCCAGAGTGTCTGCGTGAGCTCCGTGATGTCTATGTGACCTGCATGACCACCATGGAGCGCATCCACGTCAAGCTTTGGAGCGAGCGTGCATGAACATGTCCACGTCGTGGTATGCACTGCTGCCCGCGCCTCTAGGGAACACCACATGGATCAGCCATCGAGCCGAATGGCACGACAGTAACAGCAGTTGCAGGACCACATGTCATGCAAACCTGTGTCGGTCCTTGCACCTCATTGATTGCGCTATGTGACCTCCCTGCACTGCCACGATCTCATCACTTCCACCGTCCCTACCTGTGCAGGCAATGTGGTCACAATCTCGCCGCCATCGACATCTCACCCTCCTTATGCTCGCGTCATCTTCTTATACTTCTGGTGGTTCTTCGGGAAGTGAGTGTTGTCCTCCCCCTATGGCATCAACAAGGCTGCACCAGCACGTCACAAGCAACCTTGTCGAGAGCATCTAGGCGCCTGCACAACCCCGACAAGCAAGATATCATGTTTTCCCTGCCCATGTCCGTGTATGACCAAAGACGATGCCTAGAACGCGGCAGACTGCACAGTGTGCATTGTAGAGTTCCAGGATGGCGGCCTAGCGTGCCTCCTCCTTTGGTGCGGCCACTAATTCCACACTGTGTGCCTTGACGTGTGGCTGTAGCTCCACACCATGTGCCCACCCCTACCACGCCAGCATTGTCACCCACTCCCGTTGACGCGTGGTGGGGGACCTGGAGCTAGCTGAGAGGAAGTTGAACTTGACGGCAAGGACGAAGGGGGCGCAGATGGGGGAGCTGACTACAGCGAAGAGGGCAAAGAGGAGGCTCGGATCGTTGGGGCAGCTAAGCCTGAAGGACTAGTGAGGTGTGGAAGTGGCGATGGAGGCAGCAAGGTACGAGCACAGCGACGGAGGTGATGTGTTGTAGGAGCGGCGGATTAGAAATGACAAGCTAGGAGTGTTTTCTTTTACGGGTGTAATAAGAAAAACGATCGATTTGGGTCGGTCCAAAACTAGACATCCAAGCACAATATTTCCAATCCGATTAAATTATTTCTATGAGCTGTATCTTACATTTGGATTGGGCTGATTAGGGGGTATCAAGCGGGGCTTAGGGTGTTTGGTTTATGCCCAAATCCGTCTTAGAATTTATTTATTTTTTGACAGTCGTCTTACAAAATTCTTAATAGGGCCAAAAAAGTTGACTTTTGTTCGGATCGTTCCCTTTGGCCAATTCCTACACAAATACTTGCGAAGGGTTAACTAACCAGTATTGCTAGCCAGGGCACTATAAACATATCATGCTTGAAGGGTGCGATCTTATTTGACGTGGAGGCCGTTTGACACCATAGAGACAGGGCAGTCCAAACAAATTTAATCATTGCACTACATATAGCGTGTGATTGGTTGTTCGTATTACCGTACCTGACTCACTAGGGCAGAATGAGCTTAGATTGGTTGGTCGAGGAAAACCGAGAGATGCAAGTGTGGAGTCATGGCTTAGGGTCCACGGTTCATGCACGGATGCATAAAATAAACCATTTCTTCACTATTTATAAGTCAGTGAGGCATTGGCAAGGTGACGAGGCCAAGGTTGCGTGACAGACCATGGCGGTAGGATGCGCGACCGGGGACGTATTGTTTGATCACTCGACCAGCTGAGCGCGTTATAGGCTGAGCATGGTGTTGTAGCCGCCATGTCGACTGCAAGGCACGCACCGTAGCCAAGTGCTTTGTGCGAGCCACGCTCGGCAATAACGGCTCGAGGTGTTGGTTGTGCAGTTCTTCCTTTTACTCGTAGAAAACTACAAAAGACTGACATGTGGTGGTGGAATAGACTTGTCAGAAATAAGCTTGATCGCTTAAGGGTATGTATAATGCTACGGACGACCGATTGCTTATAGTACTATCCATATCATATATAGGTTCAAATAAAACCGATTGTCTATAGTACTATTCATGTCATATATAATTCAAATAAAGACAATACATACAACAATATGTTTGTAAATAATTTGCATAGGACTTCACAATTTTGTGGGATGTGTGATAAAAACAGCATGTGTATAACATCAAAAATATAGTAAGTGTCTTATAGACTAGATATAGAATAACAGACAGCCTTATTTTCTCTCCTCTCTCCTCCACCTCACAAAAGATAATAGGTGACATCTTATCGAAAATGCTATAATAAATCATGTGCACTTACAGGCTGATAGCCAAGCTTTTTTCTGGCGCCGTTGTCAGAAGGCAACATTGACTTCACTCCAATTTGGTTTACCACTATCTTTAATTTTCTTGTCTTTATTTTTTGTCACTTGCATTACTTGCTCCGTAGTTTATCTAATTTTTTTAGTAGTTTATTTGCTTGATTAGTTTGTATTATTGAAAATAACAAAATTATCAATTGCCACTTAATTAATCTAATCTTGCTATAATGGGTGAAGAAAATACTAGATTGGGTGAATTTGCTGGTGTTCCTAATGATGACGTTATTAGACGACCTATCACTACTCCTTAAATTAATGTGGAAGATTTTGATATCAAACTTTCTCTATTGAACTTGGTTATTAATAATTAGTTTAGTGTAGTTCCTACGGATGATGCTTCTCAACATTTAAATTGTTCAGTGAAAATTTGAATATGCAGAAAATTAAAAGAGTTGATTCCAACACCGTTAAGATGACTTTGTTTCCATTCTCATTTAGAGAAGCAAAATAATGTCTTATGTCTCTAACTAAGGGAAATATCACTTTATGAGAAAGAGTTTAAACTGTTTGTATTGGTAAATATTATCCTCCCACTAAGATAGTACAAATGAGAAATGTTATTGTTACTTTCAAACAAGGTAATAATGAACCTTTAACTATTGCTTGGGAATGCTTGAAAGAATTGTTAAGAAATTGTCTTAATTATGGTGTTGGTTAGATGGTTTTACATACTTTCTATCGTGGACTAAATTATGTGTCTAGGAGTGCTCTTGATATCGCCGCTGGTGGTACCTTCATGAATAGGACTACAAGAGAATTGTTAAATTAAATGTCAAAGAACCATTCACAATGACATAATGCGCGTATTGTCACGACTTCAACGAGAAAGGTAAACATGGTTGAGCGGGAAAATAATATTCATGCTAAGACAGACAAAATTATTGTTATGCTTGCTACTCCTACTGATACTTCTAAAGATGGTCATATTCATATTAATGCTATTCTTGAGGAAAGTAAAGATGTCAATTTTGTTGCTAGAACCAATTTTAATTCTAATGGTTGGAGGAATAATTATGGTGGGCAAAATTTTTTAGACCTTACAATAATAACTATGACAAAACAATAATAATGGTAAGGATTATGGTTCTCATGATGCAACTTCTCAAGATGTTTAAAATTCTACTTAATCATTTATTGCTATTCAAAGAGGCCAAAACAAAAAAATTAATGAAAAATTTGTGAACATAGCACTTATAAAGGATCAAGATGTCGGCCTAGAGGGGAGCGGTGAATAAGAGACTTCAAATTTCTAGTAAAATTTAATGTTTAACTTGCAGAATTCAAGGTTATCTAGTGCAAGAACTAAACGGACACCCTAGAAACTAGAAACGCAAGCAAAAGCACACAAAGTAAACTTGCAAAAGTAAATAGAGGAAGGAAAACCAAAAGAGACACGGAGAACTATTGCCGAAGTTTGGATCCTTGAAGTATCTTACGTCTTCATTTAGGAACTTTGTCGCAAAAATCCAAACTAGTTCTCTTTTAAGCCTCTTCCTCAAGAAGGTGCACGGAGCAACTCTTCTTCCTTCTTGGTGATGCTTTGCTTGTGAGAGGCAGATCCCGAGTCTTCACAACTTCTTGAAGCATACCACATGAAGCTTGGTGGCTCTCAAGCACTCTTAGCCGTCTAGGAGACCCCAATCTCCAAGAAAAATGAGATGACAAAAACTTGGAGATGAACTCCATGCTCTTGTTTCAATCTCTCTCTATCCCTCGCTCTTCTTGATCTTCCTCATATGGATTGAAGGTTTTGGGCAAGAGAAGATAGGAGAAGCTCTCAATGAGTGCCTGAAATCAAATGGCAAAGACTGAAATCAATGGCAAAGAGTTATTCTTGGATGGATGAGTGGGGGTATAAATAGCTTACTCTGAAAACTAGTCGTTGAGGCAGATTTACATACACCTGTAGTGTCCGAGATCTAGACTCAGAGTATCCGAGATTCAAAACAACGGCTATTTTCAAACCCAGAGACTAGCTCAGATTGTCTAGCAGACAACTAACAGGACTACCTGGGATGGATTCTAAAGACTTTGGCCACACTGAGAATGCACCCCAGAGAGATTGCTCAAACACTCCGGATAGACAAGTGCTCGGAGTATCTGTCAACAACTACAGAGACTCTGGGGGCCAGGCTGAGATTTTTCCAGAGTATACGAGATCAACTCCGGAGACTCCAGGATTCAAACGAGCAGAGCTCAGAGTAGTACACAGATACTCTGGACAAGTCATCATTCAGAGTATCCGGCCAAATAGACAGACACTCTAGGACCTAGATAGAAAGATTTCCGGACTATCTAGGAAGAATCTTCACATTTTCCTCACTGTTTTCCACCTTCAACTTTTGGAGGGTCATCAATGCCTATTGGACTTTACTCATGGGACTAAATCCTATTTGTACACTTGACATAGCCATTAGTCCCTTAACCATTCGTCATTAATCAGCACAACCCACTAGGGGGCCTAGATGCACTTTCATCTCCTCCTTTTTGGTGCTTGGTGACAACATGATTAAAGTTTCAATTTTGGATAGAAAGATTGAGTTTTGGGTCTTGGATATATGACGAGGTCCCCCTAATGTGTGCATTTGAAAATGTTGCTTTGAATGCAAAATGAACATATGTATGAGGTGAAAGTGCTCCCCCTATATCTAGAACTCTATCGAAGTGCATAGCGTACAATAAAATAACATAAACTATGTATCAAAGAGTAAGACATGATATAAATGGCAGCAAGCTAATGTGGCATGCATCTCTTACACCACAAAGTTCACCACACATAAATAATAAAGAGTTTACAAGACGAATAAAATTAAATGAAACCAAGCCTTGTAACTCTCGAATCTCTCCAAAAATGACATAATCCTACCAAATTGTACCCAATTCTCGCTCTTTGGCATCAAACACCAAAAGAGAGAAACTATGCGTCCTTCTCATCTTCGCTCCCATGGGCTAAAGGCGATGAAGCTTCCGAATATGGCGAGAGTGGTGGAGAGTACAATGGGTCTGGGATGGGCTTATCATCATCATTCGGTGCATAATCGGAACAATCCAGAGAGATGTCTAGCATCTTCATGAACGCCTGCATCTTCTTTATCCTAATGGTGTTCTTCTTCTAGGTCTTCTAGATCTGGGGTTGCTTTGTCTTGATGCTTTATTTGCAAAGGTATATACAGGAGATTCATTTAATGTGAAACATGAAGAGACTTTTCTTAATCTTTTGAAAATGCCATAAAGAGACACCCATCGAGATTTCTAGCTATACATTTTTGGGCTGCTCTTCAATCTCGTCGCAGTTTGTGTTCAGGACTACGATGCAGTCGTGAAGAAGTTAGTACCTATGCAGTTACTAGGTTTCTATGTTTTTTATAGTTTATTTATTTTATAGTATAGTTCATGGTGTTAACATTTTCACTTTACTATGCTATCTAATGCAGAGGCTTTTTTCATGGATATTCATTCATCACAGTTGATGATACTTAACCATGCACTGAGGAACACAAGTACTAACTGCTTTGCTTTATTTTTCTTCCCATCAACATCTTACAATGGTTTGATTTACCCTATAGTGGGATTGTTGTTTCGATGGTGATGAAGTATGTCGATAATATTCTCAAGGTATGTGTCACCAATGTTCAGAATTATGCCTGAGCAGCATAGATGCTGCAGGGCTGAATATCACTAAAGTTCATCAGCTTGAAGGTTTAGGGAGGAGGTTTTTATATCTATTGATACACTCCTTCTGATACATGTCCTGGTGTGATAGGAACCAGTACAATCTTGATGCTTATTTTACTGCTTCCTATTGTCTTAATCATGCAAGTTCCTCTTGCTCCTCTTTATTCTTTCTAGAAGCAAGAGACTATCCTTGATCAACCCAGTATCTGGGACATAAGCTTATACAAACGTATTTTAGGCACTAAAAATGCATCCATTCTATGTGTTGGATCAGTGGCTTCCGACAGACTAAAAAATGCATCCATTCTATGTTGGTTTCAATTTTTCTTCTAAAAATAAGAACACAATGCAAAGTATTCTAATCAGAGAATGCAGCGAAAAACCATCGATAGAAGCAATCAAAGTCAGTGAAGCCAAAACCAGACAAATCGGAAGTTCCGGAGTAGAAATATCGGAAGTTCCGACCTTACCAGAAGTTCCGAAGTGACCCTATTTCTGAACTCTCTGGAAAAATCAGAACTTCCGACTTCCGGGTCAAAACTTCTGATGTGGATCGAAACTTCCGGAGCGAGGAAATTGGAGATTCCGATATTGGCAAAAACAGCAGACTATCGCACGGAAAAATGTTCGCAGATTTTAATCTACCCAACATATTTGAATGAAATTTTGCATACTGGTAGACAAGAGACTTACGAAGCTATTCTAATTGGAATCATGTCACAGTCTTTTCTGTGCTAAGAGAAAAAGCCATTTGCTATCTGCTGTTTTCTACCTTCAAAAATCAGCCCTAGCTAATAAGAACGAGAATCAACTTCTTGATTCCTAGGACCTTTTGAGGTATGTTGATAAGGAATTAACACGAAATCATCTCACATATCCTAGAAATATATTCCAAGCCCCAAAAGACAAGATTGAAACCTCAAAGAGAATCAAAACTGAAAACCCCAAGAACTTGTCTTTCCTCCAATATAGACGGAGGCAAGAGAACGAAAATCCAAGAGAGAGAGAGAGAGAAACCCAAGAACACGTACTCTCTTCTTGGAACTCTTCTTGTATTGATTTTCTTGATGTTTTTAAAAGCCTCTCAACTTAGGTCAAAGCTCTCTTGAGCAGCTCTTACAAAGGATTGTCCTAAAAACTTAGGGTTCCACAAACCCACCGTCTCCTATTTATAGTGGAAGGGGCAATATCCCTCTCCACTTGGGCCTCAAAGCTGTGGCGCACCCGGTTTTAAGGCCGGACACGTCATTTGTGATTACCGTACTGGTCCCTGGATCAGTAGCCAGTACGCACAAATACTTGATAGCATTCACATACAATACCGAATTCTTATTACACGATTAGACCATTATGGTCGCGGTTCGATACATGGCCTATTGGCCGAATAAAACAGCAGCGGAAAACATAACGAAGTGGATAGCCCATCGGCTTGCCGACCCAACAGGCAGCTGACTGGGGAAAACGTCCTAGCCCTCGGCCTCGCTGTCGCCTTCTTCGTAATCGAAGTCTTCTTCCTCCTCTGGCCAATTCAACAAGCCAGGTGAGTACATTGAATGTACTCGCAAGCAATCCCCATTGGGGGAATATACGGTTATATTTCATGCAGGAATATTTCAAGGGACAGCTCTAACCTATGTTGGCAGTTGTGCGGAAAGGTAAGTTCTGGATTTGTAAATACGGCATAATAGATTGTAAAAGCAGTTGGAAAAGCTGGTAGCAAATCAACAGCATCCCATCACATCCCTTCCTTTCTCAGCTTGTGCGGTAAACACCGCTAACACCTCACGACCTATTACCTGATAGCCTCCACTCACCGTCAATGGCTCCGCCCATCAAACGGTGGCTTCACCCTATCAGATAACTAGGCTTTCCACCACCCCACCGTATTCCGGTCCTTCCCGGCAATACGGCGGACTACTTCGGCAATTTCCTCGCCACCGACACATGGCCTAAATTGCCCAAATCTGTGGACACATCATGCCCACGTCCTTAATCCCTTTGCCCAACGTTGGCAAACAAAACTTAGTCTAGCCTGGGTGTGGCTGTGCCAGTTCATGTCCATAACCGAGGACGCGGCTATTCGAATAGATTTTAACCCTCTGCAGAGGTGGTACGGCTTTACCCACAAGATGTAGGTCACCCTGGGTATACTTCGCGACGTATACTGACAGGGCTATTACAACGAGACTTTTCGCCTGCTTTCATACTAGAGTCGGACCCGCTAAATGAGACTAACCCCATCTCCGGTTGTGCCCAGGCAGCCTGACACCACAACACGGAGAAGCGCTCATCTTTGTGTCGAATTCTCATCCCCACGCCTTGGCCTCACCATCTAGGAATCTTGTCGCAAATAGCGTCGTGAGAATTCTCTAGGGGCCCATCGTCCTACCTAGCACATACTTCTTACTTCCCACGGGTCCGAACCCTAATATTAGGCGGGTTACCGAGTCAAGTCCTTCCCATAAAGGACATGTGGACGTATGGTGGGGGAACTGGTTTAGCGGCACGGTGGCTCGGTCCTTAACTGATTCGAGTAGGACTCCAGGTCATCATCAATCACCGAATAGCCTCCAACTACTTCGTCTCCCTTCGAACCACCTTACTTCCTACCCGAATCCAAATCATCTCCATCCCCATTTTGGGTTTTGGCAACATTTCATTTAAAATCACCGCGGATAACATATGCTATCCGCGGGTTTGATATTCCCAGCCCCAGTTTAAACAAAATTTTAATTTTAACTATAGCAGGGCTAAGCATTGGCTATTGCCTATAACCTTGGTATGTCGTCGGTTGGTAACCGACTGACGGATCTCTAGGGTTACAAGGAATCGGACGTTCGACCCTAGTCCATATGCATCTATCGGACATAATTACTTCTACATAAAAATACTGTTTATAACATAGCATGCATATTTCGAAATCAAAATAAATATACTTCACAATTATAGGATGCGAAATGGTCAAGGCGGGAGATTGCTTGCCTGGCAGTTCCTGTTCCTGTTCCTGAGGTGGGGGTGTTCCTGGATCGTCCTGACGCACGTACTTCACTCCGTGGACTACGCGTCGAAATAAAACATCGAATAAAGAGCAATCCAACAATTCAAGAAAATCGAACAGCATGCATGACGGAATAAGTGATGGATAGCAAGATGAATTAAAGAGGGTACTTGCCCTCGGACGATCGAGTTGAGGTGTAGGGTTTCGATCGGCGATTTAGAAAAGGATTAATGTGTAAGGAGCTAGGTTCAGGGTTCGACCCTACGACTTCACGGTTTAGGTTTAGGAAAGCAGCAAATGACAGTGGCGATGGTTATCTACAAAATGGTTACATAAAATGACGATGTATTTTAAATGGGGAAATTGCTCTCGCTAAGTGTTAAGCTAATATAATTGGTTCAAACGAGTTCTGGGGTCGCTGATGGTTTATTTCCACGGGATGGACACGAACATAGCTATTCCAAGATTTAAGAATGCGTACAAGTTGCATACGTGAGTTAACTGGTTAACAAACTGCTCTATTTTTTTTATTCTCTAATATCATATGCATAAATGCCTAACTCCTAACCATGCATTAGCCTTAACGGGAAGGATTAAACCTAGGACTTCAGGATGAACTAAAGAATTTGGATAGGTGACAGCCGGCCACTAGAGTGAGCTAAGGATTAGCACTAATGCTAAAAGGCTGGATTAGAACTAATGCTTAAAAGGTGCTAAACAGAAAATTTACTTAGTGAGTTAATTAAGCTACTGGGGTTTAGGGACCGGCGAGCTGGACAAGAAAAACAGAAAAAGAACAACATGGACTTGAGGCTGTCGGTGGATTGGCTTAGTAGAAAAGCTGCACTAGTGAGTTAAAGGAGCTGGGAAAAAGAAAGGAAATTGCTCCAACACGCTACAGTGTGAACCAGAGCTAAATGCTTGCATGCAGTCCACGGTTGCTATTGAGCTGAAAAATGAGAAAAATGGCCACACATGCTACAGTCAACCAGAGCTAAATGAGCTGGGAACAAATAGCAGGCGTGCTTCGGTTGCTAGCAAACGGAAGAATAGAAACAAAAGAAAAGAAGACAGAGAGAGAGTGGCCGGCGGCGCTCTAGGCTGGGCTTACTCGGCGGCGAGCTGGAGCTGGGTCTGGCGGATTGGGAAGGACGGCGGCTCCCTGGTGCGGCCCGGCTCCTCTGATGGCGAGGGGCTGCTCGGTTCCCTGCTGCTGGGCGGAGGCGAGCTCAGCTGCGGCAGCTAGGGCTGGCTTAGGGCGGTCGGAAGCTGGAGGTCCAGTGGCTTGCTGGTTATGGCTGGTGCTGTGGAGCTCGGTTTAGCTGCTACTGCTACCTTGGTTGGTCGGCATGGTTAGTAACTGAGCTTGGAGTGTGAAACAGAGGAGGTGGTGGGGAAAAGGAGTTGAGGAAGAAGAAGATGGGCTCGGCTGTGAGGATTTGGAGAGGCGACCGGAGAGCAAAGCTTGGGGAAGGATGGGCGCTCGGCAGTCCTTAAATAGGCGGCGACGAGTTGAGCACGCGCGGCCACTGCTCCAGGTGAGGCGACGGCTCGGCGAGGGTGTTAATGGCGGCCTGGGCTGGTGCAGAGGCGAGGACAGCTACTGAGAAGCGGAGGGACGTCTCAGGTATGGGGGTGGCGCTCGGACAAGGCTCAACGGCGGCCTGGCAGTGAGGGGAGTCAGCGGACGCGTCCAGAGCGGCATGGACGAGGCACGGCTGCTCTGGGGCTTCCTCGAAGCGTCAATTCATGTCAGTGGGGCTGTGGAGGCTTGACCGAGAGCTTTGCAAGTGTGGCCAGTGAAGGAAGTAACGTGCGTGGGCAATCTATGCATGCCAAGTGTGACAGGACATGGCTTTCAACAGAGGGGAGATGGAGACGTGAGCTCACAGTGGATTAAATGGGATTAGGACAGGTGAGGCAGGGTTGATTGATCGCTCACTGAGTTTTGGGCAGCCCTGGCAAAGTAATGTCTGCTATTTAACGCGAGTTGTCATTCGGGACGGAGGTGCTCGGTGCTTGCCACGCTGGATTTCTGCATACGACTTATTCATATTTTTATATATTCGGACTCCTGGAACTGAGGGGAGTGTTGTGGGATTCTATCGGAATTTTCTAAAAATTAAATGTAAGGGTTGCAGTACAACGCCCAAGGTTGATCGAAGATTTAATATTTTGGTTATTCAAGATTTTTACAAAGGCCACTTATATTTTATGTTATAATTAGGTCAAACCTCTTGTTAGGGCTTTTACGGAAATTTATTCGGGATTTTTGGGCAGACCGGGGAGAGATAGATTTGGCGATAGGGTTTTAGAAAGAAAGAATTAAATACGGAGAAAGGGGGAATCGGGGTCGAAAACAGGGTCTTGGAGTGCGGCAAGGAATGGAGTGAATGGGAATGTCTCCGGAGTCTCAAGACGAAGCTTGGAAACAATTGTCGAGGAGTTGCCGCGAGGGCATGATCGAACGGGGAGAGAGAGAGGATTTCCGGATTAGGGTTTTGATCGGGAGATTCCGAGAGAGGGAAAGCTTAGGGATAATGCATGCATGATATGTGCAAAGTATTTCTTAATATGCAAGATGTCATGATTTTATGCAGGTTTAGAAAATCAGGGCGTGACAAACCTACCCCCCTTAAATCGAATCTCGTCCCCGAGATTCTACAGATTGGAATAGGTACGGAAACTTGTCCATCAGAAAATCTTCTCGCTCCCAGGTGGCTTCTTCTTCAGAGTGACGATTCCACTGGACTTTGTGAAACTGGATGTTCTTGTTCCTAGTCCTCCGTTCTGCACTCTCCAGAATCTTAAGAGGTCGCTCCACATAAGTGAGGTCCTTGTCGAGGTCTAACTCTTGGTACTGGACCTGTTTTACCGGTGGCTCCGGACATCTCCTTAATTGTGACACGTGGAACACGTTATGAACTTCCGATAGTTCCGGTGGTAGTTCCAACTGATAAGCGACTTGACCCCTTCTTTCTTCTACTTTAAACGGTCCAACATATCTGGGTGCCAATTTCCCTTTTACGCTAAACCTCTGGGTTCCCTTAAGGGGTGTCACTCGTAAGTAGACATAGTCTCCGGGTGTAAAGGTAATGTCTCGCCGCTTAGAGTCGGCGTAGCTCTTCTGTCTCGACTGTGCTACCTTGAGCCGGTCTTGAATGAATTTCACTTTCTCTTCGGCATCTTGGAGGATGTCGGGACCGAAAACTTTTCCATCGCCGGTTTCTGACCAGTTCAAGGGTGTTCGGCATCGGCGTCCGTATAATGCTTCAAATGGGGACATTTGTAGACTAGCCTGGTAGCTATTATTGTATGAGAACTCCGCGTAGGGCAAACTATCCTCCCAACTATCTCCATAGGTTAGGGCGCAAGCTCTCAGCATATCTTCTAAAATCTGGTTTACCCGTTCCGTTTGCCCATCCGTCTGCGGATGATAAGCGGTGCTGAAATGGAGGCGAGTCCCTATAGCTTCGTGTAGACTCTCCCAGAACCTGGATGTGAACTGGGTGCCTCGATCCGATATGATCCTCTTCGGTACTCCGTGTAAGCTCACTATCCGAGAGAGGTATAGCTTGGCTAACTGGTCTCCTCGATACGTGGTTTTGACGGGCAAGAAATGTGCCACTTTCGTGAGTCGGTCTACTATGACCCATATGGAGTCGCTTCCTTTCTTTGTTCTTGGAAGTCCAACGATGAAATCCATGCCAACCTCATCCCATTTCCATTCGGGTACTTTGATGGGTTGCAATAATCCGGCGGGTTTCTGATGTTCCGCCTTGACTCGCTGGCAGATATCATAGCGGGCGATGAAACTTGCTATCTCTCGTTTCATCCCGTGCCACCAGAATTTTTCCTTTAGATCCTGATACATTTTGGTTCCTCCGGGGTGAATGGAGTATCGAGACTCGTGGGCTTCCTTCAGGATCATTTCCTTAAGCTTCTCGCACGCAGGCACGCACAATCGGTTCTCAAACCATAGGACACCTTCGTCGTCTTCCTTAAAATCGTTTGCTCTGCCCTTCCTCATCCTTTCCTTGATACTTTCTATACTCTTGTGTCCTTTCTGGGCCTCCTGGATCTGTGCGGTGAGGGACGGTGTCATCTCCAAGTTGGCTATATACCCTTCTTCGGCTAGACCCAAGTTGAGCTTCTCAAATTCCTCATACAGCTCAGGTTGATTGACTTGGATTAGGGCATTTAATGCGGCTGGCTTCCTACTAAGGGCATCGGCCACCACATTTGCTTTTCCGGGGTGGTAGTGAACTCCCATATCGTAATCCTTGATTAACTCTAACCATCTTCTCTGCCTCATGTTTAGGTCGGATTGGGTGAAGATGTATTTCAGACTCTTATGGTCCGTGTATATCTCGCAACGGTTGCCGATGAGATAATGCCGCCATATTTTTAATGCGTGTACTACAGCGGCTAATTCCAAATCATGAGTTGGATAGTTCACTTCGTGGGGTCATAGTTGGCGAGAGGCATACGCGACTACTTTTCCTTCCTGCATGAGTACACATCCGAGTCCATGTCGGGATGCGTCGCAATAGACATCAAAATTCTTCCGCAGGTCGGGCAGTGTCAAAACCAGGGCCGAAGTTAATCTCTTCTTCATCTCTTGGAAACTATCCTCGCACTTTTGCGTCCAGTCAAACTTCTGGTCCTTTTTAAGCAACTGCGTCATCGGTCTGGCCAGTTTCGAAAATCCTTCGATGAAGCGGCGGTAGTATCCCACCAGACCTAAAAAGCTTCGAATTTCGGTTACTGACTTGGGTGGCTTCCAATCTAGCACGGCATTAACCTTGTCGGGGTCCACAGCTATTCCTCCTGCGGATACTATATGTCCGAGGAATCCAACTTCTCTTAACCAAAAATCGCACTTGCTGAATTTGGCGTATAGCTGGTGCTCTCTTAGCTTTTCCAAAACGGTCCGCAGGTGGTGCCGGTGTTCTTCATCAGATTTGGAGTAAACCAAAATATCATCGATGAACACCACTATGAATTTGTCCAAGTACTCCATGAACACCTTATTCATTAAATTCATGAAGTAGGCTGGGGCATTGGTTAGGCCGAAGGGCATAACTGTGTACTCGTATAATCCATAGCGAGTGGTGAAGGCAGTCTTTGGTATGTCCTGCTCTCGAATTTTCAATTGATGGTAGCCCGATCTCAGGTCTATCTTGGAGAACACTTGGGCTCCATTCATCTGGTCGAATAGGTCATCTATTCGGGGAAGCGGGTATTTGTTCTTGATGGTTACCTCGTTCAAGGCTCTATAATCCACGCACATGCGAAGAGACTTGTCCTTCTTCTCGACGAAAAGCACTGGCGATCCCCATGGTGACGCACTGGGTCTGATGAATCCTTTACCTTGTAGCTCTTCCAATTGCTGTTTTAGCTCATCCAAAAAGTCCTTCGACATACGGTAGGGTCTCTTTGCAATTGGTGCTGTTCCTGGTACTAACTCAATGACGAACTCCACGTCTCGGTCCGGTGGCATCCCGGGCAGTTCCTCTGGGAATACGTCAGGGTATTCCTGAACTATGGGAACTCGGTCGACTTCTGGCGTAATTAACTTATTGAGGGTGTTCCGACGGACAGTCGGGGAATCGGGGTGAAACTGAACGGTTTCCCCTAGGGCGTTGGTGAGGGTTACCGTTTTGGTTTCAAAGTTGATGTTGCCTTTAAACTTGGGTAGCCAATCCATTCCTAGGATCACATCTATGTCTTCCGATCTTAACACAATTAGATTGGCTAGGAATTCTACCCCCCTTATGAGGATGCTTACATCCTTGCAATAAAGTTTGGTTTTGATCTCCGATCCTGGGGCTCGGACACGCATGGGGGTTTCCATAAGGTGAACTTCTAAGTGGTTTTTATCCACAAATCTTTTCGATATGAAAGAATGCGAGGCTCCCGAATCAAATAAAACCATGGCAATTACGGTATTAACAGGGAACGTACCAATAACGACGTCCTGGGCGTCTTGCGCTTCCTCCGCATCCACGTGATTGATACGACCCTTGCTGTAGCTTTGGCGTCCTCGGGACTCTTGGCTCCGGGTCTGCGTAGTGTGGCCATGCGAGTGTTGGTCCGCCGGCTCCTTCTGCTTCTTGGGGCAATGAAAAGCGAAGTGTCCTAGCTCTCCGCAGTTGTAGCAGTTGCGGCTCCGGGGCTTCTGGCTTGAGTCTCCAGTGGGACGGTTAGGGGTGCCACTTTTCTGGTTTCCCTGGGGGTTATAGGGTTTAAACTGTGGGGTAGGAGGGTTGGTCCTGTGGTATTGTGGTGCAGCCGTCCTTGGAACATACTTCTTATCTGCGCGAGGTCGCTGGTGTGGCTCTCCCGGGGTGAATGACCTTTCATTCTTTCTTTTGCGTGTGTCTAGTAGACCAAGGCGCTTTGTCTCCACATTCAGGGCGGTGTTGACCAAATCCTGTAGCTCAGTAAATTTCTGTGAGGCCAATTGATACTGGAGGATGGGTTGAAGACCGTTTAAAAATTGCTCCACTTGCGCCTGCTCGGACTTCATGTCTCCCTCCGCATAGCGAGCCAATCGGGTGAATTTGTGCAAGTATTCCGTAACTGTCATGCTCCCTTGTTTCAAATCATAGAATTCCTTCTTCTTGATTCCAACCAAACTGGCTGGAATATGATGTTTACGGAATAGCTCTGTGAACATAACCCATGTGATTTCGGTTTGCTGGGGCTGGGTGCTTTTGACTCTCTTCCACCAGGCGGCGGCGGGTCCTTGCAAGAATTGGGTGGCGAAGGGTACTTTGTCTCGCTCGTCGCACCTGGCTACTTCCAGTTTTTCTGCTATCACCAATAGCCAGTCGTCTGCATCCAAGGGTTCGATGGAATAGGTGAAGACGGGTGGGGAAGTTCGTTGGAATTCGGATAGCTTGTTTCCTCTTCCCGCTGGGTTATTGTTTTGCAACATTTGCTGCACAGCATTGCTGGTAGCTAGGCAGGTCTGTCCCAAAATCTTGATCATCTCCTGGTTCGATGGCTCTGCCGTCGGTGGTTTTGGTGCTGGGTGAGCGGACTCGGCGCAATGTGGGTCTTGCTCTTTGTTTTGGTTTGAAACAGCTTTGGGTCTCGCTGATCCTTTGGCAGAGTGTTTTGGGCAGCGATTAGTCTGTGGCTCCCTGGGGCGCGACACAGCACCTTGGGATTCGGCAGGAATTTCGGGAGGTGCGGGGATATGGTCCCACTCAAGGTTTGCTGGGGCACTCATCTCAGGCCTCTAGGCGCGAAGGTTCCTGGTAGGGAAGCTCATGTTGTTTTTGATCTGCATGGGTACCGGTTTGCCTTTAATCAGAGTTATACGCTTTCAGCAAGGAGGTAAGAGGGAAAAGTGGGGGCGGTATGACACAAGACCAAAGACCAGTCATAATATAAAACTTTCTAGGGTTGGGACGACCAACCAAAATCCAAAACACCAAAAAGCATACATCAGCAATACCAGGGTGGTGTCTAGCGACACCTTTACAAGCATGGTGCCTAATGGCACAGTTTAAGCCCCATTACAATACATGAAAATAGGTCCTAAACTTATTAATATGCGGGAGCAGCTACTCCGTTCCTCGCTCATCTAGTCTACCTGGTCTACATCCAGGTTGGAGGGTTGGGTCGGGGGTGTCTCCCCGTGGGCATCTCCGTTCTCGGAGGGCATGGGTGTGTGCCAGGGTGTGGAGGGGTTCCCGCGGCGATGAGCGGCTCGAGTGGAGGCCGCGTACGCCGAGAACAACCTGAGATACTCGGTGGAAAGGGCAGGGAAAGGGTTGCCGTCTACTGGTACGGGTATCCCTAACAGGGGTTGTTCTTCGGATTCGGAGGCACGAGCAGATGCTGAGGCAGTATTTCTGGCACGGGGTCTTGGTCGTGTGGGTGGTAGGGCTGGGGCAAGAGTGTTGATAAGCTGGGTGAAGACCTCGGTCATGGCGATCAGGTACCGGGTGAGATGCACCACGGCTACATCTTGCTCCATCTCGGTGCTGGCGATGGATACCTCTTCTCACAGGGCGCGGCTGGGGTAGTACCGGAAGGCTCTGCAGTTCATGCTGGGGACCGTCTGGTGAAGGCGGGAGACGGCCTCCCATGCAGCCAGTTGCATGGCTAGGTCGGGGTCAGGTACTGGGTGACCAATGAAGTGGAAGTTCGCCGTGTCTTCGACTCCATCTTGATAGACGTGCACTTCGGCCTAGTACATGCTTGCGTTGGTGGTCTCCTCCCGGTAAACATCATACTCTGGTCGCTGGGAGGCTCGAAGAGCTCTCTGGGCGACCGTCCACAGGATGTCTACGAATCCTGCGAGTTCTGAAGCGGTGGTCTCGTTGTAGAGCGTTCCGCGCGGCATGACTTCCTCTTGGTGTTGCTTGAGAGGGGAAGGAGAAGAAGGTTGTGGTGCTGGTTTCAAAGGCAGCTAAGAGTGATGAGATAAGGGAAGAGGCTTGGGGCATTTATAGGGCAGGTGGGTATGGCTTGGGTCCTATACAGGGAATAGCCTTTACTGGGGATAAGACATTTATCTACCCCCATTACTGAGGGACGACCTAAATGTCTTGTCCTTGCTCGGGCTTCGCATTTTGAATGACAGGTGAGAGGGATTTACGGGTACGGACAGATTTGGATTTAGACAACACGAGGCCGGGTGGGCCATTTTACTTAATAAGGGGACACGACACACACCTAGGGTGTGTCGTGCATTACATAGCATACACAAAGTTCCTAGTACAATATATAAGATCCAACGTACTGCTAGCGCCTACTTATTCATCTTACATGACTCTAGCTCATGGTCGACCACTACAAACCCTAGCATCTATGACGTGATCTGGATCTCCTCGTCCTCTGAGGCTGGCACTAACTCCTCTGGGTCCTCTTCCTCATCCGAGTCCTGAACATCAACAGCTCCAAAGAGTGGCGTAGGGCTCGGTATCTCAGGGATGGCCTGAGAAGTCCCGGCTCTTGGTGTGAACCGGCGGATGTACTCTCGGCTGTTCCCGCAGCGTCTCTTCGGCGGAGGTGGCTGCTCGCTTGCCACTGGAATGTCCCTGGACTCTGGGGGTACTTCAGCTGCGGCAGTGGTCCCTCCCTGGTGACTAGTGGCCTGCTCCAGCAATGCCTTCACACGCAACAGCTCCTTGCGTACCTCCTCCAGCTCTACCAGAGCGCCGTGCAGTAGAGAGTCCTGAGCTTGCACGTAGTGGGCCAAGTTCGTCACGGCAGCGTCGTTCTCTGCCGTAGGCGGGGTGTACCAGCGGACATTCTCCTGGATTGGGTACTGTGGGATGTACCTCGTGGCCCTGAAGACTCCCATCTCTGTCAGCTCGTGGCGGAGGTGTACCAGTGCCTTGTATGCCACCAAATGTACCGCCTGCTCGTATGACCAGCTGCTGGGTCCCACAAAGCTGTATGTCTGGTTGTCGGCGTTCCTTAGTCCAACGAGGAGTACCCTAGCCCAGTACTCTGTCACCGTGTCTGACAACTTCTCCTGGAAGATGTGGTACTCGGGGTAGACAGTGTATCCACAGCGCTCTACTGCCTCCCGGAGCAGTCGTGGGCATCCCTCGGTGGTGATGGCGCAGGTCTCTCCAAACATCTCCATCGTTCACTCTAAAAATTTTAAAACCAAAACAAATGAACTTTAGTTAGTCAGAGTTTTGCTTGGAGAAGAATGCATTTTTCAGAAAGGGGAAAGAATACGAGAATATATGCATAGTTACTTTTTTTTTGAAAAGTTTTTGGAAAATACATATATCCTAGGTCTATCTAGCGGCCATTGCTCCTAGGGTTTTCCTACAGTCAGTATGCTCTGATACCAAGCTTGTGGCGCACCCGGTTTTAAGGCCGGACACGTCATTTGTGATTACCGTACTGGTCCCTGGATCAGTAGCCAGTACGCACAAATACTTGATAGCATTCACATACAATACCGAATTCTTATTACACGATTAGACCATTATGGTCGCGGTTCGATACATGGCCTATTGGCCGAATAAAACAGCAGCGGAAAACATAACGAAGTGGATAGCCCATCGGCTTGCCGACCCAACAGGCAGCTGACTGGGGAAAACGTCCTAGCCCTCGGCCTCGCTGTCGCCTTCTTCGTAATCGAAGTCTTCTTCCTCCTCTGGCCAATTCAACAAGCCAGGTGAGTACATTGAATGTACTCGCAAGCAATCCCCATTGGGGGAATATACGGTTATATTTCATGCAGGAATATTTCAAGGGACAGCTCTAACCTATGTTGGCAGTTGTGCGGAAAGGTAAGTTCTGGATTTGTAAATACGGCATAATAGATTGTAAAAGCAGTTGGAAAAGCTGGTAGCAAATCAACAGCATCCCATCACATCCCTTCCTTTCTCAGCTTGTGCGGTAAACACCGCTAACACCTCACGACCTATTACCTGATAGCCTCCACTCACCGTCAATGGCTCCGCCCATCAAACGGTGGCTTCACCCTATCAGATAACTAGGCTTTCCACCACCCCACCGTATTCCGGTCCTTCCCGGCAATACGGC
This sequence comes from Stipa capillata, assembly GCA_019208055.1. NCBI lineage: Eukaryota > Viridiplantae > Streptophyta > Magnoliopsida > Poales > Poaceae > Stipa > Stipa capillata. The sequence goes on from JAGXJF010000266.1 coordinate 320,160, forward strand.
GGACTACTTCGGCAATTTCCTCGCCACCGACACATGGCCTAAATTGCCCAAATCTGTGGACACATCATGCCCACGTCCTTAATCCCTTTGCCCAACGTTGGCAAACAAAACTTAGTCTAGCCTGGGTGTGGCTGTGCCAGTTCATGTCCATAACCGAGGACGCGGCTATTCGAATAGATTTTAACCCTCTGCAGAGGTGGTACGGCTTTACCCACAAGATGTAGGTCACCCTGGGTATACTTCGCGACGTATACTGACAGGGCTATTACAACGAGACTTTTCGCCTGCTTTCATACTAGAGTCGGACCCGCTAAATGAGACTAACCCCATCTCCGGTTGTGCCCAGGCAGCCTGACACCACAACACGGAGAAGCGCTCATCTTTGTGTCGAATTCTCATCCCCACGCCTTGGCCTCACCATCTAGGAATCTTGTCGCAAATAGCGTCGTGAGAATTCTCTAGGGGCCCATCGTCCTACCTAGCACATACTTCTTACTTCCCACGGGTCCGAACCCTAATATTAGGCGGGTTACCGAGTCAAGTCCTTCCCATAAAGGACATGTGGACGTATGGTGGGGGAACTGGTTTAGCGGCACGGTGGCTCGGTCCTTAACTGATTCGAGTAGGACTCCAGGTCATCATCAATCACCGAATAGCCTCCAACTACTTCGTCTCCCTTCGAACCACCTTACTTCCTACCCGAATCCAAATCATCTCCATCCCCATTTTGGGTTTTGGCAACATTTCATTTAAAATCACCGCGGATAACATATGCTATCCGCGGGTTTGATATTCCCAGCCCCAGTTTAAACAAAATTTTAATTTTAACTATAGCAGGGCTAAGCATTGGCTATTGCCTATAACCTTGGTATGTCGTCGGTTGGTAACCGACTGACGGATCTCTAGGGTTACAAGGAATCGGACGTTCGACCCTAGTCCATATGCATCTATCGGACATAATTACTTCTACATAAAAATACTGTTTATAACATAGCATGCATATTTCGAAATCAAAATAAATATACTTCACAATTATAGGATGCGAAATGGTCAAGGCGGGAGATTGCTTGCCTGGCAGTTCCTGTTCCTGTTCCTGAGGTGGGGGTGTTCCTGGATCGTCCTGACGCACGTACTTCACTCCGTGGACTACGCGTCGAAATAAAACATCGAATAAAGAGCAATCCAACAATTCAAGAAAATCGAACAGCATGCATGACGGAATAAGTGATGGATAGCAAGATGAATTAAAGAGGGTACTTGCCCTCGGACGATCGAGTTGAGGTGTAGGGTTTCGATCGGCGATTTAGAAAAGGATTAATGTGTAAGGAGCTAGGTTCAGGGTTCGACCCTACGACTTCACGGTTTAGGTTTAGGAAAGCAGCAAATGACAGTGGCGATGGTTATCTACAAAATGGTTACATAAAATGACGATGTATTTTAAATGGGGAAATTGCTCTCGCTAAGTGTTAAGCTAATATAATTGGTTCAAACGAGTTCTGGGGTCGCTGATGGTTTATTTCCACGGGATGGACACGAACATAGCTATTCCAAGATTTAAGAATGCGTACAAGTTGCATACGTGAGTTAACTGGTTAACAAACTGCTCTATTTTTTTTATTCTCTAATATCATATGCATAAATGCCTAACTCCTAACCATGCATTAGCCTTAACGGGAAGGATTAAACCTAGGACTTCAGGATGAACTAAAGAATTTGGATAGGTGACAGCCGGCCACTAGAGTGAGCTAAGGATTAGCACTAATGCTAAAAGGCTGGATTAGAACTAATGCTTAAAAGGTGCTAAACAGAAAATTTACTTAGTGAGTTAATTAAGCTACTGGGGTTTAGGGACCGGCGAGCTGGACAAGAAAAACAGAAAAAGAACAACATGGACTTGAGGCTGTCGGTGGATTGGCTTAGTAGAAAAGCTGCACTAGTGAGTTAAAGGAGCTGGGAAAAAGAAAGGAAATTGCTCCAACACGCTACAGTGTGAACCAGAGCTAAATGCTTGCATGCAGTCCACGGTTGCTATTGAGCTGAAAAATGAGAAACATGGCCACACATGCTACAGTCAACCAGAGCTAAATGAGCTGGGAACAAATAACAGGCGTGCTTCGGTTGCTAGCAAACGGAAGAATAGAAACAAAAGAAAAGAAGACAGAGAGAGAGTGGCCGGCGGCGCTCTAGGCTGGGCTTACTCGGCGGCGAGCTGGAGCTGGGTCCGGCGGATTGGGAAGGACGGCGGCTCCCTGGTGCGGCCCGGCTCCTCTGATGGCGAGGGGCTGCTCGGTTCCCTGCTGCTGGGCGGAGGCGAGCTCAGCTGCGGCAGCTAGGGCTGGCTTAGGGCGGTCGGAAGCTGGAGGTCCGGTGGCTTGCTGGTTATGGCTGGTGCTGTGGAGCTCGGTTTAGCTGCTACTGCTAACTTGGTTGGTCGGCATGGTTAGTAACTGAGCTTGGAGTGTGAAACAGAGGAGGTGGTGGGGAAAAGGAGTTGAGGAAGAAGAAGATGGGCTCGGCTGTGAGGATTTGGAGAGGCGACCGGAGAGCAAAGCTTGGGGAAGGATGGGCGCTCGGCAGTCCTTAAATAGGCGGCGACGAGTTGAGCACGCGCGGCCACTGCTCCAGGTGAGGCGACGGCTCGGCGAGGGTGTTAATGGCGGCCTGGGCTGGTGCAGAGGCGAGGACAGCTACTGAGAAGCGGAGGGACGTCTCAGGTATGGGGGTGGCGCTCGGACAAGGCTCAACGGCGGCCTGGCAGTGAGGGGAGTCAGCGGACGCGTCCAGAGCGGCATGGACGAGGCACGGCTGCTCTGGGGCTTCCTCGAAGCGTCAATTCATGTCAGTGGGGCTGTGGAGGCTTGACCGAGAGCTTTGCAAGTGTGGCCAGTGAAGGAAGTAACGTGCGTGGGCAGTCTATGCATGCCAAGTGTGACAGGACATGGCTTTCAACAGAGGGGAGATGGAGACGTGAGCTCACAGTGGATTAAATGGGATTAGGACAGGTGAGGCAGGGTTGATTGATCGCTCACTGAGTTTTGGGCAGCCCTGGCAAAGTAATGTCTGCTATTTAACGCGAGTTGTCATTCGGGACGGAGGTGCTCGGTGCTTGCCACGCTGGATTTCTGCATACGACTTGTTCATATTTTTATATATTCGGACTCCTGGAACTGAGGGGAGTGTTGTGGGATTCTATCGGAATTTTCTGAAAATTAAATGTAAGGGTTGCAGTACAACGCCCAAGGTTGATCGAAGATTTAATATTTTGGTTATTCAGGATTTTTACAAAGGCCACTTATATTTTATGTTATAATTAGGTCAAACCTCTTGTTAGGGCTTTTACGGAAATTTATTCGGGATTTTTGGGCAGACCGGGGAGAGATAGATTTGGCGATAGGGTTTTAGAAAGAAAAGAATTAAATACGGAGAAAGGGGGAATCGGGGTCGAAAACAGGGTCTTGGAGTGCGGCAAGGAATGGGGTGAATGGGAATGTCTCCGGAGTCTCAAGACGAAGCTTGGAAACAATTGTCGAGGAGTTGCCGCGAGGGCATGATCGAACGGGGAGAGAGAGAGGATTTCCGGATTAGGGTTTTGATCGGGAGATTCCGAGAGAGGGAAAGCTTAGGGATAATGCATGCATGATATGTGCAAAGTATTTCTTAATATGCAAGATGTCATGATTTTATGCAGGTTTAGAAAATCAGGGCGTGACAAAAGCCCACCTTAGGGCATAGGGCTCTTAGCACGCATCCCAAAGCGTCTAAACCACCTATCCACTCTCAAACCTTCCTACCACCGCAAGCCTAATTCTAAACCGCATTGTTGGCCACCACCGCGATTTCTTTGATTTTGCTTCAGTGGAATCCGCACTTATACAAAAGTGCCCTCGCACCAACTTGGTCCTCACGTCTTGTCTCCAACTTTGCCTTGTCCACAAAGGTTCCGTCTTGAGCCGTCCGATGTCGTCGCCACCACCTTGATTGCATCTCCGCCTTCCAGGCGTCATGCTGATCCTCATGACCGAACCACCATCGCACTCATTAACCCTGCACACTAGTAGACAAGCAAACCGGTTGCGAGCACAAGTTTTCTACTTGACCCAAGTTAGGCGAGAAAACAATTCCATCAATTTTACAGCAGACAAATTGACCAAACTCTAATTCATCAGAAAACACGTGGTGAAGGTGTTTTCACTATCGGAGCATCCAATTCCTGGAACAGAACCTCCAGTTCTCCCATACACGATCTGAAAGCCAAGTCTAGACGCTGAACTCGGTCACTCCAGAATTGCAAGTCGGAGCCTCCAACTTCAGTTCCGACTCCACACATATGATCTGGAAATCCACCGAGCACTCACAAAAGTCGAGTCCAGAAAACTCAGAGCCTCTAAAAATGGAAGTCGGAGCCTCTGACTTCAAGCTCAGACATTCCGATTTCAACAAAGGAACTTCCGAATCACCCCAGACCATCCGGTTCGCATAGACCTCGGAGCTTCCGAAGATGAGAGTCTGAACCTCCGAAATCAACCTCGGAACATCCGAACCACATCGGACCATCTGGTTCACACAGACCTCGGAGCTTCTGGAGATGAATGTCCGAACCTCCGAATTCAAACTCGGAACATCCGAAACACATCGGACTTAACGATCATTAGATTGGAGACTCCGATTTTTTCAGTGCTGAAAACATAGTCGAGATCGGATCTTTCAAAATACATCGGAAGTTCCGATCAGAATGCCGGAACATCCGGTATACACATTTCAAACATGAACATTGAATTCTTACAACCTAACATTCAACTCCAATAACAAGCTCTGTGGCAAAGTATTCATCATTTGAAACCTAGAGAAGCAATACAACTCCATCTAGGTTCTACACTATGTTACAAACAGGGGGAAATTACAAGTAATGCTCGGAAGCCGTAAGGACAGTGTCAACGCTGTGTGTTGACAAATTACATTTTGCTAATCTGAAGTACAAATGAAGAGTTTTCTACTATGGATATATAGTTTGGTCTTAGTGTCCATTGGTTAAAATAACAGTTCCTCGGTTCCACAGTATTTATCCATTTTCTCGAGAACTGTTGTTTTACAACTTTTTGTCGATTGAGGATATGCATTGTTTTCCTGATGCAGATTTACAGTTGTATTCAACTTATTTTTGTCAACCTTTTGGTTTACAACTATCAAGGAACTGGTAACTGGCTATTTTCCAGCCTTTTTCCACCCCTCGTCCCTTCTCAGAACTTCACCCATACCGCGTTTTTAGTGCTATAAAATATCACTTAGCTAACTTGCTATGATGAGCAGACTGCTGTTTAATATCTATATAGCTTTCATTCTTTTTTACCACGGAAATATATGGAATGCTGAATATCTTTTTCTCATGGCATTACACTGTTAGCGTGTTTGGATGCAAGAGCGAGAACTGCTTGTGATAGCTAAACATGGCTTAATGTTCATTTTAAATTTCATTTTGAATAACTGATTCACCATTTCGAATTCAATTATGTAAAATGATTCCAAGGACTATCTTGTAGTCTAGATTTGTTTCATTCTTCATTTGAAAAACTGTTCACCCCTCACTAGCGTACAATTTTGATCATGTAAAATGATTTCAAAAACCACTTATAGTCTAGTATATGTTTCGTTCTTCATTTATGCAAACTGAATGACTCGGATTGGTATAATGGAACACAGATGATCCACCTCAGCTCATGGTAAGCCTTAGTGCACCCAATACTCACCCTGTATTGGGTGCAATCTACCCTTCCCATGTAATCTTCATGCAATCCATAGGAAAAAGTCATGAAAAAATATATATACTTCTAATCTCACTCTATTTATGTTCAAAATTTCAACTTCAAATACGACTCATGTTAAGAGCAACCAAAAAAAGAAATTTCTGACAAAGAACTAAAAATTGAAAACTTTTTTTTTCGTTATTCCTAACATATGTCGTATTTAAACTTGAAGTTTCAAACATAGATATAGTAAGTTTAGAAGTATATATACATTCTTTTGAATGACTTTTGACAGTGGATTGCACGAAGATTGTATTGTAAGTCTTAGTACACCCAATACTCACCCCCACTTGTTGAGATCGTTACATGCCATCCGGTTTACAAGTTTTTTCATTAGTTTTTTACATGTAGTGGTTTTGTACAATGACGGTGTCACTGATTGTTGGAGCTTTTGACACATCCATCAAAGGCTATACGATAACCTAAGACTCAAAAGTGTCATATAGTTCATATAACTCCAATCTCACATCATTTTCCTCACTTGGAGCTTTCAATTCACCAAAAATCAATTAAAAATAGTATTGTATATATCTCATCTTGAACCTAGGATCAAGAATAGTAGCAACAACCATACCATTGTTCTTGTCCTCCCAATACTTATCAAATTTCTCTAACATTGTTTTTCCCATCTTGTTCATATGTTCTTTCCTAGAATTACATGCAGCTACTAATGCAATCTTGACATTGACTATGTAAGTGACGATGAGTAGTATATTACTACCGTATACGAGGTGGTGTCCATATACAATACCCTAGATAACCGGAGCAGTTGACGTATCTGCAAAGGACTGTAGGAGATAAGGGGATCCCCCCGTAAGAATCCAGGAGACCCTTTAAACTAGGAAGTCTATCCCTACGTTTAAGGGAAGATAGAGTCATACTCAGAGATGAGCCCGTGTCTTCCACGACTCAGAGTACCCTCTATAAAAGGACTCGACAGCCCTACAAGGAGGACAGATAAAACAAGCCAAAGCCGTACACAAGCAAGATCAAAAAGAGAAGCTTATATGAGCCTTCAGAGATTGAGCCATAGCAGTGTCGGAGCTTCAATCTCCTACCCAGCCTCCTCGAGAAGATTCGCCAAGTCATCCAGACCTACTCGGAGAGGGTCCCGACTAGGTTTAGATCCCATCTAGGATAGCCACTAAAACACCCCCTTTTGTAAGTTACTCGTGATTCAATATATACTAACAGGACGTAGGGTTATTATCCTAAGAGAGGCACAAATTAACCTGTATAAAAATCTTTGTCCATCCCAGGGGTCCCTACCTTTTAACAAATCTTCTGCTCATAACAACCATAAGATCGGCGGTTTACCAATCGTCGATAGTAAGGATCGAAAATATTTGCAGTGGGGTATAGAGATCCCTTCAAGATTGGCTACATTTTGCTATACAGTGTCCAATCTTCATGTGAAGGCTCCCACTTGTAATTCATATCACTATCACCATATTCAGTCAAAGTAGCTCTATAGGGAATGCAAACATCAAAACATTCTATATGTCAAACTCCACCTTGTTGACACATCTAGACACAACCCTAGTCCAATTGTCAAATTCATGGATTTGCAAACTTTAAGGAATCTTTACATGCGGGATGGAGATTTTTTCAAGTACTTCACAGTTTCCCTAAGCTTGCTTATCAATTGCTAAAGAGGTTCAAGGCCATCATTCACTACCAAATCAACTATGTGAGCACAACAATACATATGAAAATATTTAGGAATAAACCCCTCTAATCTTCTAGCAATAAACTTGGCCATCAAATTTCTCATAGCAATATTATTTGAAGAAGCATTATCAAGGTGATGGATATGATCTTATCCTTAATTTTCCATTCAGATATGCATTCAAACACTGCCTAAGCTATGACGTTCCCTGTGTGTGGTGGATCTAGCTCAATGAAGTTCAAACACGGCATTACATAACACAACAAGGATCTATTTAGTGCACAAGCAAAGCCATGTAGCAAATGTTTTGGTTTGATGTCCACAAATCACATGTCAAACTAATACTCTCAATAGCTTTAAGACTCTTCCTAAGAAGTCTTTTTTCTAATTCATAAACCTTTATGCATTCACGTCATATGGTCTTCCTACCAATGAACTTGTATGATGGATTCATATACCTCATCAACACATTAAACCATATGTGCTCTACCATTTTAAAAGGATATCCATGCACAATTATCATCTTAGCAATGAGTCTACGGGTTTTATCATGATCATATTGAGTAGGAATAACTATAAGAGATGAATCAGATTGTCGGGATCATAGCCAAGTGTACCTTCAGCTAGTTGCCTTCCTACCGAGTTGAGGAACGGACTACACTTCAGCAAATGCCTATTGAGACTAGAAATACGTCCCTCTTGACTGTAAGCAAATAGATATTTGCAATAGTTGCACTTGGCCTTCTCAACTTTGACCACCTTGAAATGCTTCCAACAGTCTGCACGCATTGCTCTCTTCCCAAACTTAGCCTTAGGAGACAATGGAATACCCTTCTTTCTTTTACCTCTTCTAGTTGGCACATTATGTTGATCAATTGATAAATCATTGGAAGGTTCACTCTTAGATATGCTGTCATTCATATCGTACTCATCTTCCTCAAAAACCACATATTAATCATTGTCCTACACATAAAAAGGCATCATTCAATAAATGGTAAGATATCTCAGTACATAATAGAAAACTGTAATAAAAAAAATAGCAAACCTGAACTATAAAGCTATATAAACCTTTTTATTTCCATTACTGATCATACATAGCAAGGGTTTATGAATACTTCTTCTGAGATGTTGGGACTACCCCCTTTAAAATCTTTGTGGGTTATAGGTTAATTCGAAGCATCATTCTTGATCTCCAGTGATCATTTCCTTCTGAGGTGACTATTTGAACATATTGTTTGCCAAAACCCCAAATAAAATGGAGGATGATTTTGATTCGGGCGAGAAAAATAAGTGAGATCGGAGGAGTGGTTGTAGCATGTAAAGACATAACTATGAGGTGATGATGTGCAGTCTTGCTCGAATCAATTAAGGACCGAGCCTAAGTGCCGCTCGACCAAGTTCACCCCGTATGTCCACATGTCCTTTGTGGGATGGACTTGACTAATTACCCTGTCGAGTGCTAGTGCCTGGACCCGTGGGCAGTAAGAAGAGAGTGCTAGGCAGATTGGTATCTCTAGAGGACCTCCGCGTGACTACGTAGGGAGTCGTTCGACACAAAGTAAGTCCACTTCGGGTTGTGGGTCGGGAGTTGCTGAGCACAAACGAACACTGGGTAGATCTTATCTAGCGGGTCCAGCACTGGTATGAAAGTGGGGGAAATGTCTCGTTGTAACAACCCTGTCGGCACCCCTCGTAAAGAGTGCTTATTTGGCCATGGCAACAAGGGGGACTTACATCTTGTGGGTAAAGCCATACAACCTCTGTAGAGTGTTAAAATCTATTCGAATAGCTGCGTTTTCGGTTATGGAAACAACTTGGAAAAGCCACACACTGGTTATACTAAGTTTTGGTTACGAAATCTAGGATTGGGATTAAGGACGTGGGCATGATGTGTCCACAGTGTGCAATTTGAGCTACAGGCTGGTAGAAAGGAACTGCAGAAGTGAAACCTAGCACGTGCTGCAGGGCGGTAGCACGGGTAGGCTTAAGGGTTGTCTGAGGCGATACGCGGGTTATCAACCTCTAGTTGACGCTTGTCAGAATGTAATCTCTGGCACCAGATACTAACCCGTCAGAGACGGGTTTGCTTTCAGAAACACTTTTGAATCTATTACCATCGTATTTCAAATGAAAACTTACTTTTCCGCTCAACCTTCAACTTAGGGTAGAGCCTTTTTATTGAGTAAACCATGCATGGAACACATCTGCTATACTCTCCCTGTGGGAAGTTTGCGAGTACGTTCAATGTACTCACCTGGCTTGTTGATTTGACGAGACGAAAGAGACGTCAACTCCGAGGATATGGTTTTGTTCGCGAAAGCTAGAGCGTAACCCCAGTCAGTTGCTTGTTGGGTATGGCATATTGGTGAGCCTTATCACCTTTTGATTTCCGCTGCAAGTTACAAGCCATTGGCTACAGGTATAAGCCTATCGACATTGACGGTCTATTTACATATCGTATTATGATATGTGTGTGTATGACAATAGTATACAGGTTAACTTGTGGGTACTGGTTACTGATCATGGGACTAGTACCGGGAACACAAGGGATTATCCGGTCCTAAAACTGGGTACGCCACAACTTGGTATCAGAGCCATACTGACTGTAGGTAACCCTGGTAGCATGGCCATTAGATGCAAACTCTAGGAATAAAAAGTATTTTCAGATATATACCTAAACTTGCTATAAGAGTGGGATCTATTCTTCTCATCCTTCCTAGCTTCCCCTCTTATCTATGTTGCCTTAAGAGAAACACAATGTTTTCCCTGCACCCTTGTCTACTTCAAAGCTTTTAGGCAACCCCACTAATGCTAGTAACGAGACCCATGTGGAGGATGTGTAAGAGCTCGCCAACCCTACCAAGGAGTCGTATCCACATCGTACAACAAACCAACAAAGCTCAACATCACTCTCGACCCTACAAGCGCAGACAACCTCGTAGACAGCCACCGTGATCTCTACCCCAACACCTCAAGATGGACTTCTTCGTCGCACGACCCAAGAACTCGTCAAGATTCGCTACAAACAAGTCAATACCAACTGCGCAACCTTTCAAATCCACTACGTCAAGAGTGTGGGAACCCCTTATTAAGTGGAAAAGACCCATCAGCTCGTGACATCCTCGTTAGGGACAGGAAGTTAGCAATACTGAAGGGTACCCCGCCAAGGGTAGTGTCACTAAAAATTGGCCGAGTGAACTAGACCCATAGGTTAAGTCACTAGACCTAGCTCGCTGTGAGCAGCGGGATGAGTACCCCTCTTCAGATCGAGTTTTAGGCGTCCTTGTGGTATACGCAGTATACCCTGTGATACTACTTGCAATATGCCGTTAATTCGTGTTTTCTTGCTTGTGTGAAAAATGTGATCTGCACATATGTCTTCCGATGCATGTAGCGGTCACATCCACTGTTGAATAGTTAATAGGTCTTGCCTTGTATCCAGGACCCAGTAAATCTTGCCATCCCCTTGTTAAACCTTTTCCTTGATTCCCTCTGATGCCACCTCTTCTCATCAGCCTTGTGTCACTTCTTTCCGACAGTTTTGGCTTTCCCTCATTCCTACGTCACCGACTGGATAGAATGTAAGCTCCTGTCTTATCACGAAATAGCCTTCCTTGAATTTTCTGTAGACCCTCAAGCCATTGACCGACTATATTAAGCCCCATCTGTGTTCTTGCACCTCACCACCGTGCAACTTTCCACTCACCTAAAAAAAAGCTCTCTTGCCGGAAGCATCTTTTGCTCCTGCGCATTCCTTCCTTGTTCTTCATTCCTTTCCTGTGGGCACGATGCTCTATGGCTCCCTATGCCAGGAGACCACCGCTGATGAACTCGCTGGGTTCGTTAGCATCCTGTGGACCGTAGCCCAACAAACCCTTGGGGCAACGCGACACCCTTCGTACCGTGTGTACATAGGTGATGCCCCTGGCACTCTACACATCTACCCAGCCAACACCAACCCAGGCATGCCACTTGGTTTCATCGGGAGAACCATGCCTACCACCACAATGGCCATCCAACTGATCGCTTGGGAAGTAGTCTTCCATCTTCGCCGACTGGTCCCAAGCATGAATCAACAACCTTTCTATTTCTATCCTGGTGGTGCTCCTGGAGAAGACACCGGATATGCCAACTTGCACCAAGAAGAAGAAGCCACAGTGAATCACCTCGCCCAATACATTGCTGCCAACACGACCTGCTTACCCAGCTAACAGATTCCTGGATTCTGGCACAAGGAACTAACGTTCCCATGCTTCCCCACTCTTTTCTGGCACCTCCTCGACGACATTCGCCCATGCCCTTGGTATCAAAGAGCAACCACTGTCAAGAGTACCAGCTGCTGGAGAAGGCATTCGACGCCCCAGAAACACTGCGATTTCTCAAAGCCTTCCACCCCCTCGAAGAGCGAAAGCCCCACAACATGGTTAGTCCACCCAGGTCACCGACCTAGAAGGGGGTTAGGTAATCAAAGCATGTTGAGTCTAGCTTAGCCCTCTCCGTGCCACTAGTTATATTTGTGTTCTTATGCTTGCGGTAGAAATTTGCTTCATGCCCTTCAGCACTAGGGCAAGGCTGTTCGATACGTTGTTAGGCGTACGGATAGGTGTCTTGTTGTTTCTCTCGTTGTTTTATGAGTGTTTTGATTGGGACCGCTGACTCTTGTAATGCTATTGTATGTTGTGTGATCCCAATCTTTGTGCAATGCCACAACCTAGTGTTGTTTCTTTCCCCTTGTCTAGCTGCTAATTCCCTCTCTCGCGACCTACCTTGCCTCTCTGTAATACCTTCTTGTTTTGCTGGCAACTTTTATGCCTCTCCAAGCTACCTTCTATTATTGCCCTCTGATATTCTCTCCTTGTTGTCGGCCATACGCCTACCTTTATCCAACAACCTTGGTTCTCCCTCCCCGGAGGCAATCAATCGAATGTGAGTGGCATCCTATCTATGGTAGCATGCCTCGTGTCCACCACTAAGCTCCCAAACGGCTATATGGACTCTGCCCCTCCTTGCACCGCGCTTCGTGCCACCTTTCTCCTTGCGCAAAAACTTCTCTCACTGAAAGAATTCTTCACTTCTGATGCTCTTTTCCTCTACTCTTTCTTCCCTCCTTTGTGAAGATGATGCCTCAAGGAACTCTCTGTCAGGAGACTACCGTTGAAGATCTTGCCGGCTTCGCTAGCGTCCTATGGACTGTAGCCCGACAAGCCCTCTGGGCGACCCAATGACCAGAATATGAAGTGTACCGAAGCCAGGCCCCCGACGTCATGCTCGAGTTTTGGGCCGATGTTCATGTCTACGCCGCTAGCTCCAATCCAGGCGCACCATTCAAGGTCTACGGAAGAGCCATGCCTACCCCGACTATGGCTATCCAGATGGCCGCCTGGGAAGCCATCGCCCTTCTCCGCTACCGTGTCCCTGGTATGAACCAGAGAGCTTTTCTATTCTACCCCCGCCGTGTTCCCGGAGAAGGCACAAGGTTTGCCAACCCACCTCCGGATGAAGACATCGCGGTAACCCACCTCTCTCACTATCTAGTCGCTCAGCACGACCTCCTTATCCAATTGGTGGAGTTTTAGATTTCATCACAAAGGAACTCCCCTCCCCTGCTTTCCTCGTCCGCTTCTAGCGACTCTTCGGCAACATCCGCTTATGCCCCTGAGGTTGAAGAGTACCCTTTGCCAAGAGCACCAGCAGCCGAAGAAGGCGGCCGCTACTGCGGACGCAATGCCACATTTCAGCATGTTCCAACTCCATCAGAGAATCAGAACCCCCAGGAAGAAATCGCTCCGCCCAGGCCCCTAACCCAGAGATGGGTCAGGTCGACAATGCACGCCAAGTTTGGATTATCCAACTCAGTACATCTGGTTGCTTGTGTGCTTGTATTGCATTAATCTTCGCCGTTGCGTTTGGCCTGGTGCCTCTCGGCACTCGGACAAACCTGTTTGATGTGCTGGTAGACGCATGGCTGCGCATCATGTTAGTTTTCTTGTTGTTTTATTAGGGTTTTCAATGGGTCTTTCGACCCTAATAATGCTATCAAGTGTTGTTCATTTTTATTTGTGTGCAATAGTCAAAATCTAGGTTGTCCCTCTCGTCTCCATGCTATTTCCCTCTTCTCTACGCTGATGCCAGGGCAACTACCCCAATTGTAATGCCACTCCTCTGCATAGGAGACAATCACCTCTTCTACGCCAAACCATCCAGTATGCCAGCAACGAATTGGATCTCTCCTGCAAATCGCACTCGAGGCAAGCATAAGGTACCCATGGCACCAGACTTCCACCCAAATGATGGCCGACCAACATCGATCATCTGCACCCACCACGACGCCCAGGAGGATGCGCACCAAGGATGAAAAGCAAATTGGGCACGGCCACATCCAGTCAGCCAGAGTAGCACTAGCCGTTTACGGAAATGATCACTGGAGATCAAGAATGATGCTTCGAATTAACCTATAACCCACAAAGATTTTAAGGGGGGTAGTCCCAACATCTCGGAAGAAAGGTCAATTGACAAATCCTAGAATAGAACAGTAGCCTTTGATTTTGCCTATGTGCATCTAAAACATTACTAAGCTTGTGATGAGAAGCAGGAGAAGCCACCTCGATGACACCACCCCGTAGGCTACTATACAGATGATGGAAATAAAATTTGCGCTGGACCTATGAAAACTTCTCACAAACAGAAGATTGTGCGACATTACCTTTGTGCCTTTCCCTTAATCTATCCAAATCTCGGGGATGAGATTCCATTTAAGGGGGGTAGGTTTGTCACATCCCGATTTTCTAAAACCTAAAAATTAGGGTTAACAAAAACTTTTTGTGCTAATAATAAAAATTCTTAAACAAATCTGATTAAAACCCTATAACCTCTCATGTATTCGCATCATCATCAGCTTATATCAACCATGTGATCTCTTTTCCTCGACACGTGTTATTCAAACCCTTATCGTATTTCCTCAGCCATCCAACCTTGCGTCCGTCGATGTAAGGCAACCCCTGCTTATCTTTTGCCCTACCAAATTGATTGCGTGTCCATATATGCACGCTTACAAATTCCTGCATGCATATACCCATATGTATATGTGTGTATGTCTGCGTACCATGGCCACCCTTAGGTGCATGCATATAAAGCAACTTATGTGCACATATATGGATATACATCTCCAGGGGCACTTATATCACTTTCCTCCCTCCTGGGTGCCTAACCCTAATTCCCTTTTCTTCGCTAAAGAACATTTTCCCCTGCCTTCTCCTTCATGATCCTAGCGACGGAATCCTACTCTCCGAATGATTCTACCCTTTGGAACCTAACCTATCAAAACCTCAACTCTCATAAATCTCTGTTTGCTCCTGCCACGAACCCCAAAGCGTATATACGAGTATAACGGTGCACTTCTCAAACCCTAGCCTACCGTGACCTTTTGTGAACACTCTAGCTTCATCGCAATTACATATATGCTTAAATCTTTGAGTGTGTGTAGGTAGATACACTCTAAACCCCAGCTCGACCAGATGATCTTACTTCTCCCTCGTCATCTTAATCCTTGCATCCATAATTCTCTATTCTCTGCAAATGATTTGTGCATGAAGGGATTGCACAAATAGGAGTATCCCAAGCACTAGTTCCTTCTTTTCTCGACACTTGGGTGAGAAATCTAAATTCCAGATCCCATGCCCTCTCGAACCCAAGCAGCTCCAACTAAGATCTTGTGATGTCTCGAGTATATTCTTAATCAGTTCCTAAAATAGTGTGAAGAAGTAAAGTATAGAAATTTTAAAATAGTTTAAGATTCAAGATTTAGCCAAATTTTGGAATTGGCTTATCTCTAACTAATTTAAGCATCCAAAGATTTTCAGACATTATGTGAAGCATCCACCTCGCGCATTTGATTCTTTTTGCGATAAACCCTATGCCTTATATCCCAATTCTTCCCATAAAAATTTAGAAGTCTGCCTACTCCTCACTGTTCTTTCCTCAATTCATTCCCTGTTGATTTCTACTTCGTGTTGCTAAAGCTACAAAAGGCGTACCAACTGAACTCCCTTTGTCGCTCTTCCACATGGACCCGGGCTCCACTCAACAGCCCCATCTTCCACCACCACCTTCTCCCTATTCCCTTCTACCTCTCTCTTCCATTGCAGCGCCGCACTGTTCTTCCCTGTGCTCCAAGCCACGCCATCCTCTCCACATGGATTCGGTGCCCAACATTTCCTATACTGCACAGCTTCAACACCATAGGGCTTGACCATGCCTACCTCCTCCTCCACGCCATTGCACCCGAGCTCCTTCTTCCCAATAAATCAAGCCCGAGGTCCTTCCTCCTCTTCATTTTTCTTTCCCAGTCATTGTTCCTCTGCTCCTTGCGGTATCTTCTTTCCCCTATCACAGCACAAGTGGGCAACTCTCCTTTCCTATTCTCTTCTCTGGTCCCTTTTCAATTGGAGCTTCTTCCATTGCTAGCCTCCTCCTCACGTCCATGCCGAGCTCCTCCAACTTCTGAGCTACCACCCTCCCCGCCGCTCCTCCCTACCCGAACGGTTCCACCTTCGTGTCCCCCAAGCAACCCAAGTAACTCTGAAAGAGCATCTAGGCCCCTAATTGGTTTTGATGGTTAATGGCAACTCAAACTGGAATCTAACGTTTACAATGAGTGTAAGCAGGTTTAATAGGTTCCAGGAAGAAGTGTCATCAAGGAAAGGATGACCACCCAAAAAGTACAAAGGTAGTTTCCAAGACAAGGGGATGGCTGTGCTAGGCAGCTATGCCACAGCTGTGAAGAAGCCGGTGCTGTGCAAGGAGTTGCAAGCAAGGTGATGGTGGCTTGATGCATCAAGGGCCGTGACTGTAGTTGGTGGTAGGTAAAGCCTAGATTTGCTAGTTTCCTTGAGTCCATAGGAAACACCCGTACTATCAAGAGGGATGAAGCAGTAATGATCTATGGAGGCTCTTTTGCTCAATGCTCAGAGTGTTGGTCAGTGGCACTGATGTTTTGAGGTCAGTGGCCTAGTAACAACAGTGTTTAGTCTTTTGTGAATCTGGTTTGTGCTAGCACTTTGCAGTGCTAGCTGTCTAAAACCCTAGAGCCAAAGTCAGCTGTGTGACACAGCTGTGTCACAGGTGACCTACCGCTCTATGACTCAGGTACATCTCTGTACCAGGGAGAGCTTGTAAATGTTAAGGGACCTGCACTGCAATAGTTTGTCTGCCGAGTCAGAAGACTGTTGGAGGTTCTCTCCTTATTAGGGATCAGAGTTAGTTGTGCGCTGAGGGCATGTAATGTGCCAAGACCGGGCTGAGTAGTTAGGCTAGGTCAGTTAAGGGTTCACCTGTGTGTGCCTCCGGTGACACAGGTGTCGGTCTGCCTGAGCCGGTTACCGTTGTGCGTTGTGATTAGCTGTGTCACCGATGCCTGTCACAGGTGATCCACTTAATCCTAAGTGGCATGAGTGTAACGGTCGGGTACCTGTGAACCCTATAAATAGGGGACCAGGGGAGGTCTTCGATCTCAACCTTGCTCAATCCAGTGAATTACATTCGACCGTTGCAAGCCTCTCATCTCCTAAACAAAAACCAAAACTTCCTAAGTGTTAGTTCAAGAGAGTTAGGGCTTTGAGCAAAGAGCACTGATTCCTCCAAGAGTTGTTGTTGCTGAATCTGTTACTCTTGGAGTGTCTACTCCTAGATGGGCGTAGGAGTTGCTGGTATCACCCAAGCTTGTGTGGGCTGAACTAGTAGTTTGTGAAGGTGACCTGAAGTCTACCTGCTGCTAAGCTAAAGGACTTCCACAAGCAAAGCAAGAGGCCTGGTCACTCAGGTACTTGGAGAACAAGCACGATTCAGTGCTGGTGATCACTTTAGAGTAGCCTCTCCAACGGAGACGTACCTCTCTGAAAAGAGTAGGAAACTTCGGTGAAAACTACCTTGTCTCTCTGAGTACTTCTTACAATGCTTTTATCTACTCATTAGATCTACATGCTTGTGTGTTCTCTGAGATACATTGTTTATCTGTGATAGATCACTTTTTACCTGTGTTAGTTTAGCTGTGCCTCAGTTGTAGTATCTCTTATCTCTTACCTGTGCTAGCTACCTGTTACACAGTTATTTGTCTTGCATATCTGCTTAAGGTTGTTAGCTCACCTGTGTTACATACCTATGTGACAGCTGCGTGTTAATTTTCATAGCATACACGGCCTGTGTTGATCACCTGTCACACTGCTAGCCATATCTTGTAATCTGCTAAGTCTTAAACTGATAAGCTAAGCTAAGAAAAGCAAATTTAGTTAGCCTCCTATTCATCCCCCCTCTAGTCGGCACCTTCGGTCCTTTCAATTGGTATCAGAGCAGGTTGCTCTTTGATTTAGCTTAACAGCCAGAGTTTGAAGGATGTCAGGCTATGAGGGTAAAATACATGTTTTTTAATGGAACTAACTATGCCTTCTGGAAAAGAAAGATGCAAATGCATCTTATCGCCATTGATCCAGATGTGTGGGAAATTGTGAGTACAGGCTACAGGTTGGAAGACACCATCATGTCCAGCATAAATGACAAAAGAAACATCCAGAACAATGCTAGGGCTACCATGGCTATATTCATGGGTCTTCAGGAGCATGACTTCAACATAGTCAATACCATGGACTCTGCCAAGGAAATATGGGACACCTTAGAGTAGATCTATGAGGGCAGCAACACTCTGAAGGAGTCCAAGAGAAGTCTACTGGAATCAACGCTAGAGAGGTTTGAGTATGAGCATGGTGAGGACATCAACTCCTTGTTTTCAAGACTCGCCATCATTACCAACCAGTTGAAGGCTCTAGGCTCCAACCGAGTAGATGATGAAGATGTGATCGAGAAATTTCTGTCAGTGCTTCCTAAGCCCTACAGAACTCTTGTTCTGATGTTGAAAGAGAAAGATGGGTTCGATCAGATAAAGCCCACAGAAGTGTTAGGAAGGATACTAACACATGAGATAGAAATCAAGCAAAAAGACAAGCATAGCCCATCACCCTCTCTCAAGAAGAATATTGCTTTGAAGACCACTGCTTCAACTTCACAGCTTGAGAGTGACAGCAGTGAAGAACTTAATGAGGAGATGACCAGTGGAGAAGAGAGTGAACTTATCCTCCTCACAAGAAATTTCAGAAAGTTCTACAAGAAGAAGAAGCAGTTTGACTCAAGTGACAGATTCAAAGGAAAAAGGCTATCCAAAGACAACAAGTGCTTCGAATGTGGCAAGGAAGGCCACTTTGCTGCTGATTGTCCAAACAAGAAGAAGGACAACAATCAATACAAGAAGAAGAAGGACTTTCAGGGAAAGAAGAAGACCTTCAACAACAAGCACCCAACTTATTCCAAGAACAAAGCCACTGCTAGAGTTTATGTTGGACAAGCTTGGGTGTCAGATGATTCAGATTCAGAGGAAGAATCTGAAGATGAAGGTCAGGTTGCTGGAATTGCCATCAGCATGGCTAATGCACCCAGCTGTGACACAGCCAGGTCACACGGCTCCAAGATCAACGCCAAGGCTGATCAGTTGTCATCCACTTCTGCTCCTTTGTGCCTCATGGCCAAAGAATCAAAGGTACTTACTGAAGACGACTTTTCTGATTATGCTGAACTAATGGGCATCCTGGAAAGAACAGATAAAGCATATGGCAAGAAAAGGAATGAGAGTATATCCCTAAGGGATAAGCTCAGGGAGCTTAGAGAAACCTGTGATGAGGTTACGAATGACAGGAAAAACCTCAGGCTAGACCAAGAAATCTGGAAATTGCTCATGAAAAGTTCAAAGCAGCTCATGAGCTTCTTCTTAAGGAGCATGAGGAGCTAAAGGCAAAGCATGAAATGTGCACTGATATTTCTTCTACTATTTCTAATGATGCACCTGTGCCTGCTCATGCTGTTATTGAATCATGCATAAACTGTGCCAGTCATATAAATGTTCTAACTTCCATAGGTTGTGTAATTGACAATTCAAAAGAGGCTTCAACCTCTATTGCTACCAACTCTGTGGATGCAACTGAGCATAACAAGCTCAAAGAGGAGCTTGAAGAGCTGAAAAGGCTTATGTATGCACTGCCAACATTGGTATGCAAAATTATCAGCTGATTAGAGCTGAAATGCTCAGGAAGAACGATGGCTAGAAAGGCTTGGGTTATATTTCTCCTGCAAATGAAGATAGACTACTTGCTGTTACTAACTCTAATCTTGCAGAAAAATTTGTGAGACAGGCAGATACAAATGATAATTATTTTGTTGGTCATATGCAGAGAAACAGGAATGTGGTGAACATTCATTCTAACCCATCCTATGTTCTGCAAAAGGACATAAAAGGGAAAATAGTGGCCAAGTATGTAGGTCACAGGCACTTGACAAAGTGATTGCCTGCCATCTGGGTTCCAAAGGTAACAGTTGCCTGTGTCACCGGTATCTTACACAGCTGTGTACCCACCAGTGTCACCGATAACTCACACAGCCAACTAACCCTTTTGTCTAAGGTTGCAGGTGATAGTCAGCCAAAAGGATTCATGTTATATCATCTGTTGCTGAGGCTATCAGTTTTAGAAACAGATCTACTAACTCATTAACTGTTGTTTCTGCTTATGGTAAAACTGCTAAGGGAGCCAAACAAGTTTGGGTCCCTAAATCCCATAACTAATCTTGCAGGACACTGCCTCCAGTGGAACTAACTGGGTTGTGGACAGTGGATGTACACAACATATGACAGAAGGCAGAGAGGAGTTTGTAGAGATCACTAATGAAAATCTTCCAAGCAAATATGTGATCTATGCAGACAACTCCAGGGAAAGGTAAATGGCATTGGTAAAGTTGCCATATCTGAACATCACTCCTTATCTAATGTCATGCTTGTGGATCAGATAGGCTATAGTCTAATGTCTGTGTCATAGCTGTGTGACACAGGTATGAAAGTCACTTTCTATCCTGATGAGGTTACAGCCTCTAAACTATCTGATGATTCACAAGTGTTCAAAGGATGCAGGTCTAGAAAACTGTACACTGTCAATTTCAATGAACAGCCTGCAATAGCTCCATGGTGTCTCATGGCTAAGACCAGTGTTGGCTGGCTGTGGCACAGGCAGCTATGACATGCAGGGATGAAGCTTCTCAACAAGCTGAGCAAACATGACTATGTCATAGGGCTGGAAAAGGTGAAGTTTGAGAAGGACAAGCCCTGCAGCTCATGTCAAGCCGGCAAACAAGTTGGAGCTGCCCATCGTCCCAAGACCATCATGACCACCACCACTCCTTTTGAGCTCATACACATTGACCTCTTCGGTCCTACTACATATGAGAGCTTCTGAGGTAACAAGTATGGCTTTGTCATTGTAGATGATCTTTTTCGCTATACTTGGGTGTTCTTTTTGAAGGAGAAGACACATGTTTACAAGAAATTTAAGCATCTCATTGTTAGAGTTCAAAATGAGTGGAAAGTAAAACCTGGTCAAGGTCAAGAGTGACAATAGGACTGAGTTCAAGAACTCCAAGGTGGAAGCATTTTTGGACAAGCATGGAATCAAGCATGAGTTCTCAAATCCATATGCTCCACAGCAGAATGGTGTAGTGGAAAGAAAGAACAGGACCTTGATAGAGATGGCAAGGACTCTACTAGATGAGTACAAGACTTCACCAAGATTTTGGGCTGAAACTATCAGCACTGCTTGTCACTCCATCAATAAGCTATATCTACATCCACTACACAAGAAACTCCTTACGAGCTACTCACCAACTCCAAGCCAAATGTCTCATACTTCAGAGTATTCGGTTGTAGTGCTACATTCTTAGGAAAGGCAAACGCCTCACTAAGTTTGAAGCTAAATCTGATGTTGATATATTTCTTGGTTATTCCACTAACTCCCATGCCTATAGAGTTTTTAACACCTCCACAAAGGTTATTAAAGAATCTATAGATGTGGACTTTGATGAGTCTTACGGCTCCCAAGGAGAGCAAGTTGCTAATGATGTAGGGACTGAAGACATTCAAAAGAAATCTACAGGTGAGATCAGACCCACCATCAAGGAGGAATCTGCCTCACCAAGTGATCAAGAATCACTCTCTCCATCACTGGGTGAAGACATTGGAATGCAATACATTGAGTTCGAGTACAACCTAGCCAATGATCAACTGGATACAGAGGACCTGACTCAGCCAGCTGTGTCGCAGGAAGAACCAGCTGTGTCACAGGCAACACCAACAGTTATGAGACATGTGGTTGACCCCGAACCCCTTGTGATCAGTAGACTGCAAAAGGATCACCCTGTAGACCAAATCATCGGTGCCATTAATAGGAGAGTGACTACTCGTTCTCGAATTGCTAATTTTTGTGAACATTACTCTTTTGTTTCCAGTGTTGAACCTAGGAACATAAAGGAAGCTCTCATGAATGCTGAGTGGATAAATGCTATGCATGAAGAGCTGAATCAATTCGAGAGAAACCAAGTTTGGTCCCTGGTTGAAAGACCCCATTATCATAATGTGATTAAAACAAAGTGGGTCTTCAGGAACAAACAAGATACCAATGGACAAGTGGTAAGGAACAAAGCCAGACTTGTGGCTCAAGGGTTCACACAGGTGGAGGGCCTGAACTTTGGAGAAACATTTGCTCCAGTGGCAAGACTTGAAGCCATCAGAATCCTCCTTGGATATGTTGTTCATCATAATATCAAGCTTTACCAAATGGATGTGAAGTCAGCCTTCCTAAATGGTAAACTTTCTGAACTAGTATATGTTGAACAGCCACCTGGCTTTGAAGATGCTAAGAAACCACATCATGTATATAAACTACACAAAGCACTCTATGGCTTAAAGCAAGCACCTAGAGCATGGTATGACACATTGAAAGAATTTCTGCTCAAAATAGATTTAAAATGGGCTTAGTAGACGCAACTCTATTCACTAAGAAAAATAGAAAAGATTTATTTTTGTGCCAAATCTATGTCGATGACATAATATTTGGTAGTACTAACCATTCCGTGAGTGATGAGTTTAGCCAGATGATGACCAAGAGATTTGAGATGTCTTTAGATGGTGAACTCAAGTACTTCCTAGGACTTCAGATCAAACAACTCAAGGAAGGAACTTTCATCTCACAAGAAAAGTTCACCAAGGACATCATCAGCAAGTTTGGCATGAAGGATGCAAAGCCTATTCACACTCCCATGCAAACAAATGGTCATCTAGATTTAAACATTGAAGGTAAGTCTGTTGATCAGAAAGAATTCAGATCCATGATAGGCTCCTTGCTATACTTGTGTGCATCTAGGCCAGATATAATGTTGAGCGTATGCATGTGTGCTAGATTCCAAGCTAACCCTAAGGACCGTCACAGAGTGGCAGTACGCAAGATACTGAGATATTTAATTCAAACTTCAGGGTTTGGTTTGTGGTATCCCAAAGGTGCAAATTTTGAGCTAGTTGGCTATTCTGATAGTAACTATGCAGAGTGTAAAGTTGACCGAAAGAGCATCTCAGGAACCTGTCAATTCCTAGGGCACTCCTTAGTGTCCTGGTCATCCAAGAAACAAAACTCAGTAGCCATTTCCACTGCAGACGCAGAGTATATAGCTGCTGGTATTTGTTGCGCTCAATTATTATGGATGAGGCAGACTTTGAAAGATTTCAGCATATCTTTTAATCAAGTACCCCTCTTCTGTGATAATGAAAGTGCAATTAAGTTAGCCAACAACCCAGTGCACTACCAAAGATCCAAACACATAGAAGTGACACACCACTTCCTTAGAGACCATGTTGAGAAGGGAGATATACAGCTGTGTCATGTAAGGACTGAAAGACAATTAGCTGATATTTTCACCAAGCCTTTAGATGAGACTATATTTTGTGTTCTGAGGAGTGAATTGAATATCATTGATGTCTCTAACTTGCAATAAAAGGTTTGGCTTGGTGTCCAGCTCACATGTTCATGTTGTTTTTACTGCTTATGTTTTTTATCTGTTTTATTCACCTGTGTCACAGGTGTGTTCTATGCTTAGAGTTGAGAATATTTCTTGAGCTGTTTGTGCACTCTCTTGTGTACATGTTTTCTAATCAACTCTTGTCAGTTTTAGCTCTGCTTGATTGAATTTCTGGCAAACTAACTTTGAGGAGATTTCATAAGGACTCTCTGTTAGTGCTCAAGTGCTTTCTTTCTTATCCATCTCTCTCCATCTCGGTGTTCTATAGATGAAAAACTTATCATCTGAGTCCTCCATCTGTGTCTCAAGTGAATACTCTTTGAACTCCGTAGGTCATAGGGTCTCTTCCTACTCAACTGTGTCACAGGTCATCAACTCAGCTGTGACACAGCCACCATATACCCCTTCGGCCTATATAAAGCGTCGCTGCGTCTCCATAGAATCCACGTCCAACTCAAAACCCCAAACTTCCGTCGTGCGCCAAACTCTCGAGTTTTCGTCGAAATCCCAGATTTCGCCCTCGAAAACTTTTCGACGCATCGGAGAAAGCTTTCCAAGGAGCTCCAACACCAATTCCCTCATGCATTATCGAATTCTCGATCAAAGTAAGCCTCAGCTAACCCTACTTTGCGTCCGCCCTATCTTCGTGTCAATGCAATTGCTCTAAAACTTAATCCAGTAGCGCATTGTTCATGTCTAGGGCTGGTTTAGCCTTTGTTCATCCTCTAGAATTCATCTAGCTTGAAACCGAATGGCAAATCCCTGTTAAACCCTAGTTTTCTTAAATCTGCCGTCCGCCTCCGCACATAGCTGTGTCACCGCTAAGGTCTCACCTGTCACACAAGCATACCTATTCAACAGGCAAAGATCTCGATTTGTTTCTAAGTCTTCACCTGTGTTACTTTAATCTCACACAGGTGTCTCACACAGCTACTAAATTCTGCATCTTAGGAACACTTCTTTCCTACATTCTTTCTTATCTATCTTGTTTCTTCAGATGTCTTCAGATTCTGAGAGAGCAGACAGTGGTCTTAAGTGGTCAGATCCAGAGGAGTCAAGCAAAGAGATAAATATTTCAGACTCGAATCAAGAAAAGGAAAGATTAAGATAGAAGGAAGAGGCAGCTGAGAGAAGAAGAGCAAATCAAAGAGCTTACAGGCAAAGAAGAGCTGCTGCAAAGAAAGCAGCTGCTTCAGTTTCTCAGGCTGGTCAGTCCAGCTCAGCTCAGCATGCTCCACCCAAGAGGACAAGATCCTTAGCTGTTGTTGACCATACATCTTTGGGAAAGGAAGCCGCAAAGAAGCCTAGACAAGCATCAAGGAAAGTCTCAAAGCCTTCTATTGCAGATGTAGTGTTGCCAAGAGGCACACTTACAATTCGAGAGCCTGTCCCTGAACCTCAAGTGTCTGAAGCAGACCTAGAAAATGACAAGCTCATTTTGGATGAGATGGATGAACTGGCAGAACAGATCAGTGCTGCAACTGATGAGACAGTGAAGAAACAGCTAAAAGTCTTGAGCTTTCCAATCAATGCACACCTGTATCTGTATCTATTCCAGAACCCACAGATGCAGATAGGGCTCTCATGCGTGAAATAGCAGACTTGCATCTTCAGCTAAAGTCAGCCACCTCTCATGCTGTTGAGGTTGAATCGAGAAGGCAAATCATTGAAAAGCAAAAGAACTTCTCAACCAGTTATCTATCAGCTCCAACTCATAAACCCATTGCCCTGGGTCATACTGATGCCAGAGATAGTCACCTTATTAAACAGATCACTGAGCTGGTTAAGAAAATGAAGACTCTGCCAAAAGGTCTTGAGAAGAGCTCTTTGCAAGCTGAAATTAGAACTAAGCAAAGCTTGCTCTCACCTGACGTCAGACCACAGCGAACAATCACTCTTGCTCCAATCTTTAAAAGAAAAAGGTCCGAGACATATGTTGTTCCTAAGGAACCCCCAACAAAGAAGCAGACAGAGGCAGAGGTTGCTATTATCTCTGAGACCTCATAGAGCTTGAAGCCATCCTTGAAAGATCAACTTGTCCAGCAGAATGAAGCTCTGAAAGAATTAAAGAAGGAGATGCCACCACCTGTGTCACAGGTGGCTAGCCCAGCTAAATCAGATTTGCAAACATATCAGAGGAGGAGTAGAAGAACTTTAAGCTCTACAAGTGTAGAATCACTTTCCTCCCTAGATGTTCAGACTCCTTCACAATTCCTTGTGTCTGAGACAGAAGATCAAGCTGTAAAAGAGGCCCATGTGCCTTCTTCATCACCAAAGGCTGGATCAGCAAAGCCGTCTGAAGCTGCCAAAACCTCAAGTCCACAGCTGCCTCAACTAGCTGTGTCTCAGGCAGAAGAAGTTCAAGTCCAAGCTCCCCATCTGTCTCCATCACCTGTGTCACCGCCAGCTAACACAGTAGTCGCTTCACCTGCTGCTCAATCCCTAGTGACCTCACAGAGAGCCAATCTGATGATGAAAGAGGTGTGTCAGTGACTCCTCCCAAGGCAGGAGCTTCTAGACCTGATTCTAATGAAGATTACCAAGCTGAAAGCTCATCCCCCAGTGCAGAATCAGCTAATGAGCCTGTGGAGGAAGAAGTAGAATAAGAGGACAGCTCGCCCAGCCCCTCAGTAGGAGAAGAGGATTTGGAATCCAAATATCATTACATTTTCTCTCATGCTCTGAGGACTGAGGCAAATCAAATGCAGTTCATTTCCAGGGCTGCAGCTAAGAAGCTTCCCAAGAGTGACCCCAAGAGGTCCAAGAGCAAGGTTGCCTCAATGAGCACTAGTGCATTCATCAAGATGAGGTCAACCTGCCCTTATTTCAGTGAAGATAAGGAATTTTTGGATCCAGCTTGCTCAGACCCCAGATTTCACAATGATCGTCAAAGGGGTGTATATCATGAGATCTTATCTTCAAAAGGATTTGTAGATTGCAAGGCCATTGATTGGTCTGCTCTAACTGACCCAATACTGAGATCCTTACCATCTCTGATTCAAGCCTCAGGTCTTAAGTTCTTATGCAACCTACAACAAGGATATGACCCTGAAATCATCAAGGAGTTCTATGCCACTGTGTGGGTAGAACAAAATAATCAGGATGTCATGCTCTCGAGAACAAGAGGTCAGCTGCTATCCATTACAGCTCCAGAGTTCAATAGTCTTTTTCATGCACCTGTGAAGCCTGGAATGCCAAATTTGTTCAAATTAGAGCCAATCTCCAATGAAATCAGAAGGAAGTTCTATCCAAGGAACTTCTCATTTCCTGTCAGTGCCCCAGCTGATCATGTTTACTTTAAGGGGATCACAATCACTGCCAAGCATCTTGTGAAGATTCTAAATGTCACCATTCAGCCTAAGGGAGGCAACACAGATGCAGTCTATAATCCAGTATGGCAAGTGTTGGTGCACATAGCCAAGAATCAGCATTTTGATATAGCAAGATACATTTTCCATGAAATAGATGCTATTCAGAAAGATAAGAAGGCTAAGCTGAGGTATGGGTCATACATCATGTATATGATCCTTCAACGAACAAATCTTCTAGAATCAACCTTTAACATCTCAGTGAAGACAATCAAGACTCAACTTAGACCTCAAGCTGATGACAATGTTGATGAGGTTGATGTTCCTGCTCTCTTTGGAGATTCCCCGGACAGAGCTGTGCCAGTCCCCGGTGAGACAGCTGCTCAAACAGCTCCTCAGATGCCATCACCTCAAGTTCAAGTGCCTACTGGTGTCACCGCTGATCTTCCTGCAGCTGACCCAACTGAACTAGTATCTGTGACACAGGTGGCTGAAGATGGCACCATATCCTCCTCCCTGATGTCTCCAACAGCAGCCAGAGCTTATCAACACAAGGTCATGCCTGTTCAATTTGCAGCTCTGCGTAGAGAGAATCTCCAGCTTCGAGTAGAAATGACCAGTTTGCACTCAAAGGTTGATCAATTGCAGACTCAGTTTTCAGGGGTTTTTCAGCTGTTGAAGTCCAAGCTCTCCTGAAGTTCTTGTCGTTTACCACTTTCTGGTGTTTTAGTGTCAAAGGGGGAGAGGTTGTAAGAGGAGAAAGAAAAATGTTTTGAGAAAAATGTTTTGGGAAATAGGGGGAGTGGTGTATATTTTTGGTGTATCAAGACTTGCTCTTATTCTGATTTCTTATGTCTTGATCACATTAAAGTGTTCTGATGCAGTTTTTTTCTTCATGTTCTTGATATGTGTGGATGGTGTTTACTCTGATTTATTTCTTCTCACATATCCTGCTTCATATACATATACATATGCTTGCTCTGATCATAATACATGGTAGTGCTCTAATTATAACACATAATAGTGAACACTCTGAACATGCTTTAATCATGAACACCTGCTGATCAAACTAAGTATTGCTCTTACCATGTAATTACACTTCGATCATGCAAACTGCATCATTGTAGTTCAGTTAAGTAAATCTCTCATGATCCATCTAATTCTCTGAACTGATAAAGTGCCAATTGTAAGAAAATACTACTCATATCAAAAATTCAAATCTGTGCATTTGCATTTTAAAAGCAAAACTTTTATGCATAGCTTCAGGGGGAGTATATTCTAACAACCTGCGCATGTAGTACTCATTCACATCTTTAGTTGATTTTGCTGAATGGGTTGCCACTAACCACCAAAAAGGGGGAGATTGAAAGAGCATCTAGGCCCCAAATTGGTTTTGATGGTTAATGGCAACTCAAACTGGAATCTAATGTTTATAATGAGTGTAAGTAGGATGAATAGGTTCCAGAAAGAAGAGTCATCCAGGAAAGGATGACCACCTAAAAGTACAAAGATAGTTTCCAAGACAACGAGATAGCTGTGTTAGGCAGCTGTGCCACAGCTGTGATGAAACCAGTGCTGTGTAAGGAGTTGCAAGCAAGGTGATGGTGGCTTGATGCGTCAAGGGCCGTGATTGCAGTTGGTGGTAGGTAAAGCCTAAGTTTGCTAGTTTTCTTGAGTCCTTAGGAAACACCCGCACTATCAAGAGGGATGAAGTAGCAATGATCTTTGGAAGTTCCTTATGCTCAATGCTCAAAGTGTTGGTCAGTGGCACTGATGTTTTGAGGTCAGTGGCCTAGTAACAACAGTGTTTAGTCTTTTGTGAATCTGGTTTGTGCTAGCACTTTACAGTGCTAGCTGTCTAAAACCCTAGAGCCAAAGTCAGCTGTGTGACACAGCTGTGTCACAGGTGACCTACCGCTCTATGACTCAGGTACATCTCTGTACCAGGGGAGAGCTTGTAAATGCTAAGAGATCTACACTGCAATAGTTTATCTGCCGAATCAGAAGACTATTGGAGGTTCTCTCCTTATTAGGGATCAGAGTTAGTTGTGCGCTGAGGGCATGTAATGTGCCAGGACCAGGCTGAGTAGTTAGGCTACGTCAGTTAAGGGTTCACCTGTGTGTGCTTCCGGTGACATAGGTGTCAGTCTGCCTGAGCCGGTTACCGTTGTGCGTTGTGATTAGCTATGTCACCGGTGCCTATCACAAGTGATCCACTTAATCCTAAGTGGCATAAGTGTAACGGTCGGGTACCTGTGAACCCTATAAATAGGGGACCAGGGGAGGTCTTCGATCTCAATCCAGTGAATCACATTCAACCGTTGCAAACCTCTCATCTCCTGAACAAAAGCCAAAACTTCCTAAAAGTTAGTTCAAGAGAGTTAGAGCTTTGAGCAAAGAGCACTGGTTCCTCCGAGAGTTGTTGCTGCTGAATCTATTACTCTTGGAGTGTCTACTCCTAGACGGGTATAGGAGTTGCTGGTATCACCTAAACTTGTGTGGGCTGAACCAGTAGTTTGTGAAGGTGATCTGAAGTCTACCTGCTGCTAAGCTAAAGACTTCCACAAGCAAAGCAAGAGGCCTGATCACTCAGGTACTCGGAGAACAAGCATAATTCAGTGCTAGTGATCTCTTTGGAGTAGCCTCTCCAACAGAGACGTACCTCTCTGAAAAGAGTAGAGAACTTCGGTGAAAACCACCTTGTCTCTCTGAGTACTTCTTACAATGCTTTTATCTACTCATTAGATCTACATGCTTGTGTGTTCTCTGAGATACATTGTTTATCTGTGATAGATCACTTTTTACCTGTGTTAGTTTAGCTGTGCCTCAGTTGTAGTATCTCTTATCTCTTACCTGTGCTAGCTACCTGTTACACAGTTATTTGTCTTGCATTTCTGCTTAAGGTTGTTAGCTCACCTGTGTTACATACCTGTGTGACAGCTGCGTGTTAATTTACATAGCATACACGGCCTGTGTTGATCACCTGTCACCCTGCTAGCCATATCTTGTAATCTGCTAAGTCTTAAACTGATAAGCTAAGCTAAGAAAAGCAAATTTAGTTAGCCTCCTATTCACCCCCCTCTGGTCGGCACCTCAGTCCTTTCAAACTCTACTCCCTCTACCGCAACCCAGCATCAATCAAAACTCCATCGTTCCTATTTTTTCCCCATTTCCTGCTTCAATTCTTCTCCTCCTGCTGATATTCAGTCCAAGCTCTCCCCTTCCTTGCTAATCTCCCCTCCTCGCCCTCTACTGGAAAAGATGCACGGTGAGCTCAGGAGCTGCGGCCATAGCCAGAGGCAACCGCCGTTGTTGCCCTACTCCAGAGGTCACCGACGTTGGTCCTTGCCCCAACCAACCCATCTCTGCACTAGCAAATGGCTCAACTGCGGCCATCCACACCTGGGACTGCACCAGCGAGGTCCACCCCGCCGACAGCGCCACCACTTTGGCCGCCTACATCACCGGGAAACCCCCTTGGTCTTCACGGTCAAACCCCGGTCGTCACCATTGATCATAGCTGCCACCAGTAAGCCACCACTGCCGCTGGTAAGCCACTCCGACAACAGCTGTCGAAGTCTACCCCTTCCGCTTCTCCATTCATTTTTTTCTTCCGAGCTAATCGGTCCGAGACTGTGATTAATGTGCGCGATTAAGAGAACCGTTAGAAACCGAACTAAACCACTGTCGGCTTGAACGGTCGCTCTTACCTCTACGCTTCCCCTCATACAAAGCACAGTTACTTTCCTTTTGTTTTCGAAGTCGCTTCCATGCTTTCAAAAAAAAATATCGGCCGAAAACCGTTTTTGACATCAGCCCTCTAATCTCAAACTGGCTAAACTTTGGACGGCTATAACTCCCTGTATACTCATCCGAGTCAACTCATTTTTCCTCCTAAATTCCTAATATTTCATGAGCTTTCAATCAATAGTACTTTTGGAATTTTGAAAGTACTTAAAATTTCAAATTTTAATTTTAAACCTTAGGTAATTACACAACTTGAGGTATACACATCTCGAAGGATTTGGTCCAGAGGACTTCAAGGGCATTCCTAACATGTAGCAAACATATTTCATCCGCTGAAATCAACTATATTGTTGAGATCCTAGGAATTCATTTGAAAGGCTATGAGGCAGGTTATATACGCATATGCCATCTAAAACATTAAAGAAAGATTTGTAGTAAGCTCGCAGGTATTTCCTTGATGAGAGAGAAACAGTAAAGGGAGGGGGAGGAAACCGTAACACGCTTAGTATTCTGCTAAGTGAATACACCCGGCTATGTTCCTCAAACCCTAACCAGGCGTAAAATCTTTCAACACAACCTTATACCCATTATTTGCCAAACAAAACCAGAATCCAGCGCATCTCCATACTGCTAAAGCAACAATTAAAGCAACCCTAATATGTGTCCCCTTCGACACGGTAGTAACTAAATGAACCCTAAGCGCGATGTCCTTGCTATATTAACCTAAGGCATCCGTTGATTTCCTAAAAGCCCCCAAAAACCCATAGCTAACAAGTTCCCTGTGATCACGTGAATTACTTTTTCGGATGTTACATTTTATTGTTATTGACCTTGCTCGCACCATTCATTATTCGATGAATTTCTGATGTGTAGTTCTGACGATACGACAAATCGCGTGAAAGAATCCGAAGAGTTGTCATAGCAAGTCAGGACAGAGACCCAGCCAATATCGCTAGGCAAGCATTCCCATCTTGATCATGTTGAATCCCATTATGTGTGAAAACTTAATTACCTTGTTTGCAACTCTGCATGTTATGTGAGTATCAACAATATTTTATGCTGGACCTAGATATACCCAATAGTTGCATATGACATAGGCTCAAAAATCTGATCCTTGTAACCTTAGTAATAAATAGTCGGTCATCGCACGACCAGCAGAATATTAAGGATATAAGCAATAGCATGCTTAGACTTGCTATAGAGAAAAACCTACTTTTGTTCGATTCGTGCGAAACCTCTTTGGTTATGGGATTAAAACCCTCGGGAAGGCTTGTACCTTCCGAGGTGACTGTTTGAACATATTGTTTGCCAAAACCCCAAATAAAATGGAGGATGATTTTGATTTGGGAGAGAACAATAAGTGAGATTGGAGGAGTGGTTGTAGCATGTAGAGACATAACTATGAGGTGATGATATGCAGTCTTGCTCGAATCAATTAAGGACCGAGCCTAAGTGCCGCTCGACCAAGTTCACTCCGTATGTCCACATGTCCTTTGTGGGATGGACTTGACTAATTACCCTATCGAGTGCTAGTGCTTGGACCCGTAGACAGTAGGAAGAGAGTGCTAGGAAGATTGGCATCTCCGCGTGACTACGTAGGGAGTCATTCGACACAAAGTAAGTCCACTTCGGGTTGTGGGTCGGGAGTTGCTGAGCACAAACGAAGACTGGGTAGATCTTATCTAGTGGGTCCAGCACTGGTATGAAAGTGGGGGAAATGTCTCGTTGTAACAACCCTGCCGGCACCCCTCGTAAAGAGTGCTTATTTGGCCATGGCAACAAGGGGGACTTACATCTTGTGGGTAAAGCCATACAACCTCTGCAGAATGTTAAAATCTATTCGAATAGCTGCGTCCTCGGTTATGGACACAACTTGGAAAAGCCACACACTGGTTATACTAAATTTTGGTTACGAAATCTGGGATTGGGATTAAGGACGTGGGCATGATGTGTCCACAGTGTGCAGTTTGAGCTACAGGCTGGTAGAAAGGAACTAAGAAGTGAAACCTAGCCCGTGATGCAGGGCGGTAGCACGGGTAGGCTTAAGGGTTGTCTAAGGCGATACGCCGGTTATCACCTCTAGTTGACGCTTGTCAGAAGGTAATCTCTGGCACCAGACACTGACCCGTCAGAGACGGGTTTGCTTTCAGAAACACTTTTGAATCTATTACCATCGTATTTCAAATGAAAAGTTACTTTTTCGCTCAACCTTCAACTTAGGGTAGAGCTTTTTTGTTGAGTAAACCATGCATGGAACACATCTGCTATACTCTCCCTGTGGGAAGCTTGCGAGTACGTTCAATGTACTCACCTGGCTTGTTGATTTGGCGAGACGAAAGAGACATCAACTCCGAGGATATGGTTTTGTTCACGAAAGCTAGAGCGTAACCCCAGTCAGTTGCCTGTCGGGTATGGCATATTGGTGGGCCTTATCACCTCTTGATTTCCGCTGCAAGTTACAAGCCGTTGGCTACAGGTATAAGCCTACCGACCTTGACGGTCTATTTACATATCGTATTATGATATATGTGTGTATGACAATGGTATACAGGTTAACTTGTGGGTACTGGCTACTGATCATGGGACCAGTACCGGGAACACAAGGGATTATCTGGTCCTATAACCGCGGTACACCACAGCCTACCAGATATAACAAGTATAATGAGTTACTCAAGTATTCGGCAACTCAGTTCGTTTAACTCATTATGTCAAAGAGTTCAAAGTCCAACTCAACTTGACACGTTAAGGACCAAGTTTGAGTCGAGTTTCCAAGTACTCGTTTAACTCACGAGTACCGAGTTTTATTTCCACCCTTACCCGAGGCAAACCCTAGGGTTAGGGCTTAGAAGAAATTGGGAGGCTGGCAAGGAGATAGGGCGATGCAACAAAGGGAATCAGTGGGAGAGAAGAGAAGGATTGTGGTGAGGCACTCATGGTGGCAGGGCAAAGCTCCGAAGCTCAAGAGCAAGAGAGGAACCAGAGGAGAGGGCCAAGATCCGTGGTGGCAGCGGAATCACAAAGGGGAGAGAGAGAAGCATGAGGGAGGCAGCGGCACGCGAGGAGAACAGGGAGGTGTGGCACCGGTTAAGATAACCCTAATTGGTTGATCGAGTAGGCCGATTTGGGCCTTTAGGTGAAACATGCCTTCGAGCTAAAAAAGTGGCCAAAGGCCAAAATATACCTTTTTGGCAAGCCTAATAAACTTTTAGGCCTTCAACTTTTAGTTGCGCAAATTCAAATTTAAAACAACTTTTTTGTAATAATACAACTTAAATAGCTTCATGAGAAAATTCTTTACTTTTGGACCAAGGGAGAATTTGACCAGGATTAAAACAAATCCTTTAAACCTTTAGGAGTATTCTAAAATCCAAATTCTTTTCTAAAAGTTCCTGCAAATTCAGAATTCCAAAATAAAAGTTCCAATATGACTTAAATAATTTAAGAAATATCTTTATTTCTTTTTGGACCATATTAATTCTTAATAAATATATTCCCTCATAAAATTCTAAATAAAATACTCATCATAAGGTAATACTTGAATGAAATATTAGGAAATTGATAGAACCATGAAAATTCACGAGTTCATAAAAATAATGTTTTTATAATAATAATAGTACATATCATCTATCACATTGTCTTCAACAAGGTAGTTCACATCATCTAAAAATATTATATTTAATAAAATACATATTTGTAATGTTGTCTTCAACAAGGTAGTTCACATCATGCAAGAATGTGTATCTAATCTTTTCTTGGTTAGTTTCAACCAAAGCATCATCATATGCATCCATATGCAATTGCAAATTATTTGGGATTAGTCCTTATTGAACTATTATTCAATCTTCAAATCCCGATGTTCTAACGATTTCTCCCAAAGAAACCTTACACTTCACTACTTATCTTTCACAAGGCAAGTTCATTTCTTGTCCATATCTTCTGATAATTTTATCAAAGTATATGCAAATATTATCCCTCTTATCACCTGCCTAAAAATAAAGGATAATTTCTAGAACAATTGGAAATAGATCAGTGATTCATGAATCAAATATGGTGGGTGGTGGAACCCTCGGAAATAGAAAATTTTGGGGTGGTTAGGGTTCTACTACATATGATATCACATTAAGGTTAATAACAAATGTCAGTTGGTATTCTCGCACCTATAGATAGTTTTAACCACAAGACCTGTTATGGGAATGGCGAGTCAACTAGTGACTTCTTACTAAAATATATTCTAGGAAAATATTTATTATAACACCTAAGGAAGCGATATGTCCCTCACCCAGGGGAGCGTTAAACCCTTCTTTCGCTTGGGGAGGCGTTATGTTCCCAAATCTTTAAAATAGTGTGCTATAATGACAAGGTGGATGGTCGGTACTGGACTGACTACGCAAGAGAAGATATGACATATGAGAAGGGCGAAATGACTCAGAACCTTAGACCTAACCATACACCGATGAGAGTGTGATGGGTTTTGCACCTGGCATAAAGGCTAAGTACCACTTGTGGGTAAACTAGCGCACCTCTACAGAGTGTGCTGAAGTGTGGCATTGTCACTTCCTGTTCTAGGTATGAACTGCGAACCTGGCGGGAAAGGAACCATCGTAGGTTCTAACAACCCGTGAAACCTTTTGAACATAGACTATTTTTTAAAGTTAATAACTTGACTTTATTTCTAGAAATGTTATCGGAAAAATGCATTAATTCCTTGAGGGCTAATATTCTAGTAGTAATTGTTCATATCATACACCTGTTGCTACTCATGAACTTGTTGAATACCTTCTGTACTCATCCTTTAAGTAATATTCTCTTTTGTTAGGCTTTGAGTCCATAGATCTGAGTTCGAAGACGCCGAACCCCAAGAGGAAAAAGAAGAGCTGGACTTGGAGAGACTGAAGGATTCAATTACTACATCAACAATAGAGAGCAGGACGATGTAGAATCCGACTAGTACAACTGTAGTATAGAAAGCAAAATGTAGCTATAGTATCTCTTTCTTTTTGTTGTTTAATTTTAGTCTTTACCGTTTTATCAGAATTTTAGTATGGTAGTTCCAACAGTTGAACCTCTTTTACATTTTGGGTTTGTAATAATATAGTTGTTGAACCATCAATGTTTCTGTTGTATTATTCTGTTGGATATATTATTAATGAGACAGAGTTTCATTTATAATATATCAAAAACTTACACACTACACTATGTAATGGTGTGTGGAGCTACTTCAACCATGTGCAGACTATATTGTGTCATTGTTGTGTCAAACGATCACTATTCGGGCAGCTAGCCGGGTTGGTTGTGTCGCCTTTTTATTTACTTTTTTATTTATTAGATGATGTTGCATATAGGTGGCAGACATGTGTCATCTATGCGGACCAAAACTACTTTGAAATACATTCAGGGATATAAAGTGCACCGTGTTGATAGTTGAATGGTAATTTTAAATAGTTTTAGATTTGAGAATGAAAAATTGTACTTCAGTTATAGTTGATGGATGAAAAATATAATTCTAAAATCAAAAATAGAGAACTATCTGAAAGTCCGATGCAATATGAAGGTAGTACAGTCTCTCGAATAAATATTTAGCTGGACTAAGGAGCAGCTGGACCAAAGACGCCACCCGTTGGAATGTAATTTGAGACCCAAGGATGGTTAAATGATATCAAATGTATTTTGAGATCCGAGAATGGTTACATGCTATCAACATTAACTCCGCACCTGAATATTTAGCAAATCTAATGTATAATAACGTAATTATTATTTCATTACTTTATAGGTCTAGCAAGGAAATAAAATATTTATTCCAAATATAGGGTCATAACATATTTTATCAAATGTAAGTTAAGACGGGATATTTTATCAAATCTTCCGTTCGTTTCTTATTTTTACACCGAGATCTCGTCGACACCCCTCTCTTCTCTTCCGGCGGCCTCGCGGGTGTCAAGAGGGGAGGGTGAACCTTTTTCTTGAGAAAATAATTGTAGATAGGCTAGTCTCTAGTCATAGTTACCTAGGGTTTCGAGGCCACCGCTGCTTCGGCCATGGTGGCGGTGACGCTCGCAATAAATTTCTTCCTGATTCTTCCCCAACGCTGTTGCTGCTTTTCCACGATGGCGACGAACCCAATGAGGCTTGCTATTCGATGCTCAGGTGCGTTCCATTCTAGGCATTCGGATGACAGCGGCGGGGGGGAGTGTCCTTGGATCCCCGGCTTCATTTCTTCGAGTTAGTGATGCTGAGTTTTTTGGTGGCTTTGGCTGGTCTGAGCTAGTGGCGGCATGTCATGGCGGCGGCGAAGCGGCTGATGGTCGTTGCACATCATGTATGTATGCTTTTCGTGGATCAAAACTTGTGGCGTTCAACTCTCCTAGGGCCTTCTCCATCTTCCTCAGTTCATGCGCCAGCCAACTTGATGATTAATAGGATGCTAGGAAGAAGGCGCCGAGGAAGGCGATGATGCAAGGATTTAATTTTGTGTTTCCAGTAACTTTTCTGCTTATGTTCGTCCGTACGTACAGTGCACTTGGCTATGTTTTAACGTAATCTTGGCATAGCTTGCAAACAAATAATTAATGATACTAAAATTTAATTAAAAAATCCAACGCTCAGACGGACTCCGATCTTGTCGCCACTTCAAAAAAAATTGAACTGCAACAGCAAAAACAGGTTGCGGTTACCCCATTTTCATTTCAGCACTGAGCACCTAACTTCCCTAAGCACCGTTATACAGCTACGAATGATCCGAGTTCAGGAATTTCTTTACAATCTGCAGTTACATTCACAACTGAACTTCTTCAAATCAGCTAAGCATACTTGCAGAAAGTACAATAGAGGCTTAAGGTACGCAAAGTCACGAACTGAGTATATACCAAGCACACCTCTTGCCTCCAAAGTTAGTCCGTGAAGTAACAAAAGGATCAGAATGTCAGTATGCTTATCCTGATTCCTGGCGTAGTTGCCAGGCAATTACAGGAAACCATAGAGGGAAATTTAATGAAATCGTTGGAGTAAAAGTCTTCATTCTTCTGCCATTGCATCTCTTCCACGTATTAGCACACCAATTGATTCCCATTCCAGGGCGCAAACCACATCCTGTGCAAAAGCACAAGAAGATGATCACAACTCATTCTCAAGAAACAAAAACTAGGTCTGTTCAACCTGGACCGGTCATAAACTTACGGAAGGGCTTTGAGGATCAATATCAAAGGAGTTGATAGCACAGGGCTCAGCAAGCAATTCAACAGGTCTCTCATCTGGTATAAAAAAGTCATATCTTAAGCAATTTGCATGAAAGACGTCAACACAACACGGTTATAGCTTTCTTGCTACAGGCTCACCTTGTTCGACACTTGCAAGGATTCCATCCTCTGAGCACATCATAACAGGTAATATTCTTGTCGAGGAAGATGAGATAATATCAGAAGACTGTGTGTAGTTGTCAAAAAGAACCTCCCAGACCTCACTCTCGCAAACAGGCTGCACTATTTCATTAAGGCTTACACCAGAGAGTGGTATTGGCTGCTGTGGCAAGCGCAGATCCCAAGCAAATATTGTCCCCGAAGAGCCTCCCACCTACAAACATTCAGAGTTGATTCATCTTTGTAGTTATGATTCATATAAACAATTCCCTTCACTCGTCTCAACCATGTGCTCAACAGGGGTGGACAAGCGTTTGGGGGTGTACTTGAGAGATAACATGAGCTGGCTACCCCTAATCGGCACCAAGCCAGTGACCTGTTTCCCAGGTTTAACACCAAAATCCTGCAGCTCAATCACCTTACCACTGGACAGTCAGACAATGAAATCCCTACAGTCCTCTAGATCCAGTCTCCTACAGTTACCCCAGCCTCTCTTAGCAGGTATACACGCCGCAGATCCATCACACATGAATGTGCAACATAGGGGATGGCACTGCCGCACTGACCAATTCATTACTCATCCCAATTCCACTACCTATTTAGAATAACATGTCTACTTCATAAGATAAAACAACTGTATCAATATTCAACGCAAACCAGTTTCGAATGCAAAAATTGTTATGTTCAAAGCTTGCTCATCTTTTTAGTAAATATAAGAAGTGAAACTGCTTCAGAGCAAATAGCAGCTAATGCCTTCACATATTTGCAGGCCTTGAGTATAAGTTTCAATTCAATCTTTAGGTTATCCACAACCTAAGCTTAATATAGAAATTATTACACATAGCTTAAAAGGATTGACATGAAATCAGTAAAAGCATCAAACTTTAGGGTATTGCCAAATTTCTTGAAAAACTGATTTACCATTGTATATTGATTTACTGATATAGGGTTGTTTCCTCTCTATAAACTAAATCAGGGCCTGACCGGAATATTAGAATATCGCAGGTATTTTGGATAGAAGGAAATATTAACTCATGATGGAGTCCTACTGAATTTCATGCTGCAAATGGGGCCTTATTGCTGTACATTGACGTTAAGTTGTTTGAATTTCAGCTATATACATAAGTTCATCACTTAGTTACACAGTATCCGAATGATTTCTTGTCCTAGGTCCATCCAAGCTCTTAACCCTAGTTTGGTCCTCTAGTTCAACCATGATTTTATACTGTAGCGTTACATGATTTATGCATGAGAGCTTACTTATCGCCATGATCCAGTGAAAGAAGAATATATATTCCTTGCATATAAAAAATGGAGGTTGTCTTTTATGGTAAATACGAGGGTAATAAATATTTGTTGGAAATCATAAAAAAGGAGAACCATATTAAACTCAGGTGTTCACTGAAGTGAACATTGCCATTTCCCAGTCCATGTAAAGAATGATATTGACCTTACCACACAGACATGTTTTCTTGAGGGATGAATATCGATCGAATGCACCATACCGGTGACAATGCCACGACCCCTGCAAAATAAGAAGTTCATCAAGTCAGCATAATAGCACTACATGAGTAGTAGAACGATGCAAATTATCTGACAGGAAGTTTAATTGCGCTAGCTATAATTATGAGTTCCGAATTTTTCTATTTTTCTCGTATTTTAACAAATATGCTGACAGCTTATCTTGAGGAGGCAGGAGCTTAAGTTGCATACCAATTATGGACTAGATATCAACAATAGTATATATGGTTCAGCCACCAGTTGAAAGTAACAGACTCCGAAATTAACACAGCCAGCACTGTATTACACCTCAATATGTGAAAGAATCTTAATCTTCGGCTAAAGCTTAATCCACATGATTTGTTGCACGACTACATTACAAGTGAACCTAAAACTAAAAGCCGACAGTTCTCTGAGAGGCCTTAAAAGTTCAAACTTTATACATATTATTAAATAGAACCAAAACTTGTTAGTAGCCATATTAGAAAAGAGTTTAGCAGTACACCCGCAAACCAAAATTGACAGGAATGCAGAGTTCATCAAGTTTTGCACCAGAAAGCTTATGCATATCTACTAAGCAGCTAACAGAATGACAAATAGTGAGCAATAGGCTTTCAGAAATGGAATATAAGGATGGTAAGGAGTTTACTTCGTATTTTGTATCTAATTCTTGCTCTTGCAAAACATAATCATCTGATCCATATGAAAACGTGCGTATTTTTTTATTAAAAATAGCTAGTAACATCTTGAGAGGCAACCATTCCACCAAAAATACATTAACCCTTACAATTGTTTATTTACTTATTTATCAACAAAAATGGAATACATATGGTAGAAATGATAGTAGAAAGTGCATCAGTATGCCATTGAGACTCAAATTTTCATCATCCATTCTCAGATAACTAAATAGCATAATTCATAACCAAACCACAAGAAACCGTAAAGATCTAGCCTTCCTCACACTCACCAGATGCCCTTGCATTGTGCCACCGCGGCGTCCCCCTTCCTCCGGTCCCACCACTGCACGCCGCAGCCGGCGCCACCGGTGGCGAACTCCGCGGTGGACGCCCACCTCGCCGCCTCGTAGCCCGACATCCCCTTTCCATCCCACACCCTCCTCGCCACCACCCTCCCGTCGCCGCCACCGGTCACCACGTGCACCCTGCCGTCCTCCCCCGCCGTCAGCCACTCCCCCCCGACACAGTCAAGCCCGCGGACGGGCCCCACGTGGAACCCCGCGCCGCTGGGAACGGATATCGCCGAGTCGGCGTCAAAGGAGGAGGGGAGGAGATGGAGAGAGCCGGAGGAAGTGGTGGCGGCGAGGACGGAGGGGGAGCAGCGGAGGGCGGTGGCCCGGGAGGGGAGCGGGAGGGAGGCGAGCGGGGAGGCGGGGTCCGGGAGGGGGAGAAGGTGGAGGTGGGAGGAGGCGGGGGTGGAGGGGTCGTGGACGGCGGCAGCGAGGAGGCGGCCGGAGGAGGTGGAGGAGGGGACCCAGCGGACGAGGTCGATGGAGAAGGGGAGTGGTTGGCGGCGGAAGGAAGGGGAGTCCGCCATTGCTGTGGTTTGCAGGGT
The DNA here is from genome assembly GCA_019208055.1 of Stipa capillata. Taxonomy (NCBI): domain Eukaryota; kingdom Viridiplantae; phylum Streptophyta; class Magnoliopsida; order Poales; family Poaceae; genus Stipa; species Stipa capillata. Next base: position 361,039 of record JAGXJF010000266.1, read on the forward strand.
TTGGGGTTTGATGGGGTTTGAACTTTGGACTTCGGAGGGGGGAGGAGGGAAATCGGGGAGACTTCGAATCGGATGATGATTCTTTCCTCGCTTCGGTGGATTTTGGCTAGATTCAAAACATCAAATTAGTTTAAAATATATTAGATCCAAAAACTATCAAAATATTTTTATCTCTACAGATATTTGAGTTTATAGTGATAGTTTATCTATCAATCTAACTCTTCTCTATCAAAAGTAACTTCATAACTGGTAGGATCATCTCTCTAAAAATTTTACCATTTTATTTTATAATTTTTAAAATATGTTATATGATTATTTTTACAGTTTTTCTATTTATAAGTTACTTTATTTTCTCTAACTTCAAATCAGTTTTTGTGTTCATAGATTTATACAGAGATTGATGTACCACACAATTAAATTTATTTTTATTATTTCTATAGCAACATGCCAAACATTCAATTAGTGAAATAAAAAAAATTCATCCTCGACACGTATGTAGCCTCTTTTGCCATATTCATATTTATTTGGATCATTTCGGCTTCCTTTCATGGCGACTAAATTTGTTATTATAAAACATCATAACATGTGCTAAAAGTATATTTGATTAAAATAGTGCTATCTGGTAAAATTGTAAACTTCTACCCTTTAGTATTTTGCCATATATTGCTTTGTTTGGATGATTTCAGCTTTCACTTCCTTTCTATCTCCTTCCGATCGTCTATCTGTACTGCTAACATCTATCTCACACCGTTACTGTTCCGTCTGATGGGTATAAAGTATAAATTGTATCAAATTTCTCTTGCTTCGATGCATTTGACCGTGATTATGGGGAATTCTCCGATTATACTATTAGGGAAGTCTTGCAATACGGGACAACAAATTTCACCGTGGGAAGTGTATTCTGCATATGAATATAAAAAAAACAAAAGTACTGACATCAGCAAATGCATGCAAATATCAACAAAATAAAGTTGCTAACATCAGCGAGATTCTCTCAATTCTAAAATTTTAAAATATTTTATCTCTCAAACCGTTAATCCGATTCGTGATTCGTTTTCACGGTTAGATTCATCTCGACCAGGGTTTTAAAAATAGATCTCATTTGGATATATTCTGATAAAAAAATTGACACTACTAGTCACTAAGCAGTAATATACCAGTTATTAGCCTATTAGTAAGCAGTTACCCATGGTAAGTACATCAGTACATGGTGATAACTGTATTATAAGCATGGTAACTGATGTCGCTAAAAAAATTTGTTAAAACATATCCAAATGGGATCTAATTTTGAAGCTCTCGTCGAGACAAACTTAAGGATGAAAACGGATCATGAATCAGGTCAATGGTTTGAGCTACAAAACATTTTGAAATTTCAAAATTAGAATTACTTCTACTGACATCATCATTTGCATGCAAGTGAGAGGCAATGAGAGAGACATGAGAAAGAAAGTAAAGACGATGTCATCATTTGTATGCATTACAATTAATTTTCATCCACCACACCATAAGCAGTCGGGGCACACGGTCACCACCTAGTTTCGCCACCTAGTGAAGTCCTACTATTAAGTCATTGCAAGTAACATTAAAATTTATTATAGATCTACAAAGTACCACTTCAAAATTAAAAACTTCTACTCCAAAACATGTACCATTAGAATTTTTCCATATCATGTTTTGTTTGGATGGTTTCGTCTTTCTCTTCACTGTTCCCCTAATTGAAATTCTCTCTACGCTGCTGTTGCTCCACCTAGATGGTTGTTAAGTCTAAATTGTCCTGATTTTCTTTCACTTTGATGGATTTTTAAATGAGTTTATGGCTTTGTCTTATATTATTTTAACACACCGCAAACAAGCTTAAAATATAATAGATTTAAGAATCACGACTTCAAAATATAAAATTAGGAAGTTTGCGCTCCAAAACATATATGTTGGTCTTTTGCCACATATGTTTTGTTTGGATGGTTTCGTCCTCCTATTCTCCTTTTGCTAATCGAAACACCATCTATGCAGTCGTTGCCTCACCTAGATTGGTGTTAAGTCTAAATTCTTCTGATTTTCCTTACTTTGATGGATGTATCATGAGTTTGTGGCATTATCTTATTATGTGATTTTAAGACATTGCACGTAAGTTTAAAATAGTAGATTTTAAAAACAACAGTCCATAATATAAAATTAGAAAATTTCCAGTCCTAAAACATAGGTGTTTTGCCATATCATGTTTGCTGTAATGGTTTTGGGTTTCTCTTCCCTTGTTCTCCTTCATCGGCTCTTGTAACGCCATACTCTATCCACACCATCGCTACCTCCGCCTATATGGGTGTTAAGTATAAATTTGACATTTTATGTTCTCCATGTGTAGGTTGTATTTAGATTTAAAATTTTATAGCATAATAGATTGTTGTGTTAATGTTCTACTTTTTCACGAATATTTTTAGGTTGTTTTGTATGTTTTCCAAGGGTTGGAAGCAGGTGGCACCTAATACAGAGTACTTCGTAAGAGTTAGACATCATGATGGATTATGACAAGCCTATTTCCAATCAATTTTATCTATTTTACTATTTGTTTAACTAACTTTTTTCTATTTTCGTGGCTATTCTTTTACAACAGATTATAAAATAAAATCAACACAGCATAGTTCAACAACTGCAAACTGAGGCTAAGTAGCGTTTTCTAGGACATCAGGGTGTTGATCTAGCAAAGTTGCTAGTGATACAATTCCATTTCACATTACTCTCCCGAAGAAAACAGGAGATAGATTTACATTTTTTAGTACCCTCTCACCCAACTAAATAAAAAATAAAGAAGATAATAGTTCCATTTTCATCGATATAATCATTTGCAGTAATAATATGCACTGTGTTAATTTGGCCTGCAGATACCGATGATAGCAAACCTCACATGCACACGCATGCTGTCAGCACCCAAGACAGCAACTTAATACATTCCAACAGCATGCTCGAGAACTAAATTTTCACATAAGAAAGGTTTATTTTTTACACGCGTATATGAAGGAATATGGAGTTTGCTCTCTACAGTCTGTACATAACATCAACGGTGAAACTGCTTCAGGAGTTTAACCCAAGACCGCATCTCGTGGACATCAAAGTAATCTATATGACCTTAACCTCCTTGAGCCAAGCTGTGTGGAGCGGGCATGGATCTGGCTTACCTTGTGCGAGCGCCTTTTCAGTGAGAGAGTAAAACCAACCATTCCTCCACTTGAACTGCTATGTTGAAATGCTTACACGTTAATTTGAAGGCAATATAGTACAAGTGCAGGTTTAAGCATTACGTAGATTGTCAGTGGTAGGACTTGCCTCTTTCACGGCAGTTGGGAAGTGTGCCACAGCTCTGGAGTACGCACAAAGCCTTTCTTCTATGCGTTCGTCAAATGAAAGCCCCCGCTCTGTAGCCGCAGCAGATGCTAATTCAGCTATCAGGCTGGACACCTGTGAGAACAAAATCACAAACGGGTCTTAGGAAGGGTGATCACAAACGGGTCTTAGGAAGGGTGACTCTCGTGGTTGAACAGATATATTTGTTTTGTTCAGCTCCATATTGGAGCATTGTCTCAAAAAAGTGCTGAAGCAAACTAAATACGTGGATATTATCTCAAGCAGATGAAAAATCTACAGTTTCACAGGTAGATGCAAACAGCAGCAAACATAGCTTTGTTCAATAATGTCTTCCTCTAATGCATGCAAAGAGCAAAAACTATATTGCACAACACTGTACACCATTATTTGCTTTCAAATTTTGAACTAATGGAAGGAAAACAGGTCAAAACATGGACAGATGTCAGACGTTCATGAGAGAATATTACCTCAGATCGGTATTCTTTTTCAACCACACCAACAGTAGCCCCTGGATGACGAGCTCCAACAAGCATGAAAGCTGAAATCCATATCAACTTTTCCAGCATTTGCTTCTGAAAGGCTTCCTTTTCAAGAACCTAATTGGCAGGTCGCAACAGAATTACCACAAATGAATATGCTTAAATACTAGAAAATTGCACAACACGGTGAATACTATGGAGCTGAAAGCCAACTCCCTCAGCTCATTAACTCTGTTGATTTTCATCTTCTCCCCTTGATTACCATAATCTTATACCGGCAACTTAAGCTATAAAGTTTTGATCACTCGAGTATTCTGTGACTTGCACTAGCTGTCCAGTACAGTATGCAGAAACAAAGAAAGTATCTGGCAAATGGGGATGTGTTTTTACATGAATTTTCTTAAGATTCTGTCCAAAATTGACATCAGGAACCATGAAATTCGGTATACAAACTTTAATGGAGAGCAGGAGCTACGAATAATCGCCTATAACACATGTCGTGAAAAACTTCTTGTCACATGCAATAGGATCTCTTCCTCTCAGAAAATAAAACATTACGATTAGAACAAAAATGAACAGTCAGAGAGGCAAGGGACCAAAATCAACAACCGCTGTTTAATATTGTTGGGGAAGGGGTCCCCGCGCTACCCGGTTTCGACATTTTTCGTACTTAGGGGAGATCAGCACAGCGCACCAACCTCGTCGTGACGCCAAGACCGCTCAATGCCGACTCCGCGGCAACACCAACCCCGTGACGATGTCAAGACCGCGACAACGCCAACCTCGTCGTGACGCCAGGACCGCGTAACACCGACTCCGTGACGACGACAAGTTCGTGCCGACCGGAAGCCGGAGGCGACGGGAAGACTGTCGTCGTGAGAGGATGTCTGGCGGGCGGGACCCACGGGATATCCTCAGAATATTCCCCGAGGAAAAGACCTACACGCCCCTAAGGGCATTAGTATATCCGGAGGCATAATTGTAAAACGCCTGAGGGCATTCCTGTAATCTCCTCTACCCCTTCATTCTCCCTATAAATAGAGGGACACCCCTTCCATTTGGGGGGATCCAAAAATTCTGAACACACGTTTGCTTGCTCCTCCTCTCCTCAGGTTTGCAACATCGCAGTGGGTTCGAGTGTCCTCGCGTCGTGCGACCCGCGTGCGCAACAGCGGTGTCTCCGCGACGTAGTTTCCCGGGCAACCCTCGTAGGTCCGCGTAGCCGTGCGAGGGTGCCACAAGTTCACTGTCTAGCCTCGTTGCTACGACAGTTTGCTTGCTCCTCCTCTCCTCAGGTTTGCAACATCGCAGCGGGTTCGAGTGTCCTCGCGTCGTGCGACCCGCGTGCGCGACTGCGGTGTCTCCGCGACGTAGTTTCCCGGGCAACCCTCGTAGGTCCGCGTAGCCGTGCGGGGGTGCCACAAGTTCACTGTCTAGCCTCGTTGCTACGACAAATATTAAGGATAAAAATTAACTTTGTGTTTTAAAAAATAATTTAACTGAAGGCTTTCTTCAATAAAGATCCATATTTCTTGAAACTTATCATGAAAAGACTGGTAATAGGTTTGGTGTGCAAAATTTGAACTACTGTGGAAAAACATCCCACATCCTGGTACCAAACTAAGCTAGCCCTCTCACACTTAAACAAAATATATACATCAAACCTCATGTCTTTTGATATGCTGAAGCTGAACTAATAAAAACGCGAACCTATTGATGAAATTAGGGCAGAATTGCTGAAGTGCACACTGTAAGCATCAGCTATGACTAATGAAATGCTGAAAAACGGCACCTTGCAGGTAAGCCCCCCATTTTGCAGGCGAACAGCGACTGCTGGAGCCCAGTTGCCAAACGCAGCAGTCAGCCCCTCCGGGTTGGTGTCAGTGATCCCGTCCACCGGTGGCTCTCCAACCTTGGACACAGCGAAGTATGCCAACACCTGGTTCGCATCCACCAACCCCTTGCTCTCGAACCACGGATCCAGCATCCCATTCTGGAAGAACACCAAATCTGCTCCAATATTAGCTCAGAGAGTTCCAAACACGCAGCGGCACCAAGAGATTTGGACAGTACAGGACGCGATAGCTAGCGATCATCATACCGCGCCACCGCGACTTCGGGGTGGCCTCGAGCACGCCGTCGAGGTCGTCGTTGCGGGTGCACACCAGAATGGGACCCGCGGGCGCGCTGTCGGGCACCTTCTCCCCGCGGCCCACCAGCACGTCCCCGCCAGGCGGTCCCATGCCCAGCAGCGCCTGCCCCACGCGCCCGCCGCCCACAACCACGGCCGGCTGCACCGCGGTTGCCATCGCCGCGGAGACCCTGAGAGCCCTAGAAGCGGCAGTCCTCAAGGAGAAAGCAAGGAGGAGGCGGCGGAGTGGTGGCAGCGGAGTGACGGCGGCGGGGACGGAGACGGCGGCTTTGAGGGCCATTTCGACGAGTTGGAAGGTGGCGAGGTGACGGCGTTTGTTTCAGGGATGATGGGTGCCGTTAGGCGTTAAACGGGAGCCATCGGATCCGTGGATGGGCTTATCTGCTTGGTTTGTGGTTGACGTGCGATGGGCCGTGCTAGGCTCAAAGACCTTGGATGGGCTTCCCTCCGTGACTTTTGGTTAGGAAATTTTCTGCAGAATACCACTTTGATATTGCCGGTCTTTCCGTATCATAATCCATACTTTTGTCGGAGTCAAATACAAATATGAATTGTTCGGCATACCAAGACAGACAGATGCTGGACCGCAGATACATCATGCAGGCACCACTCTGCATGCTTATTATGTGATCAAGAGGAGGAAACGGCCCCGGACATGTTGACGCGGTGCGTCTTCTCTCGCCAAATCTGGGTTCATGTCCTGTCTTCGGTGTAGGTAGGTCATTGGGCACCGACGCACGCGGATGATCTTGAGGAATGGTGGACCACGATCCCGTCAAGATGCTCGGCCAGCGCATCAAATGGGTAAATCTCCCTAATCGTCCTGACACTCTGACGGCTGTGGAAGCATCGGAACGACCGTGTGTTCAATAATGCCACACCAAGCATCGCAGGTCTCCTTATCGTTAGCCCTACTCATCGCGGTCAAGGATGAATCACAAGAATGGGCGAAGGCGGGAACTGCGCATTTGAATCGGCTGCTACCTAGCCATGAGTAGTCGCCCTTTGTCTCGCAGGTTGTAGGCGTGCCATGAGTTTTAGCGAGTTGCTACCATGTCCATAGCAAGCCTAGGTTAGTCGAGTTTCACTAAAGCAGTTGCTTTGATGTTACAATTTGAACCAAAACGTCCAACTCTAGCAGCACGGCCGCCAGCCCACCGCGGTCGGGGGTTCAGATCTGGGCGCAGTAATGGTGCATGAGCACAATGGGTGCTCGTGGTGGTGTGGTTCTGAGTAGGAGCACGGTATCCGGCAGTCGTTAGCGTCATGGGTCCGATTGTCCCATGGAAAGACGGGTTAGTGAGCAATTTGGCCTCGTTCTCTGTTGATCCACCTCCTTCTAGTGGCGTCGAAGGAGTGGCAACCACACGGCCAAAGCTCAAGGAACTCTGCCTTACCTTTGTTAGATGAAGATCGACTTGAAGACCTCCTTCGTCTGGCTTGAGTTAGCACAACCGTTGTTTCGGCTTTGGCGGATCTTCTTCTTTCTGTAGTCTCCTCCTCCCCCTCATTGTGGCTCTTTTTTTCTTTTCTGCTAATTTGCTGGTTGTACTTATCCTATCTTATGTTCTTTTTACTCCTTAATCGAATGAAAAACAGCGCTGACGTAGTTTCGTTAAAAAAAAATTGAACCAGAAGTGCAAATTGTAGACTTTGAGATATACAACACACGCATGTATTAATCAAAGCCAGTGGCTATAAGTACATGTACAGTGCAGCTGAAAACTCTTAACAACCTCCTACAATCTAGAAGAGGATGAGCACGAGTTACATAAGACTAGGACTGGGACATGGCTCGGTCAACACCCACCCCGCGTAGTCGAAGCATCATCGTCAGCGATGCAGAGACTGGATCTGAAATCCTCGAACAATGTCGTCGGTAGTCCCTTTGTCATGATATCAGCGAATTGGCGACCGGTGGGAATGTGCAGGACGCGTAGCTCACCAAGGGCGACCTTCTCGCGTACAAAATGGACGTCAAGCTCTATGTGTTTTGTCCGCCGATGATGCACCGGATTGGCGGCGAGGTAGACGGCCGACACGTTGTCACAGTAGCATAACGTGGCTTTGTCGACGACGCAGTGAAGCTCCGCGAGCAATTGCCGTAGCTAGCATGTCTCGGAGACGGCGTTGGCGACGGCGCGATATTCCGCCTCGGCGCTGGACCGGGAGACGGTGGGCTGTCTTTCGACGACCACAAGACGAGTGAGTCGCCAAGGAAGACGCAGTACCCGCTCGTAGAACGGCGTGTGTCGGGGCAGCCGGCCCAGTCCGCGTCGGAGTATGCGACAATGGCCGTTGAGGGGGAACCGGTGATGCGAAGACCATGCTGCATGGTGCCCTTGACGTAGTGGAGAAGGCGCTTGACGATGTTCCAATGCGCGTCCGTGGGTGCGTGCGTGCATATGGAGGCACACCTGCTGGACAGCGTACTGGAGATCGGGTTGAGTGAGCGTCAGGTATTGAAGACCACCGGCGATGCTGCGGTAGAACGATGGATCCGACGCCGGCGTGCCATCAATGGATGATAGCTTGGCTTTGGTGTCAACAGGGGTGGAGCACGGGTGACAGTTTGTCATGCTGGTACGCTCCAGGAGCTTGGCGGCGTACTTGCGTTGCTGAAGAAAGAAACCGGTGGGAGTACGCCGCACCTGCACGCCAAGGAAGAAAGCCAGCTGGCCGAGATCCTTCATGGCAAATTCGCGGTGAAGATTGTCGATGATGGAGCGAAGGAAAGCGTCGGAGGAGGCCGTTAGCACTATGTCGTCCACATAGAGGAGAAGGTACGCCATATCGGATCCACGGCGAAGCACAAACAGCGACAAATCCGAACGAGTGGCGACAAACCCGAGGGAAACGAGGTGGCCGGCGAAACGCTGGTACCAGGCCTGTGGTGCCTGCTTCAGCCCATACAGAGAACGGGAGAGAAGGCACACATAGTCCAGGTGATCGGCGTCAACGAATCCGGCCGGCTGCTGACAGTAGACGCGCTCCGCGAGGTGACCATGAAGAAAGGCGTTGGTGACGTCCAGCTGGTGCACGGGCCAATGGCGGGACGCAGTGAGGTGGAGCATAGTGCGGATGGTGCCGGGCTTGACGACGGGAGCAAACGTCTCGGCAAAATCAACGCCTGGGCGCTGGGTAAAACCGCACACCACCCAGCGTGCCTTATACCTGTCGAGGGAGCCGTCCGAGTGGAGTTTATGGTGGAAGATCCATTTGCCGGTGACGAGGTGAGCTCCGCGCGGGCGGGGAACGAGCGTCCAAGTCCGGTTCGCCTGAAGAGCGGTGAACTCAGTGCGCATGGCGTCGAGCCAGTTAGGATCGTGAAGGGCCGCTCGAACGGAGGAGGGCACCAGAGAGGGCGTCGTAGAGGCGACATGAGCGTCGTGGTAGCGCCGATTGGGCTGTCGGATCCCATCCTTGGCACGCGTAATCATGGGGTGCGTGGCGGCGCCTAGAACCAGACGAGCACGCTTGCACGGCGGGCCGGGCGCAGGGGCTGCCATGGCAGGCGAATCGGCTGGCGTGGCAGCCGCAGCAGGAGAGCCTGCCATGGCAGGCGAAGGTGGTGCCATGGCAGCCGAGCCGGTGGTGGCGGCAGAGGGCACTGCCATGGCAACACGAGTGGCCGGAAGAGGCTACCGTCGGCGACCGCGGGTAGGGTGCGCGGTAGGGACCACCGGGGCAAGGCCGGAGACTGGCGGCAGGGCCGGCGGCGGCAAGGAGGGTGGTGACGACGCCGCGGGTACCTGAAACGGAAAGAGTGTCTCGTCAAACACGACATGGCGAGAGGTTAGCACGTGATTAGAGACGGGATCGAAGCACCGGTAGCCGCGAGTGTTGGTAGGGTAGCCGAGGAAGATGCAGGGAATGGATCGGACGGCGAGCTTGTGTTGGGATGTGGCTAAGGTATTGGGGTAGCACCGACACCCAAAAATACGTAGGTGATCGTAGGTAGGAGCGATGCCGTATAAGAGGAAGTGGGGTGTGTGATTGCCTCGGGCACGGGTGGGGCGGATATTTAGGAGATAGGTGGTGGTGGCGAGGGCGTCAGGCCAGAAACGCGGGGGAACGGCAGCGTGGAAGAGAAGAGTGCGGACGCCGTCGTTGATGGTGCGGATCGCGCGCTCAGCACAACCGTTCTGTTGCGACGTGTACGGGCAGGTAAGGCGGAGGACGATGCCGTGGTGGGAGAAGGAGCGAGCCTAGAGATTATTGAACTCACGACCGTTGTCGGTTTGGAGCTGCATGATGGAGAGGTGGAATTGGGTCCGGACGAACGCATGGAAATTAGCGAGGGTGGAAAAGACGTCAGATTTGTTGCGCAAGGGAAACGTCCAGATAAAATGAGAATAATCATCAAGTATAATGAGGAAATATTTGAAACCTGAATTGCTAACAATGGGGGACGTCCATACATCGCAGTGTACCAATTGAAACGGAAAAAAAGCAATAGAGGATGAAGCCGCAAATGGCTGACGAACATGTTTGCCTAATTGACAGCCAGAGCAAAGGTGTTCAGCAGATGGAGTACATGCAAAGGAAAAATCTCGAAGGATCGTGGAAAGGGTGGCATGGCCAGGGTGCCCGAGGCGTGCATGCCAGACGTCGACGGAGGCGGCAAGGCTGAAGGCAGCGGCGGCGGCGCGAGTGGGTGGCCGGAGTGGGTACAAGTCGCCGATGCTGTCACATCGGAGAAGTACCGTCCTGGAGCGAAGATCCTTAACAGAAAATCCAAAAGGGTCAAACTCGATGGAGATGGAATTATCACGAGTAAGCTTGTGAACAGAAATAAGATTCTTAACGAGAGACGGTGAGACGAGTATGTTGCGAAGGTGAAGGGGGTGGGAAGTGGTGGGAACGGCAAGATCGCTGGTGTGAGAGATAGGCATGGTGGCGCCGTTGCCGACGACAATGCGGGAGGAGGAAGTGTAGGGATGGAGGGAGGAGAGAGTACCAGGGATGGCCGCCATGTGGGAAGTCGCGCCAGTGTCGAGGAACCAGTCCCCGCCGACGGCCGTGTCGTGGCCACTGTGGACGAAGGCAGGGGCGTAGGCCGAATCCCAGGTGGACGGCGCGGGCGCGTACTGCGGCACCGGGTAGTAGGCACCGGAAGGCGCGATCTGCGCGTTGTACGCGGCGGGCGTGGTGGGCGCCGGTGGAGGGCCGCCGGGGTGCGGTCCGAGGAGACCCGTGCCGGGACGCTACGGGGGCAGGGCCCAGGCATGGACGAGGCCGGTCCATGGTGCAGCGGGCGCCGGAGCGAGCTGCTGGTGCTGCGGGGGACGCGGCTGGTTGCCGCCGTTGCCACCGCCGTCACCGCCGCGTCCGCCATTGGTGTTGTGTCACGCCCTGATTTTCTAACTTTGAATCTTAGCATGAAACCCTGCATGTTAGGCATAACATAAATCATCGACTGCGTCTCACCCTTAACCCCACCTCTCTCGTAACCTTCCGATTTAAACCCTAACCCGGGAATCTATCTCATCTCTTCACCCGAGCGATATCCCGTGATACACTCGCGGCACCCCACCACCAAATGTTCCCGGGTATCATGACGAGATCCCGGAGGTATCCCTACCCACCTCCCTACCTTGCCACGCTCCGGAACCCTAGTCTCGACCCTTGATACCCCCTCCATCCTAATTAACCTTTTTCTTCCTAAAACCCTAATCGCGAAGTCTACTACTTCGCGAACTCTCCAAAAATCCTGAGTAAAATCGTGAAGTACTCTAATAATACCTCTAGCCAAAATACAGCATAAAATATAAGTGACCAATGTAAAAATATTAAGATATAAAAATATTAATTCTTAAGATAATAATGGGCGTTGTACTGCAACCCCTATAAACATCCCTCAGAAAGTTCCGATGAAATTATACAATAATCCCCACATCTCTAGGAGCCCCAATACATAAAATCTTGCGTGGGTCATGTGTAGAAATCAAGAGAGGCAAGCACCGAGCGCCTTACCCCGAATGACCTATCGCATGAAATCGCAATAAATTTTCTCTGTCAAAGCTGCTAACTCTTACTGAGGAGTCACCACACTCTGCCCTCACCCTTCCCATCCCATTAACTCTCGCTGGTAGCTCACGTTTCACTCTCCACAATTGAAAGTTGGGACGTGTCACAACCTGGCAATCAAAGTGTGCCCTGTACGGTGTACCGTTTGATGCCAAATTTTGCAGAGCCCACGATCCAGCCTCCATAACCTTCGTTGACGTGTTCATGCGCGACGAATCACCTCGGGACATGCTATGGCATGATCATGCCGCTCTGGACGCGCTCTGGACGCGTCCAGTCAAGCCACAGCGTGCACTCGCTGCTTTCCTCGCCGCACGGGCCGTCGTCGAGGCTCATCCGAGCAGCAGTGGCGCCTCAGGCGACCCCCCTTCACCCCCTGTTGACTTGTCCTCGTCCCTGCTCCAGCTCCAGTCGCCATTAATCTCCCCGCCGAGCTATCCCATCGCCAGCTTGTAGAAGAGCAGCGGCCACCACGTGCATCAGCTCGCCGCCGGCCTATAAAAGGAGCCCGAACACCCTCCCCTCCACCAGAGCAGCAACTCGACTCTCCTCCTTAGCTCCAGCTCTTCCCAAGCTCCACCCGAGCTCACACCTCGCCGAGCAAACACCGCCTCCACCTTGAACACCCGAGCGCCCCTCTCCCTTTCCCGAGCTGGGCGCCGCCACCTTCTCCAGCCGAGCGCCGCGCTGAGCTCCGCCGCCGCCGTAGCTAACCGCCGCCAGCACCAGCTTAGCTACCGCCTACCGGAACCAACTGCCCCAACGCCCTAGCTTTCGGACATCCCCAACCGCCGCCGCCGCAACGCCCCTGTCCGAGTAACCAACGCCCGGTCGGGTTCACACGCCCGCGTGGAAGCCGCGGTAAGCAGAGTAAGTGGGCCAAGCGGGCTGAGCAGCCCACTTGGCCGAGTTAGCCCGCCTTTCTAGTGCTGCGCTCGCGCCTTTTCTCCTTTCCGTTTTCTTTGTAGGGGAGGCGTAAAGCATGAATCAACAGAAGGCGCATTCCAGCCGGTTTTCCCTGTTTATTTAAATCCTTAAAACCCTGCGCCTCCGGTTCATTAGGTTTTTGACCGGTTCTCCCAAATATAATTCCGGTTCTGGAATCACCAGAAACTCCTCAAACTTTTATCTCTACAAAATTTTGAAGTTTGAATTTGTATTAAAGCCCTAGCAATAGGGATCGAGTTTAGGGCATCGTTTTTATTTTCTTTAAATCCACCTATACGCTATATGTGTAATTTCTGAAGGAATCAAAGTAGATACTCTATACCACCAGTGTATTAAGACGTCCCTAACACCCATGAATTCATAAAAGGAATGGTTTGAACCCGTAGCCCTAATGACACGATTTTTACTGCCCGAGTAAAGGAAACGTCATTTTATGTGATAATTTTGCATATACCTATCGCTAAAGTTATTTTCTGCCCCCATAAACCTAAGATATGAAATCTTGAGGTCAAAACTTTAACCTAACCCCAGGTATACGCATCCTATTCTTAATCACCGTCCGAAACCCAAAAACCCTAACTCGATTGTTTCTGGGCAAACACCTCCCTGAGATCACCTGACCATCCGCGATTTATTTTGGTCATGCATATTGTTTGATTTTCTTGAAGTATTTGGATTGTTGCTTATTCGTTGTTCCTTTTGACACGTAGTTCGCGGAGTGAAATACGTGCGTCAGAACGAACCGGGATCACCCCCACATCAGGAACAGGAGCAGGAACTACCAGGCAAGCAATTTCCCGTCTTGTCCGTTTTGAATCCTATATTTGTGAAGTATATTTATTTTGACTTCGAAACATGCATGCTATGTTTATAAATAATATTTTATGTAGAATTAGCTATATCCGATAGATGCATTCGGACTAGGGTCGAACATCCGATTTCTTGTAACCCTAGTGATCCGTCGGTTGGTTTCAAACCGATGACATACCAAGGTTATAGGCAGTAGCCATTGCTTAGCCCCGCTATAGTTAAAACTAAAATTTTGTTCGAATGATTCAAACCTTCGGGTACGGGAAATCAAAACCCGCGGATAGCGTATGTTATCCGCGGTGAGTTTTAAAAGAAATGTTACCAAAACCCAAAATGAAGTTGGAGATGGTTTTGATTCGGGTAGGAAGGTAAGGTGGTTTGAAGGGAGACTGGTGATTGATGGTAAACTGGAGTCCTACTCGAATCAGATAAGGACCGAGCCCCAGTGCCGCTAAACTAGTTCCCCCACCGTACGTCTACATGTCCTTTATGGGAAGGACTTGACTCGGTAACCCGCTTAATAATAGCGTTCGGACCCGTAGGAAGTAAGGAGGAAGTGCTAGGTAGGACATGGATCCCTAGAGAATTCCCACGGCGCTACATGGGTCGAGATTCTTAGTGAGCTCCATTTAGGCGTGGGTGAAGATTCGACACAAAGATGAGCGTTTCTCCGGATTGTGGTGTCAGGCTGCCTGGGCACAATCGGAGTTAGGGTAAGTCTCATTTAGCGGGTCCGGCCCTAATATTAACACAGGCGAAGGGTTTCGTTGTATTATCCCTGCCAATATACCTCATCAGGTGTATTAGTTAGTACTCGGTATTAAAGGGATTATTACATCTTGTGGGTAAAGCCGTACAACCTCTGCAGAGTGTTAAAAACTATTCGAATAGCCGCGTCCTCGGTTATGGACATGAACTGGCACAGCCACACCCCGGTTAGACTAAGTTTCGCTTGCAAAAGATTGGGCATTGGGATTAAGGACGTGGGCATGACGTGTCCATAGTTGGACAATTTTAGGCCACGTGTCGGTGGTAAGGAAATTGCCGAAGTAGAGAAATTCGCCGTATTGCCTGAGGTGGATGGAATACGGTCTAGTGATGGAAACCTAGTTATCGGATATGTGGAAACTACCGTCCGATGGAGGGTGCCATGGGCGGTGAGTGGAACTATCGGTAATAGGTTATGAGATGATTAGCGGTGTTTACCGCAAGAGATAAGATAAGATGAGATGAGATGGAATGTGGCGAAATGCCACTTGATTTCCTATTAGTTTTTCCAAAACTGCTTTTACAATCTACTATTCAGTATTTCCAATTCAGAACTTACATTTTCGCACAACCATCAACATAGGTTAGAGCTGCCCCTTGAGATATTCCTGCATGAAATATAGCTGTTTAATCCCCCTTCGGGGATTGCTTGCGAGTACATTCAATGTACTCACCTGGCTTGTTGATTTGGCCAGAGGACGAAGAAGACTTCGACTTCGAAGAGGGTGACAGCGAATTCGAGAGTTAGGGCGTTTTCCCCAGTCAGCTGCCTGTTGGTTTGGCATGATGATGGGTTATCCACTACGCTATGTTTTATTTCCGCTGCTGTTTTTATTCGGCCAATAGGCCATGTGTTGAACCTCGACCATAAGGGTCTATCCGTGTAATAAGAATCCGGTATTGTATGTGTATGCTATCAAGTGTTTGTGCGTACTGGCTACTGATCCAGAGACCAGTACAGTAATCACAAAGGATGTGTCCGGCCTTAAAACCGGGCTCGCCACATGTTGCGGCGCCGCTTGCGGTTGCCGCCGTTTGGAGAGCCAGACTGCAGAGGCTGGGGAGGCGGAGCGGGCTGCTTGGGCGTCGTGCCAGCGAGCAGAGCGAATGAAGCCTCCATCTTGGCGGTGTGTGCCATACGGTGTTCTTCCAGCTTGAGGTAGTTGGTAGCGCGCGCGAACGTCGGATTCTCGAGTAGGGAGAGGTTGGAGGCGGCCTGCCCGAAGTCGCGGTTGAGGCCACGCATCATGTTGGAGAGCAGCCCTTGGTCGGTGACGGGAGCGCCGACCTCGCGCATCTCGTCGGCGAGCACTTTCAGGCGGGTGCAGTAGTCGACGACGCCCATGGATCCCTGGTAGAGACCATATAACTCATGAGAGAGAAGAGTGGCGCGCTACAGCTGGTTGTCGTGGAAGAGCCCGGTGACCGTCGTCCATGCCGTGAAGGCGGAGTGATCCTGGCGGATGATCATACGGAGGATGACGGAATCGATGGTGCACCACTCGGTGTCGGAGAACTTTGCACGGACGTCGATGTGATCGATCAGACCGTACTGACGGAAGAGAAGCCGGAAGAAGACATGCCAGATGGTGAAGTTGGCCTGGTCGATGTCGAGGACGACTGGGACGAAGCCGTTGATATGAAGGCCACGGATCTCGGCGAGGGAGGCGCGGTCGGGCGCGGCATCGACGTCGGCGAACAGGTTCGTGTGGACGGAGGAGCCGGAGCTGGCCATCGCGTGCGACGGAGAGAAAGGAGCGGAAGCAATGGAGTGGATCGTTACAAAACTGATACCATGTAGACTTTGAGAGATACAACACACGCATGTATTAATCAAAGCCAGTGGCTATAAGTACATGTACAGCGCAGCTGATAACTCTAACAACCTCCTACAATCTAGAAGAGGATGAGCACAAGTTACATAAGACTAGGACTGGGACATGGCTCGGTCAACACAAATGTCTTCTTCAAGCTCAGTGGAATCTTGTTCTGCCTATTCTGTAGTATAACTTGAGGTTCCTCGGTATCACTGTCTTGAATAATTATTTGCATTAACGTGTTGCTTCATCTTGCATTCCTGTTTATGTCTAGGAACCCATGCTTCTTTGCACTTAAAGCATAAACCATATGCTTTAGCATTTTCAAATGCTTGATTAAAAACATGTCGATGTTGAGGTTGTTGTGGAGGTGTTACTTGTTTAGGCCCTTGGATGATAAGTATACGTTTTGCAGGGTTGGTAGCCTTGTTGAAATTGCCCTTTCTTCAGATACTGAAGGCGCCTCAACTAGTTTTGCTGGTGGCTCGGTCATCTCCGGAAAAGTACAGATCTGAGAAGGCATTTTACAAGATGTTGTGTACTAACTCAACCTTCAGATCTACACGATTCCCACTCACTTAATACCCTCAAATCTCTACTTGAATCAACACGGATCTGGAATTCTAATGGAGAACAACAGTCTCCCAACCCTCACTGAGATGGGCTCTCAAGAGCAAATCGACGGCCAATGACGGTGTTGGTTCTGACACCTTTTGTTAGAAACTGAACGATTCGTAGCCTAACAAGAGATGGACAAAACAAAAGCACAAATAATTCGAGCTGTTTTTCGTTATGCTTTTGGTTTAATACTTAGTTTCTCTCTAGCGGCTGGGGCTAACCAAGGGATCAAAAGTGGGAGCTTATGCTCCAGTGCATTTCTTAAAAATTAGCTGAAAAAATAAAAGTGCAACAAGAGGGTAAAAGGCGCTAGCATGCAAAATATTACACAAAACTCTTTTCTAAGGTGAATCCTCATGTGAGAATTGCCCCGTAACCGTCGGATGTTGATTTCACAAATCTCAAAGCATGATCGGGTAGTGGTCGAGTCCGTCCCCATGTGAGGATTGACCCTACTAGTTTTGCAGGACCATCGGATCCTTATGGTAAGCTCAAGTGATGAGGGCATGATCTCTATGACGCAATCAATGCTATAGCCACTGTCACTACTACTTCCACTACGTCATCTACATCATATGTTGATGAAGTCAAGTTCCAAGCACAAGGCAAGAGTGGAAGGAGTGATGATACTTAGAGCAGCAAGATGAAAGTCAAGCATGGGGGAATGGTAGCAAGTATGCAAGATTCAATGCAAGTGAGGACTTCATGACTTTGAAGTCACCATAAATACAAGGAAGAAAACTTGGTTGAAGCCAATCTCATTATGTTTCGGACAAGAAAGGACCACCCTATTGGGTGCAGCTAGACTTGAGCTAGGGTGTTGCACCACCTCATGTTAATTGGACCCAAGACCATGTAAGAAGAGTCTAGCGAGACTTAGGCAATTAGAGTTAGAGTTGTAGAGGAGGAAGACTCATAATAGGTTTCGGCCACCTCCTCCCAAGGCTGGCCGAACACCCCCTCCTCCTTATATACCATGTTGCGCCTCCCTAGAGACTTGGGTTTCGTTGAGTTTAGGTTTAGCCATTGTGCAAGCTATCTGGTCCTCCAGTTATATCAGACGACCACCTGTCAAGACTACCATCCAAATCCCACCTTGAAACTTGAAAATTTTTGTGCTTCACTCCTACTTGCAATTTTAGATTGCCTTATATCATATTCTTGTTTATTCTTCGATTGCTTGTAGGAACAGACCATCGTGATCAAGTTGGCCGTGCTTCTGGCATCGTCAATAACCCTCCGGAGTCAGTGTAATGATTGTTAAGGCGCATCATCATCGTACGATGTAGTCAGATCATCAAAGTCGTCTCCACCAAATCAATCATGTGTTTCTCTTCGAAAGATCGGTACACTCATAGTGCTATCAAGTGGTATAAGAGCAAATTAGGTTGCTCTCTGAGAATTTTTCAATCTATCCGTAGTAGTAGATTGCATCTTTTATCTATTTTCCACTTTTGCCGAAAATAAATAAATAGGGTCAGTTCATCCTTTGTCCAAACCAATCTGAGCATCGCAATTTTCAATTTGCTATTTGCATTGTTGAACTTTTGCTGCATTAATCATGTCGAGTTGCTGGTCTAGGTTGGTTTGTAGTCAAAAAAAATTCTACTAGATCAAACCTCTTTTGTAGTTTTCTAGTTCCTGTTGTAGAGAATATAAAAAGTTGTTGCCTCGGCAAGGTTTTGGCTCTAAAACCCGCCGCGACAGCCCCTGCCACCATCCACTACTGCTGCAACTCCACCTCATCTGCTGCCACACGCCCACCCATCTGCTATCGCACGTGCGAAATGCCCTACCGTGCTCTTGTCATGACTCTGCCATGGCAAAGGAAGCCACTGTCCTGCGCTGCCACTACGAGAATTGCTACCACTGCCGTTGATCTTGTTAACGTGGCTTGAAGAAATATAATAGAAGAAGAAATCTGATTGCATCTTCACTCTGACAGAGTCAATCTGAACCCATGAGGGATTTGGACAAGGTCAGGAAAAGGAAAAGGAAAGTTGAGTTTGAAAAGGATTTGAAGTGCTTCAAATTTGGGCACTCTTTCAAAGAGCAAGAGGAGGCTTTGTTTGGCTTTGCCGTGGTCTCCACGACCTATGAGGAAGTCACTGAGGTAGAGTCCACACAGAAATTGGAGAGGAAAGCCAAGAGAATTCAATTCGGACTCGAATCTTCAAATTTGAGCCAAGATGGCCTCGAAAATTCAAAGTGCCTAGAAAGTTCTAAAAATATTCTAGAAAATTAGAAATAATTTAGAGAGTCTACGGTTAAATTTCAGCTCAATCCAATTAGTGGTTTGGAAGAAATCACTGCCCAAAGTTTCGGGTGACCCTCGACATACCCCTAGAAATTATCTGCCCTCAACTGAGACATATTTTCTTCTTTTTTGCTATCTCTTAATTCATTTGGTATTTTTATGAGATTCAAAAATATTAAATTTGTTTAGAAAAGGCATAAGAAGTCACACAGAAGGCCACTGAAAATAATCTCAGAAATTTACTATTTTCTTTTCAACTCCTTTGCTTCCTTTGATTTAGTATCTAGGCTTAGGATAATTTTGCTTGTTTTAGTCTAAATTCAGCAACTAGGACTAGTACTTTTGAGTATATTTTCAGCTTGCATTGCTAGATTATTAATTTGATGAACTTTTGCTACTCACTTGGCAATCATTTTACTTAATCTTCCAAGAACCTTTGTAACCATTGGTTGTCAGGCACTACCTATTTGCTTGGTAAGAACATGTATGAATTTATTATATGCTTGAGTGTAGAGACTTGCCACCACATCCTAGTAGTTGGTAGGAACATTATATATGTAATTTTGTTTCTTGTCTTCCACTAACAATGGCAAGTTCTCGAGATGGAGATCGTGATGATGGGATCATCTCCCTTTGCTCACAAGAGATGTGCGAAGAACTCAACAAGTTGGTGTACGAGCGTATGGGAGCATTGGAGGCCACCCATGATAACACCAACACAAGACTTAAATGTCTAGAGTCGAGCCATATGGAGCTCAAGGTGTCACAAGAGGAGAGGAATGCCAAGCTAGATGCCATCTTGGCACGGATCGATGAGGTAGGTCGACCCCAACCACCTCCTATAGCTGCTCCAACCACGGCTGTCCCGGTGCTACTACGACTCCCCTTTAGTGACCGAGCTCAGCAGGTTGCCATTGATGCATCCACTGCCACCAATGCCACCGGACAACACCACACCGACACAGGAGCCTCAGGTGTTACTAAAACGTAGAACCATGATGAGCACTATGACGCCTATGACGGCACCTCTGAGGATGAAGAGGTGGTCAACTATGACAACGACCGCCAACACCGATAATATCGCTTCAACCGACATGGTATGGCACCACAATATGTGATACAAGACCATGATGAGTTTGCTAAAATTAAATTCGTAATGCCTCCATTTGATGGTAAATACGACCCTGATTCTTATCTTACATGGGAATTAAGAGTAGGGCAAATTTTGCATATCATGGATATCCTGACGATAGGAGACTTAGAGCTACTACATGTGAATTTATAGATTTTGCTTCAGTTTGGTGGACAGAACATTGTAGATTAACATCCTAATAACATACGTACTACTTGGGATGCTTTAAAACTGATCATGAGACATAGGTTTATTCCTTCGTGTTGTGCGTGTGATCCGCTTAGTAAATTACAATGTTTAAGACAAGATATGTGTTGAAGGTTACTATCAAGAGCTACAAACTAGTTTAATTCATTGTGGGTTAGTTGAAACTGAAGATGCTATGATGGATAGGTTTTTAGGTGGTTTGAATCATAATATTCAGAATATTTTGGACTACAGATAATAATTCTAGCATACAATTATTCCATCTTACTTACAAAGCTGAAAGAAAAGTGCATGATCGACAACTGAAGGCGAGGAATAACTTTTCTGCAGGTTGTAATGCTCCATGTGAGAGATCATCTAGCCTCTAAGTGTTGTTTTGATAATTGATGACAATACTTATCGACTAACGCTTTCCATGAGATTGGATATGGAGTTATGTCTATAGGTGATGCATGGAGAACATTGCATAGATTCAGAAAGAATGCCATCAATCAAAGATATGCATCAAATGCCAAATCTCAAAAGGAAGATAAGGGTGACCATGGTGCAAATCCAAGGATGGATTGAATATGGTCAACACATGAGCATGAAGAGTATGAGAGGGATTCAAGAAGAATTCCGTCAAAGACAAAAGTCATCGGTTGATCAAGATACAAGTCCAAGGAGTGGACTTAAAGGGTCAATGCATGAGCAAAAGGAATATGTCATTTGAGATAGTATGATCAAGTGACTATGGTAAGATATTCCTATATTGCTTCTTATGAACTAATCCATGATATCTCTATGTGAAAGAGTATGTTTGTGGGTTAGGTGCTATTCATGGGCATGAAATGAAGAGTCAAGCTCATGGAGTCCATTAGAAGATGACATCAAGACGATAGTCATCAAGATGACAAGAGCAAGTTCCAAGATATGGTCTACGAGAAAATATGAGTTTGGAAGCTTGCGGTCCATCTAGTGAAGATGGACAAGTGAAGATGTATGCAAAGAGAAAGTCTCCCGCAAGGATTTTAGGGGAGCTACATGCAAGACTCCAAGAGACAAGCATGATTGAGATGCTTTCTGGCTTGGAGCAAGGATGGCGGTCGTCATCGAGCTCAAGAGGAAAGCGCAGGGCAAAAGTATGCCTAGCTAAGGTTTTCTATTTTACCAGTCTCTAGGTGCTTGGAGAAAGACCGGATTGTAGGATAGATAGTCATACTATTAAGAGGGGGCTATCGGATGATTAGCTTGTCCACGTCGTGTGTCGAGTGCTCAAGTCTTTACATGTGTTGCATTTCATCGCATTGGTTTTTGTGTTGCAAGTGCTAGAGCTTTGAGTTCTAGCGTGTTCGGAGATTCCGAGATGTGAGTACTCAAAGGCTTCAGACCTAGTTTGATTTCGTGTGAGTTTTGCCCTTGACTTTATGTCTCGACGTGAGGTTGCTCCTTGACCTTTGTAGTCGAAGTGTTAGACCTAGGTTCGCGGACTCCGGAAAGTCGATTTCCGGAGTGTATTGACTAAGGTGAAAGTCCTTGAGTCCAGGCTTGCTTGGGTTTTGTGTTCCTTGGGGAAAGTTGCAAGAAACCAAGGGTCTCTCGGCCAGACTGGCCGAGGCGGTTTAAACCAGCCTCAGTGAGCGGTTTGACCGGCCTCGGGGACCTGACAAGTGGTCTGACCTGTCCCAGAGGGCGGTCTGACTGAGCCATGTCAGGCAAGCTGTGTTGGCCTCTTTTCTTTGGGGCTTCGGAAGTTCTGATGAGAATATCGGATGTTCCGATGATGTCGGATGCTCCGGTCATGATTTTCTGGATACTCCGATACTCCCAGAAGTTCCGAAGTCGCTCATGTTTTGAATGCTCTAGAAAAATCGAAGTATCCGACTTTGGATCGGAAGGTCTGATGTGGTCTTCGTTCAGTGAGATCAAACGGTCGATTTTTGGACCGTTAGTTGCGAGCGGTTTAAACTGACCACACAGTTAGCTTTCTCCAATGGCTCTATTTTGTGGCTTTGGGTATTTATACCCCCTTTGGCTGGTTGGGGAACTATGTTGTTGCATCCAAACTTCATTCTTGAGCATCTCCAGTAGCTTCCTCCCTCTTAAAGCCTCTAGTGTGCATGTGTTGCCATTTGTGAGGTGTGAGGGAAGCCTTTATGCATAAGTTGCACAAGGTGTGTGCATAAGTTGCATTGTTTGAGCACTCGGTGTCGATCGTATTCGAGCAAGAGTCTGAGAGTCTTTTACTCTTGGAGGCCACCGACTCCTAGACAGCTTGGTGGTAGTGGCTCGGTGATCTCCTCAAGAAGCTTATGAGGAGGCCCGAGAGATTGTGAAGTGGTTGTGGAGCTCGTCATCTCCGAAAGTGGAGGAAAGAGCTAATCATAGTTATCGGGGAGACTCTGAAGAGTCCTGAAGAAGAAGCGGCTTGAAAGAGAGCCCACTTTTGATCAAGCGTGATCGGGTCCTCAAATGGAGACATAGGATATCGGTGGATATCTGAACTCTGGGTCATACATCGTTTGTCTTTTGTCTTCTTTACATATCATATTTCATACTTGTAATAGATTACTTATATATCTCTTATAGAAGTTGGATTGCTTGCTTGTCATCCTAAGTTTACAAACCTTGATATATTTACATAGGGTGTTTATACTCATATGAAAGACTAGCATATTAGGATTTGAGCTTGTGAGAATCCGATTAGTATAATTCCGTATTAGGATTAAGCTAAATTCTTAAGTGATTTTTAAAGGCCTATTCACCCCCTCTAGGTGACATCTTAGTCATTAAGATCCTTTCACCATGGACACTTAGCATCCCTGTTGCCTCGTCCACACATACTAGTGCCCCAACCACCTCCAACAACAAGGGAAGTTCCTTTTCTTCAATTTTAGCAAAGAGTGCACGACGAAAAGTACACCACCAGCTCCAGCGCAGAGTTCTTCTTCTTCCATTGCTTTCACGGAAAGGATGAAGGATACACTATGTCATCGCTGCAAGGGTTATGGCCACATGCAGAGAGAATGTACAAGTAAGCGACTGCTAATCATACATGAAGATGGTGAATGTGATTCCGCTAGTGACTTGGACGAGGAGACGTGTGCTCTAATTGCTAAACAAGAACAAGGTGACCCCAATTTAGATAAAGACATGGAGCTAATAGGAGCTGAAGATGCCGACAAGTATTTGAGCTTAATTGCATAGCGGGTACTTAGTGTGAAAATGAGCCATGCCAGCAAAATCAGCGGCATAATATGTTCCATGCCAAAGGGTTGTTAAAGAGCATATTGTTTGAATCATCATTAATAGGGAAGTCGCAATAATTAAGCTAGCACGAATATGGTGGAGAAGCTCGCCATCACCACCATGCCGCACCCCCACCTCTATTACATTCAGTGGTTCAATAACAATGGTAAGCTTAAGGTAACAGAAATGGTGAGAGTACATTTTGCTATTGGCACCTATGCTGATTTTGTTGATTGAGATGTTGTGCCTATGCAAGCATGTATTTTGTTACTCAATAGGCCATAGCAATATGATAGAGATGTATATGTCATGGTAGAAATAATCAATACTCTCTTGTGCATAAGAGAAAGAAAATTAGCCTATCACCTATGACTTCTGAACACATTGTGAAAGATGATCTTGCTAGAGCTAGTAGAGTTAAAAATGAGGAGCAACCTAAGGGTACAAATCAGATTATAGCTAGTGAGTTTGAGCCACATAAGAGTAAATCCAAACTTAAACTAAAGAATGCTAATAAAATAAAATTAAAAAGTGCATGTTTGCTTGAATGATAGTCATGAGCTTTTGGATACTTCATGAAATGTCAATACACCATTATTTATTGATTTGGTCATACCTCCTAATAATATGAACTGCTCTATATCGTGTGACCAAATAAATAAGTTATTTGATTATTTTTGTGCATTATGTGATACAACCGATTTACCTCCAATTTTAGATGCACAAAGTGATGATATAAATGTTATCAATTCTAGAATTCATGGTTGGAATGTGCTATGTGATATGGCTGATGAGTTAATATATGTTTTGGGCACTCAATAATATGAAACAAATGATATGGTTGCTAATTTGAGATAAAAATATGTGCAAGTGCTTGTTCTTTTTTATGTGACCTCCAATATAAGAGATAAAATTGTGCAAAATAGCTTGCTGCATAGTTGTTTATTTTAGCATATTGTAACTAGTAATTTGAAAATTAAATCTTATTTGTCTATGTTGGGATGGTTTAAGAAAATGTATTACAAAAATCTAGTTCTATCTATCAACGCTTCACTTATATTTGCAAATTTGGTTGCCACGCTTGATGTTTGAGAATTTTTCAATTACCCAATTATATGATATATTCTACTCTGCTGGGTAATGGTTTGAATTATTACTATGTGCTAACCATTGCTAATCCACTACAAAAAGGATATGCTTTATATATATATATATGTATGTATGTATGTACATGTTGTTTTCTTTGTTAATTGGTTTTTAGGTTAACAAAAGCTGGTGATGACTTTGTTTTTAAGAAAGGGAGGATAATGAGGACATAACCCCTATAGATGTAGCCACTACTATACTATTTCCACTACGTCCTCTACATCATTTGTGGATTAAGTCAAGTTCCAAGCACAAGGCAAGAGTGGAATGAGTAATAATACTTGGAGCAGCAAGATGAAGGTCAAGTATGGAGGGAATGGAAGCAAACATGCAAGAACTAATACACGTGAGGACTTTAGGACTTTGAAGCCACCATAAATACAAAGAAAAAGACTTGGCCGAACCCACACTCATTATGTTTCGGCCAAGAGAAGACCACCCTCTTGGGTGTAGTTGGACTTAAGCTAGGGTGTTGCACCACCTCATGTTAATTGGGCCCAGGGCCATGTAAGAAGAATTCAACAAGAATTAGACAATTAGTGTTGAAGTTGTAAAGGAGGAGTCCTAGTAGGCTTTAGCCACCTCCTCCCGAGGCTGGCTGAACACCCCCATCCTCCTTATATACCCCTATTGTGCCTTGCTAGATACTTGGGTTTCGTCGAATTTAGGTTTAGCCATTGTGCAAGCTATCTAGTTCTTCAGTTTTATCAGACGACCACCTGTTAGGACTATTGTTCAAATCCCACCTTGATATTTAAATATTTCCGTGCTTCAATCCTACTTACAATTTTAGATTGTCTTATATCATACTTGTAATTTTAGATTGTCTTATATCATATTCTTGATTGCTTACAGGAAATAGATCATCGTGATCAGGTTGGCCGTACTTTCGGCATCATCAGTAACCCTCTAGAGTTGGTTTAGCGATTGCTAAGACGCATCGTTGTCCTATTGTGTAGTTAGATCGTTAAAATCGTCTTCACCAAATTGATCATATGTTTTTCTTTGAAAGATCAGGACATCTATAATACTATCATCAAAGATAGCTTTTATGAGTCAGCCTTGCATTTCAGAGACGTTGGCTTCAAGCTATTGATTTGACTACTTCACCTCATGCTCCAAGAAATGTACAATTGTTTAGAGTTCTTCAGGTTCGCAACTTCACTACCTGACATAGTGGTGTAATAAAAAGTGCCAAATCATCTACAAACTCAGAGTTTCAAATGCTTCATATGTTTTTAGCGAAAGTACAAAGCCCATTAAAAACACATACGTACATATACTCTGAATAAATATGGTATAACATATCAATTCTAGAAATTGAACCTATTTGACTGAGAACGAATAATGTCACTCTCGTCGTTAGACCACGGGCCTGTCCTTTCAAATGCTTGATTTTCCTTATTTACAAGGTTTAGGTGAGTTTTTTAATTTCTTTGATTATTTCTTTTCGTAGAATTTACCCAAGACCTGTTATGGTGGTCTGGTGGACGACAAGTTAGGTACGCTGACGAATTGTCCCACTCCGACTGTCCGGTGGGACCTGCGTGAGATCTGGAGCTCTCGCGGAGTGTCCTGAATCTCCGTACCACCCGAACAAGCCTAATCTGATAACTAAAATCTGCTGGCGACGCAAAACCAAACGGCATTCCTCGGTGGTTGCGGTGGTCACAGCTCACAAGGTTATGTTCGTGAGTGTGCCACAAATGCTATCACCAGTACACACACTGAATGATACTATTCATTTATCGCGGTAGCTTCCATTGTCGACATTGCTCATTGTAACTTCTGTTGACGGCAAGACAATGCATACACTCGAGCTGCTTTCTACTTCGGTTTCACACGAATACGTGGCAGGAATACCTTCAGAGTCACACAAGCATAGTGCTTCCGTCTAAAAACTGGATTGCGCAAATTTTTAAGCGTATGGAGGGCATGATTTGCGTCCAATCTAAGAAAACATCATCAGACTCTTGCATTTCATAAAATAGAATCATTGTAGACCTGGATAAGCTAAATGATCAAAACGAAAAAACAAAATCCAGTTATACGTGTCCTCTCCAGCCTCCTGGCAAAATACAGCATAGGGCAAGAAAGCAATAGCAAAGTTACATGATTTAGTTTGTCACACTGACCCTAACAGTTCATCGCAGCTCACAACTAACATACCCCATATAATTCTCTAAAATGAGGTTGTTTAACAACACAAACATTGACAAAACTTCTATCAGTGATTACTCAGAATCAACAAGTCTGCGGTCTTGAATGAATTACAGCATGCCAGAAAAGGAGACTATGTCTCCTGGATGGTTTTCACTACACCATGACAAAAAATAATAATATGGTGACCTACTCCATGATACTATTTATGCAGCACAAACAATTCCCTCTATCACTATTAGAATTACTGCAACTACCGGCACAGCAAGTCCCGCGGCAAAGTACATCAGCAACAATACAAACCCTTTCATAATTCACCACCAAAAATATACAGATTTAAGGTATGAATAAGAGGTGACCGAGCAGAGGCATATTGTAAACCTCAATAATATGGTCGTCAACGATAGATATCTCTAACAAGAGGAGTTAGAGAAATTTCAATTTTCCATGTCGAAGTGCAGATTTTTCCTGACATACAGCCATTTCATCGCCTGTCAATCCTGAGCAAGCATTTGGTGCCCCCAAGGTTACTGCAAAGTACAGATAGATGGTGCACAGGAAGGCAAGCACCACTAGCGTTGTCAAGAGGAAGCGATGCCGCTCAACCAGTGCAGACCAACTGCCCACATCATCGCGAGATGATTGAGGCTTCTTTGGGGACGACAAAAAAAATGTGTTCTGGGACCTCCTGTGAGGAGATGATAATGAATCAATAACCATGACTGATGAGCTGACTAGTTCGAATCCTGTCCAAACAAAGAATAAGATTAATACATATTTTAAGCTACATACTTCAAAGAAAGATTACGCCAAAGAAACAAAATCTTTCATATGTTCAAATTAATCACCACAAATGGCCATATGCTGTGACAATCAGGTAACTCAACAAGAACTAAACTGCAGATACCAGAGAACAAAAAAGGCAGATTTGATTTCATATCGGGAGATACACCTTTGTTCAAAGAAACAAGAAATGCACATGTCTAGACCACTCAAAGCCAAATCACATATCATGAAGCCATTAACTCTTTACCTTTTACTTACTATTCACTCTCCTGCTTAGCTCTCCATAGATATTCTCGATGCAGAGTTCATATTTCATATTTCACAATTTATTATCCTCAATAGTTTAAAATTATGCATTCTTAACTTCAAATAATGTTAATGATTTAACAGTGAAACCATTTTACATAAAAACCAGTAAATCTAATGAGACATAAGATGGATTTGAGGGAGTCGGTTCATTTTATTGACGACAGGAAAGGAAGAATCAAAATCAATTCATGAAGAGACAGGAAAGAGAAAGGCATAAGAATCAGGAAGGTTGCTCTAAAACTAATTTGTGCAGGAAAAAAACATTTTAAAGATGCCTGATCTAGCTGCATGCTTTGCCCCCAATTGAACTGATAGTAAAACCTTCATGGACAATCAACATTTCTGGAAACAATATCGACTAGTGTACCACATCAGTCCTTGCCATTACACAAAGGAGGACACGGGTCTACTACTAGCGTTCTGTAAAATCCTATATAACCTAAAACCCACAGAAACATTAATATTACAGAAATTAAGATTTTATTCATGCATTTAGTGTTGACATCAGGTCCCCAAGAAATGCAGCACCAAAAACATGTATAAGTATGTATTTGTCAATCACCAGCAACATGCCTTAAATGCCATGTATGAAAAGGTGGTTCATTAAGCAAACACACTTTGGAAGAGACGGACACCAATGGCTCTAGGGATTTTCTCCTTATGGCTCCACCTGATTTATTTCAACAAATCGAAAAGCACGTATTATGCCACTATAAATCTGGAGTATCTCCATTAATAGGTGAAGCTCAATAGTTCAGGGTATATTCTGGGCAGTGATCAAGGGACAGTGAACCATATATTATCCGTGACATAAACAGGTTCTCACAGGTAGAAAGCCAAAGGTCCAAAATAAGAACATTGACATATCATTACAGTTTGGTGTACTATACATGTGGACAGCTGTATTGCAGTCCACACAAAACAAAAATAATATCATATACCGCTACATGATTTTTATCTTCTTAGATGTACTATGCAACCCTGCTTAGGGTCCAATTGTGATTTGATTCTTGTAGGCCGTATTTCCAATTACAGGTACCAATTGAAAAGCGACAATTCGAAATTTGGAAATTCAAATATGCTAGGCATATCTGTCGTCTTCATCTAATTTTTCGGATTGTGAGGAAAGAAAAAATCAGAATTAAAATTCTGATACCAGACTTATCTGGCTAACTGGCTTGCTAGTGGGATTCCTTAAGTGGGACTACAGTGTGCACTGTACAGCGATAAGGACTCCTACATGCAGAATTATCACCATCCCCATCAACCGCGGAATTGCACAAACCTCATTTTGTGCAGTACTGGGACATCATTTCCAAAGGCACCCCTTTTTTTTTCCTCTATTGGATCAAGATCCACCCTAGAAACTTATCTCCAGCTTGAGTCTCCTGCAGTTAACCACGCTAATTACTACAGATTCGTAAGCATTCTCGGACGAAGAATTAACATGCAATCTGCTCTAATTCCAGTCATCGAGCCACGCCTAGGAAATTCCATGACTCAAATCCCTAGCACTCGATTCAATTGCTTTACTGTCCGCACCAAATAGTGTTTCGACAAGGTACACTCCAATCCAAATCCTACAAAGAGATGATCAAGACGATTCTGCGACAGGCATATCTCATCAACCACATCTCTTGAATCATCGTCACCCATCATTCTCTCACATCATAAAGATCTCCGTGAAGAAAAAAAAATGCAAGTAAGGTGAACAGACATATGGCGGATCTAGACGGTGTTGTGCACACCCAAAATTCCCAAAAATTTGTGGAGGTTAGTAATCACTGGATGGCTAAAATCTCATACCTCAAAAACTAATGCCCAAGATCGCTGACGGGGTGGAGACAGCAGGGACGCGATGCCGCGATGCGGTAGAACGGGGGCGGCGGTGGCGGCGACGCGCGTGAGAGGCAGAGGAGCTGGGGCGTGAGGCGTCGGCGGTGACGCTAAGCTACGGCACGGCGGCAGCTCGAGGGCGCGGCGGAGTAGAGATTTTATAGCCGCAATGGGGTCGGGTGGGAGCTTGGGTGGGTCAGGAGGAGAGGAAGAGGAAAGCTACGGGACGGGACGCTGGAGAAGTGGAGAGGAAATGTCGCAGCGCAGAGATGGATTTTGGCTGGTCAGGCTGAGATGGACAGTAGAATGTTCGTGAATTGGGAATATTTATTTATAAGTTGTTTAAATTTTTTTAATATCTTTTCATCTTTTAAGTCATTAGATTAATATCTAGCTACTCCACACCTAAAAAAAAATCTAGTCACCCTCGTTCTCACCTCATTCTATATATTGCAGTAATTTTTTCTAAAGTTACACACTTTCAAGACTCTAGATTAGTCCAAGTAATGTACAATTTTAAGTGACTATGAGTTGTGAAATTTCAGACAACTTAGAATTAGCAAATCTATTATTAATTAATGCATAAATTTTCTCGATATATTTTTTGAGAAAAGCAAATGTACATGTACATGTGGGTACATGAGTTAAGAATTTAGTTCAATTCTCATATTTGTGCATCTCAAAAAATTCTCCAAAAATTCATAGATGTTCATCATGTTATATTGTACAAACTCACAAAATTTCATGCAAAAATATAATCAAGAGTGCCCTACACAAAAAAGACAAAAAATTCAACTTATTTTTAAAACAACACAGCAATAATTTTTTGTCTTTTTTGTGTAGGGCACTCTTGATTATATTTTTGCATGAAATTTTGTGGGTTTGTACATTATAACATGATGAACATCTATGAATTTTTGGAGAATTTTTTGAGATGCATAAATATGAAAATTGACCTAAATCCTTAACTCATGTACCCACATATACATGTACAAAATCCACTCTCATATTTTTTTAGAGAAATCTCAGAGTTTGTAGTAGTTATAGATATAGATACATAGATATATAGATAAGTACAAGGATGGATGTTGGGTCCAAGTTCATAACAGTTTTTGTGATGCATCTTTTTATCAACTTTTTTTTTGAAGCCACGGTCCAAGTCTTGGACCGGAGGTTTCATGCCTCTATTAATTAAGCAGAAGAGAGTTGCCCAGTTAATTAAGAAAAATCGGGCGAAAACCAACAAACACGCTCATAGCCAGGGCAAACTGGCCAACCTGACCACCCGAATAACACGACACATACCGCTACGAAGAAACAAGACAACGAAGCCAAACACAGTGTCATCGTCATCATCCATTGCCACCACGACTCGACGACTCCGACTTCACCACAGAGGGCAAAGAAGCCTTGAAGCACCACAACAAGCGCATGAAGATCATGCCGGCAGCTCGGCCCCTACCAAACAGACGGCCCTCGCGTCGAGGACATGGCAATTCAGATTGGGGATGAGCCTCGCAGAGGGAGTGTTGCAAGCCTCGCCTCGACAAGGCCCACGGTGGCAGCTAAGCGTCACGCATCGAAGCCGTCCTTCGCGTGTCATCGTTGCCGCCGTGTCGACCCCGCAACACTACAGCTTCAACTTCGTCGCCAAAAGGAGGGCCGATGTATAGAGACCCTACCGACACACCGGCCCGTCGATATCAGAAGGCCATCCATGGTTGATTCCGCACAAAGCCCAAAACTCCGCCCGCCACCACCATCGTCACCACACAAGCCACACGCCAAAAGCACCGGGGCAGCCGCCTGGCAAACCCCAAGGCCGGGGGGCACCTCTCCAATGCCACGTGCGAAACAACCACCGATCCCTACTCAAACACCTACCACCCAGCGTAGGATTGTGGCTCCATGACAATGCATTCAAGAAGGAGAACGATGAAGAAAGCGCTGCCATCGCCTGATCCAGAATACTGGATTAGAGGTTTCCCTCGGAGACATGCACCTCCATAGGGAGTGAATGTCGCAACTCCCATGCGACGCCTCCAAGGAGGTGAGCGGCGTTGGAAGATGTCGTCATCGCCGGTCCGGTCAGAAGGACTAACCGAAACAAGGCTTTCGCCCAGAGCCCCGCACCCACACCCCTAGCCACCACTGGGAGCCAGACACCGGCTTGACCGGCAAGCCCGACCGGCCAGACCGGAGCCACCCCCAGCCGACGTGTGGCCACCAACCCACCACCTCCTTCGCTGATGTTGTCGCTCACAGCCATTAGAAGGCTCCTCCTCCTCTTGGAGTAGCAGACCCTGTGCAACCTCCTCACCATCCTCCTGCTCCTGATCTCACCCCTACTTGCCGCCATGGCTGCGGCCGACAACATCGCATGAGGGCCTCAACGCGGAGCTCACTCTGCAAGCTGAGCAATGAAAGCACGCACCCACAGTGCCTCACAGGCCGCTGGCTGACCCCATCGCCACGTTGAAACATGGGCCTCGCAGCGTCTTGGCACTCTCCAAGGGCCTCTTGCACCTGCACCGGTTGCCGAGGACACCGGGGGTCTCGCCGCCGGGGCCGTCATCGCTGCTGGAGCCGGCAAGGGCACCAGATCTAGATCTGAGGCCCACCAGCCCCACCAACCCGCAGCCGAGCTTGCCTGCGAGGGGAGCCAGCCGACCCCGCCCCACCCCTAGCCGGAGCTGGCCGCCGGCGCCGCCACCTGCTTGTTCCTGCTACCACCAAGCGCCAGTGATTCGCACCGCTGCTGCACCGTTGAAGGCCCCACCGCCGGCATCCACCGCACGGGCTTTGCCCGGCGGCGTCCTCCGACGACGTCGAGGGAGAAGGAAGGGGGAGGGGCGGTTGTGAGGCCGGCGGAGGCGGTTGCCGCCTGAGTCCAGATCCCTTTGGAAGAGTAATATATGGTACCGAGAATTTAGTTATAGAGTATACGGTACTTTCTTACATGATCGAAGCATAACATTGCTTTCAAAATTACTGGGTGTCAAGCTCTCGAAGTATAATTTTATACGCCTGGAATTTAAACAAATTTGACGAGGCCAAAAGCACAAAGAATTAACAAGATTACTAGCTAAGCTGATCCAAGAACTGAACACGCACTGAGTAGTGCGAACTATGTGCACAAAACGCAAATATCAAAGGAAAAAATGCAGCAATAACATAGAGGTACGACACAAAGCTCAGATCCGAGGAGACGGGACAACGGATGGATCGATCAGCACTTACTTCGTTTTGATCCGCACTTCGTTCTGACCCGCACAAGCCTTCCTCCTCATCCACTTCCTCCAATCTCTCTCTCTCTCTATAAAGGAGAGGGTAGTAAGATGTTTTGTGAAATTGAAAGGGTTGTTTATAGCGCGACTCTGAGACCTCTTCCCAATCTCCAACTCGCTATTTGTATTGGATTTTATGTTAAGCATATCGGACTTTATTATTTTTTATGAATTGGAGATAGCTCCTTTATAATTTCTCTTCTTGTTTTGTCTTTTCTGTTCTTGGTGAGTAATATCTCAAAAGAAACCGAAAGAGATCTCATTTGTCAGCGTGGGGTTGTGCGGAGAAGATATCTAAACGTCGAAACCAGGAGTATCTTTTCGCTTAAGAATCTAACAAGGTCCCTTCCACAATGGCATATAGCAGCATCATTTTGTCTTTCCATTAGTAAACATCGGTCGCTGGCACGTACGAAATATCACGAAGTCGCAGTGGCACATTCGTAAGTTTCCCGCATGTATAATGTTGCTTAGGTTCATGGCATGGCTCGAGAGCTCTTCTAGTTATAGAATAAAAGAACAAAATCAGTCGTCCTAATTCTCTTGATTCAGGCAGCATGTCTCTTAGTTAACTACATCTGCACTTTCTTTGGGTGTTTCAACCATCAAATTCCCCATACTAATTAATTTAGTTCCTATGATTACCTCTTAAATTCTAGGGAATGCAGGTAGTGAAATGCAACGATCACCGGCCACTGCAAATGGGTGGTGAGATCTGGCAACTGTCCCAGAAAAATACAAGCAAGCAGCTTTGATTAGGTCTGATCAGGGGAAGGTCTGCGCATTGGACTAATCGAACCAAAAACCTTAACCTTTTTGTTGTTTTCATCAGACCGGGCTCTGGTCAACACATTGATAAACTCCAATTTGTTATTTAAATCCCCGCCAAGGCATCAGTGGTATACCACCAAACAAGTCAATTACGAGGGCCATTTCGAGATCATTAACCTATTTCTTGCTAAATTCGTAGGATCGGAATTCAGACCAGCAATCATGTCATGCAACTCTGTGTCTGCTTGCTTCCTGCAAAAGCATCCTTTCAGAAGCACCTGCAATTTTCCTATAAAAAAAAAGAGATCAACTGCAAATTAAGAACCAGAGATCTGAATGATGGCTTTTCTTTCGAAGGAACTCGAGGAATGTTTTGATTCCGACGTAGCGGCTCACTGTTTCGAGAAGCAACTGGTCATGATGACCGTTCAGTGCTCCAAAAGACGTGCACTAGCGTTGAGTGCTCGATTTATCACTGAGAGGGACCATCTGATTTCTGTAGCCATATCTACACCGCACTACTCGCAATACACAGTATGCTCTCTCCATTCATGAACACATGGTATTTTAAGAATTTACACTTCAACCAAGATGCATATCCAAAAGATTGTATTACTCTTTATTAGGTCACTTATTTACCTTTGGAAGTTGTGTGTTACTCTAATATTAATAAATGGCATTAGAAATAGCTAAAGGAAGAGGAATGCAAAGTAAAAATTGGTGTAGAAGTTAACACGAAATGATAGAATGACATGAATTTAGGATCAGAATTTGAATAGTAGAATGACATTGTACAATAGGTACCCATGATATATACCTTGTTACAATACAATGCATATATCAGCGGAGCAACAAGTACCAGTTCACAACTACAGCGTGAAGAGAATGACACGTCATCCGATCCGATTTTCTCTACGAGGGGAAGATGGGTCTCCTACTTTTCTGGGTTTCTTTATGCCCCCCCTCTGCCTGGACGGTTATCATACGAGAGTTGTGATTTCCTTGCTTCTTGGTAACATCGCAACCATGTTTGCTTCCTCAGAATTGATTTTTTTTTATCAAGCTCAAGAACTGCAAGTTGCGATTCTAGAAACAAGAGAGCAGCCACCTACAAGCCTCCCGTTGATAGTTGATGGGGTCAAAGCGTGGAGAGCCAGCCAGCCAGCACCCATCCCAATGGCGTCCATTGGTCACCAGTGGCAGTGTGGCACCCACGTTCCAATGGCATGCGTTGGCCGCTAGTGGCGATGGCCGAGCCTTTTCTTTTGAGAGAAAACATCGACCAAAAACACATAGATGTACTTACTAGTACAATTTTTCTAAGTTTTTTTAAATAATATTTTTATTCCCGTAAATGACAGAAGTACAACACGAAATCGAGGAGTTTCAAAAATAAGCACCGGTCGGCTGCCGAGCTGCCGATAAGAGAAAATCGACAAAGCAAAAGCCGACTACGGAGTGGGTGGCCTCTAACGGAATGAAAAGCTCTAGGTCGGCCCATGGCTGGCCGACATGCCTAGTCGGCAAGTGGCTGACCGACTTCTATTTCTAGTCGGCAATCCATTGGCTGACTTGCCCCTCTAGTTGGCAAATGACTGGCTGACTTGGCCATATCGGCATTTAGGAGCCCGACTCCACCCGCTAGCACACACGCGCCGGCACATACGCACATGAGGCGAGCGGCGGCGCAGCTAGGCGAGGCGAGGGCGGGGGCCGAGGGCGCGACAAGGCAGGGGGTGGCGGCCGGCTAGGCGCGGCGAGGCCGTGGGGCGGCGGCGCGGCGAGGCCGTCGGCAACGGCGAGGCCGTGGGGCAGCGGCGTGGCGGTGGCGCGGGCTGAGGAGAGAGAGGAGAGGAGAGGAAGAGAAGAGAAGGAGGAGAAGAAGAGAAGAAAGAGGAAGAAGAGGAGAGGAAGAGAAGAGAAGAGAAGAAGAGAAGAAGGAAGAAGAGGAGAGAAAGAGAAGAGAAGCGGTGTCGCGGGTTTTTTCATCGTTTAGGTAAAACCTAATTTGAATTTTTTTTATCGATTTAGCTTATTAGTTAGTTTGAATACATTAATTATAGATTTTTGTTTTGTGTAGCTTAGTATTAGCATGGTAGCTTAGTGTTAGAATAATATTAATATGTTAGGTATATAAGGTGTTCGAATATTTACCTGCAGCGTTTCAGAAACTGAATTCCATCAGTGATCACATATGTCACGATTTGATCATATAGTTGACGATTTTAGAAATAGTTATACAGAATTAGAAAAATCGTACAGAAATAATAGAAGTGGACTACATAGTTAAGAAATAGTCGTAAACCTAGTTTTGTTATTATAGATCAGTTCAATGTATGTAGCTATATATTGGAGTCTCCTACATCTTGAACATAGGTGTAACATTTCATTGTAAATGTTAAGAAATGATGTTACGGATGACAAGAATGTCTGATATAGTGAGATTCAAGATTTTCTATGGTCCTGGAGAAGTGAGGACAAACTCGTCTGGAGTTGATCTTAGTGCATTCAGTTACACTGTATTGCCTCTGGAAAACCCGAGTCGCTAATATTAGAGAAGCTAAAGACTGGTTCACCTGTAGCTTTGATCTTGATACGGACAAGTATAGCGTCATCATTCAAGTCGTGTTTACAATGTCCTTAAGGTCCAAGCGTTGGGATTTGATGTCTGTTGAAAGAATGAAGGAGTGGAGTTCTTGGCTTAGGGTCTGCAGCGGTCGTAAAGATGAGCCGGTTGCTTTGGTACAGGCTGTTGCGAAGGATCCAACGGGGTATCTCTGTAGAGAGTATGAAGAAGGTCACATCAATTCATCGGCCCAAGGGGTAAGACAATATGGAGCGGATGATCATTCTGAAGGAGTGATTCCAGGAGGAATGAGATCTAACCATGGTCCTACTGGGCGGGCAGATGAAGCTGAGGAATTCGAAGAGTTGGTCGAGGCTATGGAGCAGGAAGACATAGCGGGCATTGTGCAAGATGAAGATGAGGAGGTCGATGATGAAGATAGTGGTGAGGATGAGGAGACTTCTGATCATCAAATTCCGAGCGGGTGGAACCAAGAACTATTGGGTGGAATGTGTGCGACAGATGTGCATGAGTCATCCTGGGAGTTCAGAAGGAATGAGATAAAACATGGCACCATGTATCGCGAAAAGCTCGAATTGAAAGATGCAGTTGCTCTTTGGGGTATGTCCACGCAAAGAACATTTTTGTTCAAGTGTTTACCCCGACCCAGTACACCGCAAAGTGCAGCAGTAATGATTGTCCTTGCTCTATTCATGCTCACGTCTTGAAGTACGAAGTGAATTGGATTGTTAGCAGAGTAGTGCCTCATAACTGTGTTTGATCTAACGTTCTCGCAGAGCACCGTAACATCACTTCAAGCCTAATTGCAAGACTAATGTTTGCCGAGATAGTGGAGAAGAAGGATATAGAAGCGAAGCATATTCAAGTAGCAGTAAAGAACAAATATCAGTTCTCAATCAGCTATGGAAAGGCATGGCGGGCTAAATAGAAGGCCATGGAGATGCGATTTGGGAATTTCAAAGATTCATATCACAACCTCCTATACCTGCTATGGACACTACAAGCTAGGAACCCGGGTACGTACATCGACATCAAGTACACTTTCTCATCGGAGTCACCGGGATTTAAAGAGATGAATTGGGCTTTTTCTCTTTTGGGGCATGCATTCAAGCATTCAACCACTGTCGACCTGTGCTATGCGTTGATGGTACATTCTTGACAGGCAAGTATATGGGCCAAATCCTTACTGCTATTGGCGTGGACGGTAACAACCAAATTCTTCCATTGGCTTTCGCATTTGTTGAAGGCGAGAACTACGCAAGTTGGCTGTGGTGGGTTCTTCAGAAGACTTAAGCGAGGTGTAGTAAAAAAACCGACCCAACGTGTGCATACTCCATGACAGGCATCCTGGTATATTGAAGGCCATGAAGACTCGAACAAACCCCGTAGCAGATAAGCTCGAACCCTGGGCTGATATGCAAAGCCGGTAGTGCATTCGCCATCTGGGGGCTAATTTCTACCGGCAGTTCAGAAACAAGTGTCTTATGAATCTCTTCAAGAGGCTATGCAAGCAAAATCAGCTAAAGAAGTTCAAAAAACTATGGGCTAAGCTTGATGACTTCACAAAAATGGAGTTAATCAGCAAAGAAAGAAAGCCGTGTGTGGCGTACCCTGTTTTAAGACCAGATACTCCCTCGTGATTACTGTACCGGTCCCTGGATCAGTAGCCGGTACACACGAGTTAACCTGTATATCATTGTCATATATACGATCACCATGGTACCATATATATAAATAGACCGCCAGGGTCAATAGGCTGATACCTGTAGCCCAACGGCTATAAATCTGTAGCGGAAATCGAATGGTGAGGTGGTCCATCAATATGCCATACCCAGCAAGCAACTGACTGGGGTTACGCCCTAGCTCTTGCGGTCGTAGTTGTACCTTCAGAATTGATGTCTCCTTTGTCTGGCCAAATCAACAAGCCAGGTGAGTACTTTGAATGTACTCGCAAGCTATTCCCACAGGAGGAAATATACGGCTATATTTCATGCAGGGTGTAGATCAAGGGATAGCTCTATCCTAAGTTGATTGTTGCGCGGAAAGGTAAGCTCTCAATTTAAATACAGGAATAGTAGATTCGAAAGCCATTTGATAAAACTGATCAAATCAAGGCGAAAAGAACTTCTCTTGAGGTAGACCCGGCTACCTCTTTTCTTTCAATCCTCGAGACAACTCAGACCATACTACCGCGGGCAGTATGTCTAGCTTCTCTACCTAATGCTCAGCTTGTACTATCTCAGATATGTACAGCGAGTCTCATCATTTCCATACCCAGTGTCGCGGGGTGTTTGCGGCAGTATCCATTTGTAATAGGATTGTCGGGAATGCGTGTATGGAAGATCTAGGCGGTGCACACAAGAAATTTACCCAGGTTCAGGCTCTCCAAGGATGGAGATAATACCCTACTCCTGCTGAATATATTTGATGATCCTGCGTGAAAAAGAGAGTACAGGAGGTTGAAGAAGATTGCTTGAAAGCTAAAGCCTCTTGAGAATGTAGAATCTAGAGTCCAGCCTCCTTCTGCATGGAGGGCTCGGCCTTATATAGGCCTGCGCATCAGCCGACTCGGTCATTCGGCTGAACTACAGTTACTGTCCTAATTAACTGACATTTATATCTGGTAACCGTCCGAGTAACACCAGTCTTCATGCCGGCTGAAACGTATGCTTTGATGAGTTGCAACGCCTGTCTTAATGGCACCCGGCCGTTGCAGTCACCCGGGTCTTTCTTGGGCCTTCATCCGAGTGGGCCCTTATGAGGCTTCGTGAGCCTGTCAGGCCGACTCGTGGTGCTGGGCCTACCCGGATGGGCTTCCCCCCGTCAGTAGCCCCCGAGTGCTTCGAGGTCTTGACACGTATACCGGCTGAGGATCAGGCTGTGCTTGTCCGAGTCGCTGGTGGAGAGACCTTGATGGACTCCTGAAACAAGAAGGTTAAATTTTGCTAAGTGTTAAGAGCTCGGTGATACCCGTGCTTTCCGGCTAAGGAAACCGGCTTGCGGCCCTCCGAGAGGCGTATCATGAATTCCGAGTGAAACCGAAATAACGCCTGGCCTATCCTGTGTGGACGGTTGCCATCTTGTGCCCGCAGGGGGGACGCCTTTCGACTTTCAACTTCGAAACCGAGTCTTCGAACCCGGCATTGAACCCTGAATCATTGAGCCAAGTTGAGCCGCTGTGGCGTTTGGTTCCGATTCAAAGGTTACGTTGCTCCGCTGTGGATGCCGGGTTCGTCCTTAGCTTGGGTGTTGCCGAGTGACCTGCGAACCCTGTTGGGCCGATCATCAGCACCCTTTCGCAGAGCCAATCTGCTTCCGAGTTTGGCGGCTTGTGCGCCTCGGAGTTGCTTGACGGAGTCAACACAACCTGTGACGTGTCCCAACGGGTTAAGCCGACTGTCAAGTCGATGCTTGGGCAAAATCCGACTCGATCTGAATCGGCCCCTGTCGCAACCGACTGGAGTCGTGGGGTTATCCTGTGTGTCGCATCAGCATTTAATGCGCGCAGCCGGTCGGACGGAGTGCCCGTGATGCAATGATTTCACCTCGAGTCGCGAGTGAAGCGTGCCCGAGACATCTGCTGCCGCTGCTCTGATTTCGCGCGATATCCGAGGCGGCAGCCCATCATGACCGCGCCCGAATCACGCGATTGACGCGCGCGAAACGGAGGCTGACGTAATGACCACCAGTCACGTCGCCTGGGGTGCCGCGTCGTGGCGAAAAACTCGCCCGAATCTCGCGGGTTCGTGCGCGCGGGACGGCAGTTGTCAAATCGGTTTCTGCCACGTCGGACGCACGATCGCCAGCGGTTGGACTCCCCGGCCTATAAAAAGGAATTTCCGGGCTGCCGGGTCTCCATCCGCTTTCTTCTTCCTTGCGCTCGCACTCTTTGCCTCCAGAGCTCCGCCACCGCGCATTCGCTCCCGAGAGAGAGAGTCCGCTCGCCGCCGCCGTTCTTCGCTCATCGCCGACCATGTCTCGCGTCAACAAGGGAAAGAAGGCCGCTGCTTCCTCCTCCGCCGCCGATGCCGACGGGTGGAAGAAAGGCGATTGGATCCCCTCGGTCATCACCGACGAGGTGCTTCTCGGCTTCGCCAACAACGGCCTGCTGCCGCCTCGTATCATCTGCAACTGGCGAGCTTCATACAAGGAAGCGAAGCCCGCTCCGCATGAGCACGAACGCGTGCTGCTCTACCCGTTCATGGAACGGGGCTTGAAGCTGCCGCCGCACGACTTCTTGCGCGGCCTTCTCTTCTTTTACGGTCTCCAACTCCATCACCTGAGCCCGAATGGCATTCTGCACATCGCGTGCTTCATCACGCTGTGCGAATGCTATTTGGGGACCCGGCCACATTGGGGATTGTGGAAGAAGATTTTTACCGTCAAGGCTCAACCCGTCAAAGCCGGCGGCCGACTGTCAATCTGCGGAGGAGCCGGCATCCAGGTCAAATCCGGCGCCAAGTACTTCAAGATGCAATTTCCAGATACTGTCCGGAGGTGGCAGGACGGGTGGTTCTACTGCCCGGATGAACGCACGCCGACTGGCCACGAAGGCCTGCCCAAGTACGTTGAGGGTCCGCCCGTCTGGCTGAAGCGCTGGGGCACCAAGCCTTCCAACGAGGAAATGCCCGAAGTCGAACGACTCCTGAAGATGATCGCCAAACTTCAGGATAAAGGGCTCACGGGTACCGATCTCATTGGCACTTGGCTGAGTCGGCGCATCCAGCCTCTTCAGGCCCGGGTGCATCCAATGTGGGCATACTCGGGCAATCACGACCCGACGAGGGTGTCATCCGAAGACCTTTCAGATGAGAATTTCTTGGAGATCTTCCAGAGCTTGACCAAAGAACGAACTGGGATCGTCCGGGCGCCCAAAGTGACCCCATACTCGGCTGCCAACCCTCCACCGACTGTAAGTTAAGACTTGTATTCCGAGTCGGACTCTTATCACTTGTTTTGCTTCCGCCAACACCATCTTTTGATGTTGCAGAAGTACCTCAATCTCAACTCCATGCCGCCTCTTCCCGAGCATGAGTCGGATCCGGCCGCGCTGGATAACGCCGAAGTTGAGGAGGAGGCAGCCCCATCGAACAGTGGTATCCGGGTCGACTCGGATACCGAGTCAGAAGGATCTGGATCCCAAGTCGTCAAGCGGAGCCGCAACGACGACACCTCCGGGTTGACGGCGGTAGCGGCAATGGAAACTGCCCAGACAGAGTCGGCTACTAAGCGGGCCCGAACTGCCTCTTCCGGCTCCGTCGCCCGGGTTCCGGCTCCTGCTCAAGCCGCTTCAGCCAGCCGATTGGCACAAGCTCTGGCTCCCGCCACCAAGCCAGTGTTAAAAATCCCGGGGAAGCCGAAGAAGACGATTCCCACGACCACCAGGTATGAATCCTTGCGCCTCATGTCAAAGTTGAAGTGGATTGAGAAGAAACTGGAGTCGGTTGCGCTCTACAGGGTCCAGAAGAAGCTCTCCAGCAAAGGAGGATCTTCATCCGGTGCCCCATCAGCTCCAACACCAATCCCCGCACCGGAGTCGGCTTCTACGACTCCGGCTCCTATTGCTCCAGCACCGGTTGTCTCCGTCGAGGCAACGGAGTCGGTGACGGGCGTCACGGCTTCCGCAACTCCGACTGCGGGGGTCCCTCCGGCTGCGACAACCAGCGCGCCACAGCTGGCTGCTCCTACGCCACCGCCTGTCGCAACCACCGAGGGGCCGGAGCCGGACGCGGTTGTCGGGTCCGCACCTCTCCCTGCCGCATCTGTCGAGCCACAGTCGGACTTTGGTGCCGGGCCAACCGAAGAGCCGGCCGTCAACCCACAGCCGCAGCCACCTCCCGTCCTTGAGGTGACAAGGGAGCCGGCAGCTGCAACTGGCACCGACTCCTCTGAACAAGTGGGCGGAGTCGGAGGTCAAGCCGTTCCCGAGTCGTCCCGGGGACCCGTGCGGGGCCAAGGCCTGGCTCCGACTGCCACGACTGAAGAGATGGCGACGGCTGCCTCACGAAGCCTCATCCCCGCACTGCTACTGCCGAGTTGCAGCACGGGAGACGTGACAGCCGCGGAGGAGGCCACCAGCCGCGTCGCTGACCTTAGCTCGAAGCTAAGGCATTTCGCCGACGCGGCCAAGTCTTTGGCCGACTTATCCGAAGTCCTCGAGACTTCAGTCGGGGTAAGTTATTTTCGCCCTTTGCATTTTGTTAACACTGGGGGCACGTTCAGTGCACCCAGTGGGTGTAGCCCCCGAGTCTCTAGCCGACTGATCGAGTCGGTTGGAGACTTATGAATTCGGTTGCTAACATACCTTTTTTCCTCATCAGGCCGCCATCCAGCTGGGCGGAAACGGCCCAGCCCTTGTAGAAAGGAATGCCTCGTTGGAGAAGGCATTGGAAGCGGAGAAGGCAAGAAGTCGGCAGCTCGAAGGGAAGCTTGCCGCCCTCAAAAGTAAGTGTCCGAGTCTTCAAGCTCTTTTGACTTTTGATTTTCTGCCCTTTTCTGACTTTCTTGAATCGGCAGACGTCGAAGCCGAAAATGCCCGACTTCGGGAAGAGCTGAAAGGCGCAATCCCGCGAGCCAAAGTCGTAGAGATGCTCGACGCCAAGGCAGCCGAGCTGGACACCGAGTTGCGGGAAGCCCGCAACTTGAAAAAGAGTGCCGCCCTACTGCAGACGGAGCACGACAAGCTGTCGGCGCAGTACAGGAAGGCGCAGGCACTAAACTCCGAGCTGCAGGGGCAAGTCAATGACTTCTCCCGGCTGATGGACGAGTCGCAGAAGCGACACGAGGCAGCCATCACCGACTGGGAAAGGCGCGAGAGGGACCTCATTGGCGAACTTAAAAAAGTCAATGAGACTTTACTCGGTAAGCCCCCGAGTCCTTTGCTTCTCTTCTTTTTGTACGCTTCTTGTCCATTTCCTTAGCAATAATCTGCGCCCAGATGCTTGCCCAGAGTTGGAGGAACAGACTCGGCGCGCAGCGCTCCGACTCCGCGCACTGGCCAACCTGGCGAAGTCGGTCCTCGAGGCGCTTTGGACACCAGAGATGATGTCCGACTGCGTCGTGACTTTGGAGGACCGACTCCTCCAAGTCAAGAGCTTGGTGCAGAACTTCAAGTCGGCCGCTCAAAGCCTCTGCATCAAGCTTTGGCCCGGGGAAGAGCCTCCTTCCAGCGTCTTCGCGCTCGCCGACAGACTCACGCTGGGTCCGGCAGAAGTCGAAGAGTGGAAGGAGTCGGCAGCCCGCTCGGGAGCCGGCATGGCGCTGGCGATGGTGCTGGCACACCATCCCGACGCGGATGTCGAAAACATCTCCGCTGGTGCCCCCGTCGACGAGGAAAGGAACCCGGTGGATCCTCTGGCGCTTCTCCCCCGAGTCCGTGCAGCCGCCAGCCGGATCGTTGGTTTCACCGACCTGGAGGAGCGCGTAGAAACGGCTCCAGAGGAATAGAGGAAACATTATGTAATATCTCTCGGAATGCCGAGTGGACTAAATGTAAAAAACTTTCGTAATGAATGAAGTTGCTTTTCAATTTTATTTGCTCAAAGT
The DNA here is from genome assembly GCA_019208055.1 of Stipa capillata. Lineage (NCBI taxonomy): Eukaryota > Viridiplantae > Streptophyta > Magnoliopsida > Poales > Poaceae > Stipa > Stipa capillata. The sequence goes on from JAGXJF010000266.1 coordinate 405,269, forward strand.
ATTTTAATTCGTCCAAGTTCGATGTTATTTCTACCGAGTCAAATCCTTTCGCGCGTAGGCAGACCTTCAGCGTTTGCTCTTGCCAACCGGACAGCCGGGTTGCGACCGTAGTTGGGGACGAAGAGTCGGCCTTAGGTACCGTACACGTTTACTTAGACGCTCGAAGAAAAAATAAGGCCTTAGTTCGTCTAAGTTTGTCTTTTCCGCCGAGCCGGATCTTTTCGCATGCAGGCCGACCTTCGGCTTTTGCTCTTGCCAACCGGACAGCCGGGTTGCGACTGTAGTTGGGGACGAAGAGTGGGCCTAAGGTGCCGTACATGTTTACTTGGATGGTCGTGTAAAAACAAAGTTAGAAGACCCAAAGAACTTGCACCGAGTGACGATTCACCCAGTGGGGTAAAGTAGCGTCCGGGAATTGGCCGGAATTAAGCTACTCGATTTTGGTTGTTTTAAGCGGAGCCCCCGGGTGTGATCCGAAGGAACCGAAATGAATACATAAAAATGTACAAGGTTTAAAACAAAGTGCTTCCCGAGGGCCGCTCGAAGGAAACAAATGTTTATTAATAATAAACAATGTATGGTACAAAGTTTAAGTATAGAAGGGACGCAGCTGTGCAATATTCCAGGTTCGTTCGGTGACCGCGCCGGTTGCCGGGTCCTCCAGTCGGTACGCACCGTTGTGCAGCACCTGGTTGATGATGAAGGGACCCTCCCAAGGCGGGGACAACTTGTGCATTCCCGCCTTGTCTTGGATCAGTCGAAGGACCAGGTCTCCTTTGTTGAAGGCGCGGCCCGGACTTGCCGACTGTGATATCGGCGCAGATTCTGCTGGTAAATAGCGGAGCGAGCAGGGCAAGCTCCCGCGCTTCTTCGAGGAGATCAGATCATCTTGCCGGGCCAACTTGGCATCCTTCTCCACGTATGCTGCGACCCGCGGGGAGTCATGGAGGATGTCACTCGGCAGGACGGCTTCAGCTCCGTAAACCATGAAGAAAGGCGTGTAACCAGTCACCGGTTTGGAGTCGTCCGCAAACTCCACAGGACAGACGGGAGCTCGTCAATCCAGGAGCCGGCAGCCCGCTGCAACGGGACTAATAACCGGGGCTTGATGCCTTGAAGAATGAGCGCGTTGGATCGTTCGACTTGGCTGTTGGACTGCGGATGAGCCACGGAAGCAAAGTCAATCCGGATTCCATGATCCCGACAAAATTGGCGAAAAACTTCAGCGGCGAAGTTCGAGCCATTGTCAGTGATGATGCTGTGAGGAATGCCGAATCGGAAAATCACTCCCTTCATGAAATTGACGGCAGTCGGTCCGTCGAGCTTCATGATTGGCTTAGCCTCAATCCACTTCGTAAACTTGTCGACTGCCACAAGGAGATGAGTGAAACCTCCTCGGGCTTTCTTCAGCGGGCCCATCATGTCGAGTCCCCACACGGCAAAGGGCCACGTGATGGGGATTGTCTTGAGCGCAGTAGCCGGCATGTGCGACTGGCGAGCATGTCTTTGACACCCTTCGCACGTGCGAACGAGGTCTTCGGCATCAGTGTGCACTGTGAGCCAGAAGAATCCGTGTCGAAAAGCTTTAGCGACCAAAGCCCTTGATGAAGCATGGTGGCCGCAGAGTCCCGAGTGAATTTCCTCGAGCAATGTACGACCTTCTTCCGATGAAATGCAGCGCTGGAATACTCCAGTTGTGCTGCGCTTGTAAAGCTCACCATTGATAATAGTGTAGGACCGGGCACGGCAGACAATGCGGCGGGCCTCAGTCGGATCGTCCGGCAATTCTTTGCGCAGAAGGTAAGCAAGGAACGGCTGGGTCCAAAGAGGAATAACCGCCAAGACGTCCTCGAGTGCCGGGTGGGCCAACTCAGGGTGGGGCGAGTCGGCCTCGATTGAGTCAGTTGCCGACTCTATCTTGATGGATGGCTGAAAAAGTTGCTGAAGGAAGACTCCCGGCGGCACTTTTTGACGGGCCGAGCCGATCCGGGCCAGAGAATCGGCAGCTTCATTATCAGCACGGCGAACGTGATGAAGCTCAAGGCCATCAAAGTGTCCCTCCAGCCGGCGCACAGCGGCACAATATGCCGCCATGGTCGGATCTTTGGTATCCCAAGCCTTCATCACTTGCTGTACCACCAAATCCGAGTCGCCGCGACAGAGCAGTCGGCGAATGCCAAGCGAGACTGCAATGCGCAGTCCGTGCAGCAACGCCTCGTATTCCGCCACATTGTTGGAGGCGGCGAAATGGATCTGCAGCACGTAATGAAGCTTGTCGCCTTTGGGAGAAACCAACACGACTCCAGCCCCCGTGCCCGCGAGCATCTTCGAACCGTCGAAGTACATGACCCAGTGCTCCGTATGGAGTTGAGTCGGAAGGGATTGGTTCTCAGTCCATTCGACGATGAAGTCGGCAAGGGCTTGAGACTTGATGGTCTTGCGAGGCTCGTAGCTGATGTCATGCGGCATAAGTTCTATTGCCCCACTTAGCGACTCGGCCCGTGGCATCCCGATTGTTGATGATATCAGACAAAGGGGCATGACTCACCACGGTAACCGAGTGGGCCTGGAAATAGTGCACCAGCTTCCGAGTCGCCAGAAACACACCGTAAACGAGCTTCTGGTAATGCTGGTAGCGCTTGCTTCGACTCGGAAAGCACTTCGCTGACATAGTAGACGGGTCGTTGCACCTTCTGAACTCGGCCTTCTTCTGAACGTTCCACTACTAGCACAATGCTAACCACTTGATTCGTGGCAGCGATGTACAACAGCATGGGTTCACCCTCCATTGGTGCAGCAAGGACTGGAGGTGTTGACAGAAGACGCTTGAGATCTTCGAAGGCTTGCTGAGCTTCATCCGTCCACTGGAAAGAGTCAGATTTCTTGAGAAGTCGGTAAAAAGGCAAAGCCTTCTCACCGAGTCGGGCTATGAACCGACTGAGAGCAGCAATGCACCCGGTTAGGCGCTGGACTGCCTTCAGGTCCTTTGGCTTGCCCATCTTAATGATGGCGTCAAGTTTATCCGGGTTCGCTTCGATCCCTCGCTCGGAAACGATGAAGCCGAGTAACTTGCCAGCCGGAACCCCGAAGACGCACTTCTCCGGGTTAAGCTTCATGTCGAACCTCCTGAGATTGGCAAAAGTCTCGGCCAAGTCGGTCAAGAGATCCGCGTTCTTCTTGGACTTCACCACTATGTCATCGACATATGTCTGGATATTTCTACCTATCTGGTCGTGTAAACACTTTTGCATACAGCGTTGATATGTAGCACCAGCATTTTTTAAACCAAAAGGCATCATGATGTAGCAGAAAGCCCCAAACGGGGTGATGAAAGAAGTTTTTATTTGATCAGACTCTTTCATCTTGATCTGGTGGTAGCCTGAATAGGCATCCAGAAAACATAAGCGTTCACAACCGGCCGTAGAGTCAACAACTTGATCAATACGGGGTAAAGCGAACGGATCCTTGGGGCATGCTTTGTTTAAGGATGTGTAGTCCATACACATGCGCCAAGTTTTGTTCTTCTTAAGAATCAGGACTGGGTTAGCTAACCAGTCCGGGTGAAAAACTTCTTTGATGAACCCGGCGGCGAGGAGTCGGGCGATTTCTTCTCCGATTGCTTTGCGTCGGTCTTCAGCGAAGCGACGGAGAGACTGCTTCACTGGCTTTGCATCTTTGGCGACGTTGAGGGAGTGCTCGGCGAACTTCCTTGGAACGCCCGGCATGTCAGAAGGCTTCCATGCGAAGATGTTCCAATTCTCACGAAGGAAGTCGACGAGCGCGCCTTCCTATTTGGCCTCAAGGTCAGTCCCGATGTGGACCGTCTTGGACGGGTCCTCGGGATGGACCTGGACACGTTTCGTGTCCTTGGCCGACTGGAAGGTGGACTCGGTTGCTGCCTTCTTGCTGGGTGGCGGTTGATCCGAGTCGGTGGAAGCTTGAATATTCTCCAACTCCTGAGCCGCGATAAGGGACTCGGCTATGTCCGCACTGGCGAGATCGCACTCGTTTGAGCGCTCAAAGTCGCCAGTGATGGTAATAACGCCTTTGGGACCCGGCATCTTCAGCTTCAGGTACGTGTAACATGGCCTAGCCATAAATTTGGCATAGGCCGGCCGGCCAAAGATCGCATGGTATGCGCTCTTAAAGCCGACTACCTCGAAGGCCAATGTCTCGACCCGGAAGTTGTTCGGCTCACCGAACACGACTTCCAGGGAGATTTGACCCAGAGGCCTGGCGCACTTCCCAGGAACTATTCCATGGAAAGAAATGTTACTGGGGCGAAGTTGGGTCTCCGACACTTGCATCCTCTTCAGGGTATCGACGAAGATGATGTTTATGCTGGAGCCCCCGTCCATCAGGACCTTGCGGAGCTTGAATCCTCCGACCTGGGGATCCACCACCAAAGGGTGCTTGCCCGGGTGGGGGATTCGGTCGGGGTGATCGAGTCGGCTGAAGCCGACTGGCACCTCGGACCAGTCCAGCCATTGTGGGACTGCTGGCATCGTCGCGTTGACCTCGCGACAACGCAGCTTCCGACCCCTTTTGGAGTCGGACCCTTGAAAAATCATGAGTACCCCCCTTTGAGGGGGATACTGTGCGGCGCCGCCTCCTGCAGCGGAGCCTCCTTCGCCATCGGCATCCGGCTCGGGTTGTTTTTCCTCCCGCAAACGCTGCAGGAAGCTACAGTCCCGAGTCGAGTGCCCCGCCTTATAGTTGGCGGTACTGTGGAAGGAGCAGGGCCCGTCGAGGACCTCCTCAAAAGTAAGCTTTGGCGCCTTGCGCTGTTGCCAAGGGCGCTCCTTCTTTTGGTTAGCGTCGCCGCGCTGGGGGCCACGCTCAGCAGCCGCAACCAAGTCGGCTCCGCTAACCCCATCTCCGCCAGCCTTCCGCTTTGGGGGCCGATCGTCCGCACGCTTCCGACCCGAGTCGGCGGGGACTTTTCGGCTCGAAGACTCGGCTTTTGCCTTGCCTTTGTCTTCGTACCGCATGGCTTCCTCACCCGTGGCGTACTTGCTGGCGACTTTCATGAGTCGGCCCATGGTCTGAATGTTAGACCGGGCCAACTTGTGTTTGAGAAGCTCGTATTTGACTCCCTGGGAGAAAGCCTGAATGGCCTGCATCTCGGTGACGTCCTCGATCGAGTTGCGCAGCCGAGTCCAGCGCTGAATGTAGTCGCGGACCGACTCGCCCTTCTCCTGGACGCAGAGCCACAAGTCTTGGGCGTTCCCAGGGCGCTTGTACGTGCCCTCAAAGTTCTTGACGAAGGCCTCTTGGAGGTCCCTCCAGTCGTAGATGCTATCTTCAGGCAGGCTGTTAAGCCACGCCCGAGCCGACCCTTCCAGCATCAGGGGTAGGCTTCGGAGGGCGACACGCTCGTTGCCTCCTCCTATGTTGCAAGCGACCAAGTAATCGGCAAGCCAAGTTTCTGGCTTGGCGATGCCGTCATACTTGTCGACGCCGCTTGCAATTCGGAACCGATCCGGAAACGGTTCGGACCGAATTCGCCTGCTGAAGCAAAGCGGTCCGGTGGAGGCAGAGCTGCCCGGCTGGTTGACTTCGCCGGCGCGTCGCTCAGCCCGCACCGGGCTGCCCGCCGTCCCTCGATGTCATCGCGGGCATCGCGGGCATCGTTCGCTCGAAGAGAGCCGGCTCGCCGCCGCTCAGCCTGGAGCCGGTTAATCTCCAGGCGAGCGTCAGGCCGGTTCGTGGATCGACTCGGTTGAGACGATCCGACTGTGACGGGGCGACTCGGAGCTCCTGAGGGCCGACTCCGAGTCTCTTGGGAAGCCAGCCGGTTGCTAACCGACCCGGCTTCGTTTTGTTGTTCCACCGCCGTCTTCATCAGAGTGATGACTCGGCGGTGGATTTCCGCCGCGGGGCCGTCTGCTGGAGGTGGCAATGAGTCGGCCAGCGCGGTGGCCGCGAAAAGGTTCTGGGCCGGTGTTTGATAGACAAGGACACCGTCCTGTTGTCGTCCGAAAAGTGGGGCCCGAATAGCCCGACTCCTCCGGGCGGCCGAAGAAGTTCGCCGGTTCGCGCGGCTGCGCGAACCATGTGGGTCATTCGGTTGTCGATCTTGCTGTTCGAGTGCCACCGCTCTTGATCGAGGCGTGCTCGTTCTGCAAGGAGGGCTTGCCGAGAAGCCTCCAAGGCCCTCTCGGCATCCGATTGTCCGTTGATGGGCGTATGCAGGTGCTCATGGGCTGCCCTGGCTGCCGCTGCTGCAGACGTTCCCGCATCCTCTGCGGCGCCATCCCCAACCACATACACCTCAGCGGAGGCGGTATGGCTGTGCGAACTCTCGTCCCCCTCGGATTCGGATCCCAGGATGGAGAGGAGAGATTCGGCGCCCACCATGGCGACGAACCTGAAATATTCCTCGCTCTTGCCCGAGGCTGGAGGAGATCCGAGCCGGAGCTCAGGCTCCTCCTCCACGGTAAGGCACGGACGCGGATCTTGGAGATGTAATTGGCCGAAAGCGTCGGCCAAGAAGTGAAGGTCGCCGAAGATGAACTCCGAGCCTTCAGGATGCGCGACAGGCGACATGTTGCCGATGATGAGCTTGTCGCCGGTCGCTGGAGAAGATCCCGCCTGGATCGTAGCTCCAAAACACGCGCCCCCTACCTGGCGCGCCAACTGTCGCGGGGTGTTTGCGGCAGTATCCATTTGTAATAGGATTGTCGGGAATGCGTGTATGGAAGATCTAGGCGGTGCACACAAGAAATTTACCCAGGTTCAGGCTCTCCAAGGATGGAGATAATACCCTACTCCTGCTGAATATATTTGATGATCCTGCGTGAAAAAGAGAGTACAGGAGGTTGAAGAAGATTGCTTGAAAGCTAATGCCTCTTGAGAATGTAGAATCTAGAGTCCAGCCTCCTTCTGCATGGAGGGCTCGGCCTTATATAGGCCTGCGCATCAGCCGACTCGGTCATTCGGCTGAACTACAGTTACTGTCCTAATTAACTGACATTTATATCTGGTAACCGTCCGAGTAACACTAGTCTTCATGCCGGCTGAAACGTATGCTTTGATGAGTTGCAACGCCTGTCTTAATGGCACCCGGCCGTTGCAGTCACCCGGGTCTTTCTTGGGGCCTTCATCCGAGTGGGCCCTTATGAGGCTTCGTGAGCCTGTCAGGCCGACTCGTGGTGCTGGGCCTACCCGGATGGGCTTCCCCCCGTCACCCAGCCCGTGTTATCCCGGATAGCACGGCTAGGCTCCTCCTCCAGCAATTCCTTGCTACCAGCCGTGTAGCATAAATTGCACTCTGTGGACACGTCATGCCCACGTCCTTAATCCCTTTTCTCCAAGCTTTCGCAAACAAAATTTAGTCTAACCAGTGTGTGGCCTTGCCAGTTCATGTCCATGACCGAGGACGTGGCTATTCAAATAGTTTTAACACTCTGCAGAGGTTGTACGGCTTTACCCACAAGATGTAAGTTCACCCTTGTTGCCGAACGTTACTGGTACACTTCACGAGGTGTACTGGCAGGGTGGTTACAACGAGGCCTTCGCTCGCTTCCATACTAGAGCTGGATCCGCTAGGTGGTTGACACAACTTTTGTGTCCCGGACCAAAAATGGGACTCCCCACCTCTGTGTCGCATCAACACCTAAACGCCCAGTGGTGGTGGATCTCTAGGACTTTAAACACCTAGCACATGCTTCCTACGTACTTCCCACGGGTCCATTACCCTAATACTTGCCGAGGTACTAAGCCAAGTCCTTTCCCATATAGGACATGTGGACGTACGGTGAGGGAACTGGTTTAGCGGCACTTAGGCTCGGTCCTTAATTGATTCGAGCAAGACTCCATTCTTGACACATGTTCGTCCCGGACGACCATGCCACCATCAGGAACTCTACACCCCCGAGCTACCCTTAGCATTCTCACCCGAATCAAAATCATCTCCAGTTTTCTTTAGGGTCTTGACAAACATTCCTTTTAAAAAGGCCACCTCGGATAGTACATGCTACCCGAGGGTTTTATTTCCCATGACCCAACGGGGTTTGTGAAATCGGTATAAAATTTGGTTTTAGCTACAGCAAGGCTAAGCGTGGCTAATGCCTATAGCCTTAATAGTCTTGTCGGTCATGGAACAACCGACTAATGTACCTAGGGTTACCAAGGTCGGATATTCAGACCTAAGTATTGTGCAACTACTGGGTATAGCTACTTCTACATAAAATATCGTTAGTAACCACATAGCATGCAGAGTTCACAAACAAAATAAATATGATTTCACATATATGGGATTCAACATGATCAAAGTGGGAATGCTTGCCTGGCGGTACTGGCCGGGTCTCGAATTTGATTCAGCGGTTTCCCAGATTCCTTCGCGCGGTATCTTGTAATAGCGGTATCTACACGTCGGAAGGATGTTGTATAAGCCATCGGTGCGCGGTAAAAACCAAAGGCATCAAATGTAAAGCCAACCGAATCAACCCATGAAATCATAACGTGTTTGTTTAGCTAGTTGATTTTAATAAACTTTAGAGAGTTGGCAATGGTTAGAAAAGTTGGGTCTACACTAACGAGGCGCTAGGTACCGTTGGGATTTCTTAGCCAGGGCTTAGATCACATGAATTGATGATACCTTCTTGAAAGTTAACTTTAGTGATTTCTAATCAAGAGTTATTTGGGATCCCTAGTTACCTCAGGTTATAGAAGCCCTAGAGTTCCTTAAAGTGTTTTATTTCATACTTTGGTTATTCCGGAACCTTAATCTAGATATTTGGAACCTTTCTCGAGCATGTTGGAATATGACTATATCCTACGCCATCCTAATCTTCTTGCTATATGCTGGTCCAAATCTTTCAAGTTGTCAAGCCATTTGTGTTGTTGGTTTATTGAGTACTACAGTATGTTGGAAATTCTTAGAGATATGCAAGAACTACTCCGGGTACCCTAGTACTAATATTTACAGCATATATGACATTTTAAAGAAAAGGAAAACAACCCCACACATATTCTCCTCAGTTTTAAATTAAATGGGTTTGAGTCTCGAAATTGTGTCTAAATCAAAAGTTTAGAAATTATTTTAGGTTCCTAGAACTGGTGAGAAATTCGAGAAAATCGGTCGGATATGGGGCGAACCGGTTGAACCAGAAGGTTTTAGTTTAATTCATCGGTGATCCGGATTCCAGAGGAGAAATACGCTTCCAGCTGAACAGAATGCGCTTTCTAATTGGGGACACAGAAGAAGCATTGGGCACGGGCACTCAACCCATCAGCGGGCTAGGTTTTGGGCCAGTTGCGGAGGAGTTGCGAAGCCCAACGGCGGTGACCGTGGAGAGGGAGTAGGCGGAGGCTCACCTCGTGTGGCATTCAATGGCGCTGAACGCCGGGTCCATCGACGGCGACGGTGAGCTGGTTGGGACGCGAGGCGGGGGCCTCGGGAAGCAGAGCCGGCAGTGCGTTGGTGACCTCGGTGTGGAGTAAAGCTGGGTTCGGCTCAGGCTGCCAATAGAGAAGGGAGCGGGGTGGAATCGGCACGCGGAGTGAGCTCGGTGGTTGCGGTGTGGAGGAGTATGGTAACAAGAGGACCAGGGTGGCGGCGGGGAGGCAGCAGCTAAGAGGGATTTGAGAGGGGCGCCGATGCTCCAGAGGCGGTACCGGCGGCGAGGCGTACGTGCGGTGGTTTCTCGGGCAGCGGTGACGAGGACCGGCAGGCGACGGGTCTGCCGAGCGAGGTGGTGGTGATTGGGGGAGAACACTTGGGGAGATGGCGGCCGGGGTGGATACCGGTCGGGCTTCCTCTCGCCGACGACGAGTGGGGTGGCGGCGTTCTGGAGGTCCCAATCCCGCACGACTCAACGGTCAAGGAGGGGAGGACCTGCGGCGGTTGTTGCCGGAGTGGCTATGCCGGTGAGTGGAGACCGGCGGCGGCTGGGGGAAAGGCGCGACGGGGCAGGCAATGACTGGCATCGGCGATGGGCTCGGGCATGGGCCGGCGAGGTGGAACGGATGTTACCGGCGCGGTGCGGAGTCGCTGACTATCGAGGTGGTGCTCACGGCCGGAGGTGGAAGGGAGTCGCAGAGCTGTGGTCGGCGAGCTGGACTAGGGAAAAAAAGGCAAGACCAGCCGGCGAAGGCGTGGTTGGTAGCTCCTCACCGGCGGCAGATCAGCGCACGGTGGGTTCAGCGGCTCCGGTGGTGGCTTCGGTCGCTCACCTCTGCTGTAACCGACGGCCTGGTGCTCGTTGGCGGCGAGTGTGGGAAAGATGGGTTGCGCAGGCCGGAGCAGGGTGCACTGGAAGTGGTGCTCTAGCTGCGGGAAGGTTTGAGCTCTTAGGTGGAGGAGAATGGGTGGAGGGGGAACGAGCTCGGAATTGATGCTTGGGTGAAGGGAGCCCAGGTTGAAGTCCAGAGAAGCTTGGGCAGGCGAGAGGAGCTCGGATGCATCTTGCAGCAGAGGTAGAAGGGTGGCTCATGGAAGATGGGAGCTCGAGCTAGTCACTGCTGCTGTTAAAGGGGAAAGGAGGAGACTCGGTTGGGAACAAGGCAAGGGAGAGCCAAAAACAGGTTGAGGAAATTTCTTGCTTGATGAACTAGAAAAGTAGGAATGGGAGGAATAAATGGAGTGATGAAGAGGAGCTCAGGCGCTTGGGCAGCTAGGGAGTGTGGTGAAGTTGGGAGGAAGAAGATGAGTGGAAAGGGTTGCTCGGGTTGATTCTTAATAGCAGTCAACCAAGAGACAAGGGTGAGATAAATGATGGTAGGTAGTTGGTGCTATTGAGCACACGAGAGTTAGGCGCCAAATTTAGTCCTTGAGGATGGCATGACAAGGATAGCAGTGCTATCACTGCCATAGCAGCAGAGAGTGAGTAATGGAGGGGGGATGAGGTGTGAGAGGAATAGACGGGTTTTAGGCACCGAAAACTAGCTCAAAGGGGTACGTGTTCCTGGTTTGACCCGACGTGCCAGGGAATAGGAATTAATGGGGAGGACAGAATGCAGTGCTGTCCATGGAAGTTAATGGAGTCAGGTATGTTAAGGGATCTTCGAGGTAGCTCTACCAGCATTTAGGGCTTTTTCCAAAGGGGTGTGCTTTTGATTTTATACGAATAGCTAATTTGCATGAAGGTGTTCGATGTTGGTTATCCTCAATTTCTGAACACGACATGCTTATGTTTTTGTATATTCATGTTCCTGGAAGTGTAAGGAGTATTATGGAATTTTATCAAATTTTCTGACTCTTATCTTTATAAGTTGCAGTTGGATGCTCGCTTTTGCCCTAGGGTTTATTATTTCCATATTCAGATATTTTGGACTGGGCATCAATATTTTATGTCATATTTGAGTTGAGAGTATTATTATGTTGTCCCATGAATTTCCCTGATATTCTTAGATGGGCCGAAGAGCTCTAGGTCTCGCGGTTCGGGTTTTAGAAGGTTTTAGATTTAATTAGGAAGGAAAAGAATCGGGAGCTCGGAACTAGGGTTTCGGAGCGCGGCAAGGTGGGGAGAGGTTATGGTACTCGCAGGAATCCTTTCATCTTGTTTTGGGACCGGTCGTTGGCTGGGTGCCGTCGATTTATATCGACGTATATGGTGTAGGTGTGGCTTTAAGATATTTCTCGCGTTAGTGTTTTAGTGTATATGGGCATATATAAAAGCAGTACATATGTGCACATACTCACGATATGACCTGGCGAGGTCGATGGCAGAAGATCATGGCATTTGGAAGAGGTTTGTGTCATATATATGCTCAATTTTGCAACGATGCCGCATGGTAGGTGAACACACGCACATGCACGTGTGAGTGCATGCATGTGGGAGACTTGTAGGTGTGCATACGCGGAGGCGCAAGGGCCCGATACGGAGTAGGTATGCGAAGGTCACCTTGCGTCGAGAGATTCCAGGCGGAGCTTGGTGATAAAATAGACGCGAGGGGAATGGGAGTATAAGCGTTAGGAGGAGGAAGGGATCACCCGGCGATTACATTAGATAATGATAATGTTGCAAGGTGACGTCAGAGTTTTGATTAGGTTTAATTATGAAAATGTTAGTGTTAGTGCAAAAAGTTTTTGTTGACCCTAATTTTCAGGTTTTGGAAAGTCGGGGTGTGACACCGCGGTAATGCCAGTACCAGCGGACGAGGAGCCTAAAGAACTTTGTGCTCTACCAGGTATTGACCCGCCCGGCGTTAGGAGGAAGAAAGGTGGACGAATCAAGTCCTTCTCCAAGTGGATCGAGAATGAGCTAAGGAGAGATAGTCATTGCTCTTTGACATTCACGGGGCGAGGTAAGGAATCATGACAACCAACCTGGTGAGGTTTACAATTGGGTACTCTGCGGACAATGCGGTTTACCTTTAGTTGCTATTGTGGAGGGCATACTTCATGGAACAATTAGGAACTTCCAAGAGAGGTATCAGATAGCAGCGTTGCACATGAGCACCTACACTGAAACTCCTTTCAGCGCGACGGTCATGCAATACATGGAGCAGAAGATAGCAAAGGAAGATGCATATCGTCATAAGAATTGGCAACTTGCAACATAGGTACGAAGTTCAACTACGGGATAAGACAGGTTTTGAAACCGCAAATGAGGTTCGGACGTTCGAGGTTACTTTCGTGTGCGAAGACATTCCAACTTGTAGGTGCACATGCAACAAGCCTTTTCTTCTACACAAGCCATGCTCACATGTGCTAGCCGCGTGTGGACTAATTGGTATGGACTCTACCTCCTTCATGTCACCGTATTATTTAAAGGAGGCCGTCCTTGCAACATGGAGCGGTGAAATAACTGGATTCCGTTCTGTCGACAACTTCACCAAGGTAGAGGAGGATCAGAGAAAATTCATACCACACTGGAGCCTACTTCGTGACAACATGTGGCGTACCTGGATACCTAGATTTAAGGCCGGATACTCCCTTGTGATTACTGTACTGGTCCCTGGATCAGTAGCCGGTACACACAAGTTAACCTGTATATCATTGTCATACATACGAATATCAGTATACGCTATGTAAATAGACCGTCAAGGTCAACTATCTGATACCTGTAGCCCAACTAGGGAGCGACGACGAGGGAGTGACTGCCAGGACGTTGTGCTCAGTCGTTGGGCTGGCACAGCAAGCGGGTGGTGCCGTTAGCAGCGGAGGGAAGAAGGAGCTTAGGGCGGAGGAGTAATGGGGAAGAGAGGGAGTTTGGGAATGGCTTGGAGTAGCTTGGCTTGTGGAGTAGCATGGAAAGAGGAAGGGAGAAGAGCTTGAGGAAGGAGGAGCCGCGCATGGAGCTTAGAAGAACTGGAAGGGAGTAGCTCGGGTATGCTCGGGCTTGAGCTACAGTAGGAGGATTAAAGAAAAGGTCCAAGAGAAGAGCTTGAGCAGAAGAAGAAAGCAGCTTGGATGACGAATGGTATGGATTGAGAGAGCTTGGGGATTAGCTCAGGCACTCGGCTGTTATGGAGTTTGGCTTGCAGGAGATGGGAAAGAGGAGAGTTCCCGTGCTAGGATTAGTAGAGGCGAGGGTGTATGCCTGAGAGAAGAAACGAGCTCGGGAGGAAGTGAAGAAGAGGAAAGAAGTAGAGAGCTCAGGTTGTTGCTTGAGGAGAGTGTAGCTCGATGAAGAGCAGCAGCTGAAGCTCGGTTTGAATGTTTAGTCGAGGATGCAGGATGATTTAGGAGGGGGTGGACGAGTAGCTAACTGGTACTATAGCAGCATAGTGAGGGTTGGCACCGAATTCAGATGTGGGGGCGTCGCACTGTACACAGGGGAGTAGAGAGAGACTAGAGGAGGAGGAAGAAGGGAATAGGGAGAGGTGTTTGGGTAGAAATAGTTGGGCAGCTCAGTTTGGAGTAATTGCAGTGCCCAGTTGGTATGAGTAGTAGAGAGTTAATGGCTAGCACTGAGTAAAGGAAAGGTGGCAGTGTGCATAGGAGAAAGTAGGCACCGATTCCTGCCATGGACTGGAAGTAGTAGGTGCAACAGGGAGTAGAGGAGTTCGGTTGGTGCACCGAATGTGGTCTTAGCAAAAGGAAAATACCTAGTAGGAAAGAAGAGGTGCTTTACAGTGCAAAAAGAACTGCACATCCTCTGAAATTTTTGTGGCACTTTAGAAAGACGGGAGAGAGCTCTTATTTGCCGAGTTGTAGTATCATCTTTCACTTTGGATTGGATGGAAGGAAACTAAGGTTTTTAGATATGCACCTATACTTGCAAAATATATATGCATGTATACTCTCCCAATAAGTTGAAAAGGTGACCCTAAGAAAAACTATGGCAGCTGATAGGATGGATTAAGTTACCTATATGCTTAAAGATGTGCACATATGCATCCTTGCTGAGTTTGGTAGGTGGAAAGGTCTGTTTAAAAGGGCGCATCTGTAAAATCAATGTGAGGTACATAAAAGTGTTTTCCCGGTACAAAACTAAGAACGGAACACGTGCTGTCTGGAAAGGTTTTTGATGTCAAGATTAAACGGAAAGTTCGCAATCTCAAACATCTCAGAAATATTGCTCCTGAGTATTTTGTTTTGGAAGCATATATCTAGGATTAAATAAACCCGACAAGAATAAAGGTGCCGAGTGTTCAGGAGTCCCGACAACAAGGACAGAGGAAGGGCCGAAATGCAAGTGTCCGAGCTCACCGGACTTTACGGATACAGGAGAGGATATTTCCAAAGTATCAGAGAGTTTATACTTTAAGAGAGAGAAAAGGTGGTGGGGGTGCCTACGGGGATATATACACATATATACCCATGCATGCGCACTTAGGGCGATATACGCATCTACACAGAGGTGCCCGGATGATAGTCGGCATACACACATACCTGTATAGGTATATGCATGTGGGAATTTGTAGGTACGTGTGCATGGACACGCAGGAAGTCCAGAGGGAAAAGATAGGCGAGGATTGCCTTACGTCGAGGGTCGCAAGGTTAAAGTGGTGGAAAGATCAAGATGACGGTGGTTAGAATACATTTACCGGGCGGAGGAAATACACCTGGTAGTATACCAGACGATGATAAGGTTACGAGAGAGACGACAAGATTTTTAATTAGGTTTATAGAATATTATTACTAGCGCAAAAAGTTTTTGTTAGCCCTAATTTTTAGGTTTTAGAAAATCGGGGTGTGACACAACAAGGGGCGGCGTAGAGTTAGTCGAATTTGTGACGACATGGATGAGTCAGAGGTTGGGGGGCCTATAAGACAGTGCTTGCATTGTGTCGCTTATGGCCATTGGAAGAAAAATTGTCCCAAGTTAAAGGACCAGAAGGAAGGTGATCCCACCGCAAGTACATCGGCAGCCCCTTCTGCTGGTGGTAGACGAGCGTGTCGGCGAACAAACGCCGGCGTCGGTGGTCCGGAAGGACCCCCTTTGGGATTCGGCCGGGGAAGCGGAGGAACAGGAGCTACGTCAGATCTCGAGTGGCAGGATGCTATAGATGAGACCGTGACTTACCCAGGTTCAGACCACCTTCTTGGTGTAAAACCCTACGTCCTGCTTTTTGTGTATATATGAATATTTGGATGATTACAATGAGTCAGAAAACTCAGGTGTTCTTGCTCTCCTCTTTTTTATCTCTAGGTCCCTCTTTTCGTCCCTCTTTTTGTCCCTCTCCCTCTCATGGCCTTGGTTCTCCCCTTATATACCCGGGGGTCACCACAAAGGCCGAAAGGTAAATATACTGCAACCGCACCGTTGCTGACGGATAGGGCGTGGGCGTCCCACGCCGGCGGTTGAGGGTTTCTGTAGCGGAATAGTTCCTATCACGCTTTGGTCGGGATCTGGATCATCATGACGGGGTTGGGTCAGAAGGTGAAGACTTTCCGGAACGCCCTCTGTCACGGACCATGCTGCAGCTACCCTGGCCCCACTGACCAGGGACAGAAGGTATGCGCCTGGGCGCGCAGCGGCGAGCCCCAAAGTCAAAAAGGTGTCAGACCGTTCCATCCCCTGCCAAGACCGACAACTTGATGGGACTTTTCACATGGGAGGACGAAAATTGACCAGGACACCGCCATCTTGTCCACAACGGACTCGGAGTAGGAATGCCTGCACAGACAGGCATTAAATGCGCCTGTCGGGCCACGTGTACTGGGTAGGGACCCACGAAGGGTGCTCGGGGTTCCCTTGTTCGGGGACTCCTGAGCATGTGGCTTAAGCCATCCCACTGCCTGGGAGAGGTACTCGCCGTCCCGAGTGGGAGCCAAGTCGCCTTGGGTGCTCGGGGAGTATCCTTAAGGGACGACTAGGGGCTTCTCTTGACGGCCGAGTGGACACAGTGCTCGGCGTGAGCCCCCGAGCACCTCCTCTCGACTCCCACATCCTTGGTGACGCGGCGTCAAGTTGGACCTTTTCCAACGGTTTAGGGGGCCCCGTTCCCTGTATCACTGACAGAGGGCGTGGACATCATGGCTTCCCGCGGAGTGAGAACAAGGCTTCAAAATGATATATCTTAAATAATGATTTGTACTATTCGTATTATGTTTGAAATTTCGTACTATTTTTGAACTTTCGTACCATGTGTGAACTTGTTTGTAATAATTGTAGTGAACTTGTAATGTGGGACTGTTTGGTCCGGGCAATTATGTAATTGAACTTTTTTCTTGTATCGTTATTGTAATTTGTACCGTTTTCATGCATTCAAGTCTTTCATCATATGCAGTACTACTTGATATGTGCGACATGTTATGTTCGTTCAACATTCATGTAGGTATGACGGAGTTCGAGTTGCTCGATGCACAGGTGGACGGTAAGCACCGAGCGAAGAAGATTGCCGACGGCGAGTTCAGCCTGGTCTTCAGGACCCGGACCCCTCGTGTGGCGTTGAGGATTCACCCAGTGTGGATCGATAGGTACATCTACGCGAGACCCCATGTAAGCAAGTCATTGTGATACGTAATATGTGTGCAATTTTACAGGTTGGGGTGGGCGGGTCTACTCTCCCTGGCACGGATGGTGGAGGGCACTGACGATTACTACCAGCTCCTCGGTGAGGACGAGGAACCTCATGACATGGAGGTCAGGTCTAGACATTTTCCTTTCGACATGCTTTGTTGACGTGCCTCGTTGATCGATGGAGGTCGGAGACCCGTACCTTCCACTTTCCTTGGGGAGAGATGGCCCCGATGCTGCAGGACGTGTCTTACCTACTAGGTCTCCCAATTGCGGGGACAACAGTTAGACCTTTGGAGGCTTCACCCACCTGGCAGGCAAATCTCGTGCAGCGCTTCGCAGGTGTTCGTCCCCACGAAGATCCCCTACAGCCTATCGACGAGCACCAAAAGCACGGCCCGAAGTGGTCGTGGTACCGACAGTTTGAGGTAAGCTTGAACAACTTATCTCGGTCGTGGTATTATTTATAATATTTGTAACCAAATGAGCATTTCATGCAGCTAGGAGAGCTTGGTTGGCCTGGTGAGTAGTTGACGAACCGCCAGGTCACTCGTTCGTTGGAGGTGTACATCATGTGGCTGTTTGGTTACGTAATGTTCACAAACTCTCACGACGACACGGTTGATGCCCGTCACATCGAGATTGTGAGACGGATAGCGGACGCGCAGGACCCCAGTGATGTCATGCCCAAGAGTTGGGGATTGGCCGTTCTTTCTGCCACTTCGCGCGCACTATGTGACACCTGCACGAGGACTACGACGAAGCCGTCGTTGCTGGGCTGCCCCCTTCTGCTGCAAGTTAGTTGTTTGTAGTTGTATATTATGAATATTTCACAATATGTTAGCATCATTACATATTTTGTAGGTTTGGTCGTACGAGCGTTTCCCTATAGGGAGACCATTCGTGAACGCGGACGAGCCTTACGGAGTTGACTTGTACCATAACAACCCACTCGGAGGACCTACTTTCGGTTCATTGTGGACACGGCGTCGGGTAAGTTCATGCGTACTACCCTACATACTTTTGCTATAGCCATTTGATTGTTGCCAATTAACTTATTGTACTCTCATGCTACAGCCACAGTTCGCGTCTGCATAGTTGAGAAACTGCTACCTTGCGTTCACGGAGCAGTTCGACTTCTTGCCTCATGAGAAGGTCACGTGGGAGCCTTACGCTGAGGAGGCTTCGCTCCATCATGCTCCCCATGACCTTTCTCCATTGTACACTAGAGACGAGCCATACTGGATGACAAGGAAGAAGGTTGTCTTCGATATTTTTTTGAAGACTACGCTGTGCATCGTGTGATGTGATAGTTCGGCCTACACTAGGACGGACCACCATCACATGTAGTTTCTCTAGATCGTGCCACGCATGGGTATGTCCCATTTACCTTTCTATTATGGAATTAACAAAATTACTTAGATATCTAAAGCATTGTGAATTTTAGTTTTGCAGCTGGTCTCATAGGGGGGTGTGTTAGGGGTGTGTTAGGGCACAGGAGTGGACACAGCTCCTGCACCCTTACATTCAAGCTTGGGGGGAGGCTACGACGGATCGTTGGGAGGAGTCTAGGGCCTTCGACCTTCAGGCCCATCGGGCTTACCTTCAGTGGTACGTTGGTCGTACTCGCATTTTCCTTCTACCACGTATGGAGCGTCAGGAGATCCAGCCTGCACAGACCACATATTTGTACCCACTCGAGAGTGCAAGTTTGAGGGTCAATGTGGTATGTTGTACTACGTGTTTGAAAATAGATGTTATTCACTTTTTTCGTTTCTAACTACTTCTTATGTACATGTAGAGTGAGGTGGCACGTACTCTGCACGACCACATCACGACCGCACTTACGAGCTCGAGCTCTTCACTTAGGACAAGAGAGGACTCCTCTGCATGGTCTCGTGCCGAGGAGTTGTGCCGTAGTTTGCTCGACGCTCTTTTGTGCACACGGACGTCAGATGTGGTGAAGACGTGGAGCACACCTCCCTTGAAGGCCATCCGCGATGCATCTTAGTCCCCCAGGTCCTTCACAGGCCGGTGGGTCGTCTTGGCAGGTGCCGCAGCAGGAGGTCAGGCAGGTGTTTCCTTGGGACATGCCGTCGTGCTCTCAACACACACCTACACAGATTCCGTCTATGATTTCCACACCCGGTACATAATTTTAGTTCCTTTCATAATACGTTCTACTTTTTTGCCCACGATCATGAACAATTGTCTCGCATAGGTTTTGTTCCTATGTCACAGGGAGGGGGAGGTTCGAACAGCCCGTCCCGATACTTCCTGAGCACTCAGTTC
This sequence comes from Stipa capillata, assembly GCA_019208055.1. Taxonomy (NCBI): domain Eukaryota; kingdom Viridiplantae; phylum Streptophyta; class Magnoliopsida; order Poales; family Poaceae; genus Stipa; species Stipa capillata. The sequence continues at coordinate 424,417 of JAGXJF010000266.1, forward strand.
GACCCCGCCGACACTTCTGGGTCGGGAGGAGGTTATCTTACTCCGTCTTCACCGCCGCCACCAACGCAGGACACCCAACCTACAGCCCCTCAGCCAGATGAGCCCTTGCACGGTAGATGCCAACGTACGATTGTTCCATCGGGACAATTAACGTACTCCGACTTCTGCAAGAGGCCGAGGAGGGTGCTGCGTCAAGGACGTGGACAGGGAGGCCCAGGAGGACCTGCACAGGGAGACTAGCAGGAGTAGTTATTTTGAATCGTTAGGACCGTCTCCTTTTGGATTTTATGGATTTTAGTTGTAGTACTTTTTCATATAACACTTAGTTTATTTCATTGAAATCTGGAGCACGAGTACGATATATTGTTATCAGTACACATGAGGTAGACGGTACGATAACATTCGCATGATCAACCATAAAACCGAACCGAACAATCTAATAATAGAACAACTAAGATAATAGAACATAGTAATAACTACTCAGGGCCTTTCGGATATTTTCCCTTCCTCATACGATGAGCGTGAGCTTCCTCTCCTTCCTCCTTCACGCGACACGCGGTCTCGCGCTTCCTTGCCCTTTCAGCCTCACGTGCCTCCGCAGCTTGATGTTCCGCCTCCTTCTTTTTCTTGCGTTGCTCCTCCTGCCAACGCTTTCGCTTCTCCGCCTCCTCCGCCTCGTGCATGCGTTGCAGAGTGTAATCTCGCCTAAAATAAACCTCACGCATGAGTTGTTCTTCATCCTCTTTTGATTGGGTACTGTCCAGTCACTGTATGTAGTCACATATAGTGGGTGGAGACTGCAAGCAAATAAGTGTATGAGTGGTAGCATCGTATTGCATCGTGTTACGAATGCGGGAGTGTGCGAGTTTTACCCTTTGACGCTATGTGCACACAGCAACCTTCGCTGGCTCTTCGTCATAGTTAGCACACATGAAGAACCTTCTTCCAAAGGTGTACAACATCTCTTTTGATTCCATTAGTTTGCACGAATCTTGGCACCAGCAGAGGGGAACCTCGACTCCGTTCGGCACATTGGCAATCAACTTCTCCTTCGGCATGTCATATGAACCGGATGAAGCCATTTCCTACCATTTTGCAATATGGGCATAGTTACTACATCCAGGAAACTAAAAAAGAACTACGCAAATATTTACCTCACACGAGCCCCGTTGCCGAGATCCGTCCCTCTTCCGCCTCGCCTCTGAAACCCTAATGTCCTCTCTCTCCACTCGCTCCCTAACCCTTAACCCCTTTCCTTTCTATCCACTTGCTTGATCTATTCTGTTCGTCGGTGGGTGGGAGGTAGACAGATGCCTTAGAGTGAATAAATAGAGCAGCCGGGACGCATATCGGCTGTCCATTGGCCGAGTTCTGACAAACCTCACGGGGAGGGGGGCAAGTCGGCTACTGGCCGGCCGATTGGGGTCAAGTCGGCCACTGGCAGGCTGATTAGCGCCATGTTGGCGATTGGCTAGCCGACTTGCTCTTGGCCCCAGAATCGGTTGGCCCAAGTCGGCCAGTGGGCTGCCGGCTTGGTCTTTTCGGCTGACTGTCAGCCAATTTAGTCCTTCTCGGCTTTTGGAACGCCGATCGGTCGTTTTCGGCAAATGGGTAGCCGACCAAGCCGTATTTTTGAAACTTCTCCATTTCGTGTTGTACTTCTGTCATTTATGGGAATAAAAATAATATTTTAAAAAAATAATCCAATTTTTCTGGTGGATGCGAATGAAATCAGAGAGGAAAGAAGTGCAGACATAGAGAACTGCCAGCAGCCTTTTCAGTTTGAGTCAACCAGTAGAGATGCAGACATGTATGGAGCGACAGTGTAAACATCAAAGCTTTTATTGGCGAGCTAAGGAAAGACAGTCACAAAAATTGTTAGTAGTTAAAAAAAGTACATTTACCTCATGATATATTCTACTTAGCTAATGATTTTTTTAAATGCTGCGACAGTATATTCTTCAAGCAACTGAAGAGGAATTAGGCATAACATTACCGATGGCTAATATGGCTCTTATCATGCAGGCATGTCTTCAGAAAACATTGGCCAGTAACCTTCTAGGCATTAGGCAGCAAAATTTTCCAGAACTCGATTTCAGCTCTGCACGGCATACTTTCAAAGGGCGGGCACTGACTGTTGATTATGTAGTAAATCACTTATAAGGAGATGTTTCTCTGAACTCAAGTAGGCCCCAATGTTCTGCAATTTCAGAAGTTCTCGGCCTCTCAATTTTCACCATAGCCTTATCTGAAGATTTCTAGTTTTGGCAAGCATAAGATAAACATTTCAGTAAGAAAGAAAATTATTAATCTATAAATGTGACATTTTGCAAATTTACATGCAAAAATCGTTACATGGCTACTCGTAAATTTACATGTATCACTGTTGGAAAAGCAAACCTTTTCCACTTTTTTCTCTAAGTCGGGTGAGAAAATAGATGATAGAATTATAATATGTCCTTACATAACACCCTGCTACTTATGCTAGTACAACATGACCACCATTATCTACACCTTACAAGGGCTGTCGCAATTTCGCTTCGAAGTCCTCCAAGTACTCTCTACTGTTGAGCTCTGTCAACCTGTAATAACACGAAAAATCGGACAAAAGATGGTATTAAAATTTCAATAGAAGTTTAAGGGGCAACTATATACTTTAGAATAAGAGCTAATATATAGAACCTATAGCCTGCTAAATCATATGCATAAACACATATTCTCATTACCTACTAATTGTACGATCTTTGGCAAATCCTAGCTCGTTGTCCACACATAGATCAGGATCATCACTTTTCTGCGAACGTGAAGATCTAGGTGAAATTTTTGTGCTTCAGCAACAGTCACTATATTCTCAAATAGCTGTATTGGTGCGGCCTCAGCTGTGCATAATAGCCTCGCCTTGTTCTCATACATAACCTGAAAAGCATTAGTGTGTTTAGAGACAAGATCATTTGTGCTGCCAGTATATAGTGTACATGTCTATTAGCATTAAATTTCAGATCAAGTGGAAATTTATTCTAGTCATCGACATTCAAGAGTAATATCTACTACGATGAACCTTTTATATATAAACAGATCTAACTAGATTCATGAGAAAGCTCTACAGAGTACAAACATAATAACGTGCATTACTACTACGGAAAGGTGTCTAGTTCATAATTAGAACAACGGAAGGATGTCTATACATGAGGCTAAGTCAAAGTCAAACATAAAGGTGACAGAGTAAGGAAAGATGAACCATACGTCGACCAATGTGACAAACCGATAAGCTGCTGTTCTGTTGTGATACCCAAACTTAGGGACACCATCAATTGCCAGGGTGTGAAACCTTTCTGCACATTAACATTTGGGTAGCAGTTAGATCAGATCAACAGTACCATTTTGTAATTCCTAACTATAGAAACAGCACTGAACCAATATACTTACTAAATAGCCCAAAATAATCTGCTGCACCTATAGGTCTGTCACAAAGATCTTCAAATGGGAAATATGCACAGCCATTTGCTCCCAGCGGAACCTGCAGAACCAAGGTTCAGTAATTACACAGCATGTTTTAATGGAACAAATGTAGCTCCTCTGAATATTTAACTTCCAATACCTGCAATTGCCGTCCCATAACGACTTCAACTATTTGAGGAGTAGGTTCCTCATCTCCAATTAAAGACTGGAACTTCTCTTTAAGAACTGTGCTGCATTGTTCTCCAACAAAATAGAAACCTTCTTCAGCCTGCTCATTAGTTTCAGATTGAATATTTCATAAAGGGAAAACTGAAAAAAATAAACACTAACAACTTGCAAAAGTAGGCAACATACTGAACCCAATTGACGATAGTCTACTGCAGAGCCAATGGGGTGCGCAATGCACCTTTCCTGCAACGATCCACAGAAATTAACATGAGCCGACTAGCAGATTAAACTTCAATTGACAGCGAGAAATTGAAAAACAGAAATAAGACATACTTTCAATGTGTCAATGAAAGGTAAGAAAAGGTTTCGCTGTAAGCCACCTTCATATAGCTGATCGGGAGCACGATTAGAAGTCGCAACTAGAATCTGAGCATAAATAACCATGCAAAAGAATCAATGTGAAATGCCAAGGTATTCTTTTGCAGATAACCAAGTTGTTTCAGTGCCATAAGAAAGTAAAATAACAGTAGTCACATACCATGCCTTTGCTGAACAAATGTCTGAACAGCCGGTTCAATATCATAGCATCAGCGACATCAGTTACCTGTTTAAAGTATGTTCGGTTATGTTATAAAACATACATAATAACACATGAATCCAATATTATCGCAAAAAGGAAGGATAAACATACCATAAACTCATCAAGACATAATATTATGGCCTCATCTGAAATCTCAGATGCTACGACATCAAGGGGATCTGAAACACCTTTATGCATCTGCATGTAGATGGATGGTTATGAAGATATTCACTGAACTAGATTGAAGAAGAAAGATGAACATCTTATAAGCACAGAAATTACCTGCAGACGACTATGTACATTCAACATGAAATCATGAAAGTGAATACGCTTTTTTCTCCAATTAGCTGGCCTGCCAAGAAGTAATACCATCAGGATAACATCAGATTATTGACGTAAAAAATGTGTACAAGGCAAAATATGTGCAAGTACAACTTATTTGTCTAATTATTACCACAAAGCTGAAGGACAAAAGGAAGATATGCCAGCATTTATTTTTCAGGCATCTTCTTCTCCATAAGGAAAAATATGATACAGAGTTAAATTGATTAAAATAAAATAAAATCATTATGATCACTGTAGGTTCCTAACAGTTTGAAGTTGGAACTCAAATAGTGAATGGAGCCAATTAAAAAAATGAGACCAGAGGGGAAGGGACTCGTCGTCCTTTTTTATAAGAAGAGAAAAACTTGGTTGCAATATTAATGGAGGCAATAGCTGGCCAACTGCTTCTAGGCATCGAAAAAACAACCAAAAAGTAATAGCCATGATATCCGGGCGGTTCCAAACACTTCATCCAAGCCTTTCCTTTTATGCTAGCAGTCCATAAATGGACAGAGCTCCTGGACCGTATAGATTTAATGATATGTTCTTAAAAAATTGTGGCATATAATGAAGGAAGGTTTCTATGTTCTGTGTAATCAATTCTATTCATTCTATTCTGTAATGTCAAGCCTCACTGATTATCATTAACAATTCCCTCACGCCTAAGAAGTGCAACTACACTGAATCATTTCAGGTCAACTTCTTAGCTTAACTCCTATCGTAAGGTTCTGACAAAGCTTTAGTGAAAAGAATGCAAAAGATTATTGTTGGTTTGGTCAACAAAAATCAAGTTGGCTTAATTTAAACCAAACAGTTCAGGGTTCTAGGAACATAGCAAGGATAGATTTTGCATGGTGTGTAATCATTCTATAATGGGCAAGCCCCACTGATTTCCATTAGTAATTCTCTCATTACCAAAGGGCCTAAGAACTGCAATTCTCAGTGAATGGTTTTAGACCAACTTCTTTTATACGGTCCAGGCTATCTACAATGCACTACCTCAAAGTAGAATGCTTGTGAACAAACAAGCTTTAGCATATTAGAGTCAAGGAAGAATTTTATGTATTGAACAGTTATCTCACATGTTTCTCCTTAGGAGACAAATATCGAAGATAAACATTGAGAAATCTCAAATAGAAGGTAGGAGTTGTATCTTTATGTATAGAGTGGCCCGCTATGACTCTTAGAATGCAAAAACTGCATAATGCCAAGATTCTAAAGCCCTCGAGGACTTGAGGTGTTGATAGTCAACGTATTAAAGCCCTCCTTGAGAAGTAAAAGGTCAAGATTGTGTTTCATGCTCCCATGGAGCGATTAAATTCATGAAAGAAAATCAATTTATGTCTTATGTGGACACACATGCCATCCGTCTTAGAAAAGTGTCGAAAACAGAAAAAGAATGAAGAGAATAACTGGGGCCAGTATAGTTGCTATGTGATTGTGATATGAGCTCATTCAGGCAAATCAAAGTAATGACTTCTGAACTGACAGACTGCCGTGAATACTTCTGGTGCCATGTTCAGTAGTATGTGCACTATGAAATTCGTGATTTCCTTATCTTAAAGCAGCATCAAAGAAGTCCAAAAATCTTAGAATTGATTTACTTACAGTTGCTCATAGAATAGGTCCATAAGCATTGTCTTCCCTGTACCAACCCCTCCATACAGATACAACCCCTTTACCGGTGCATAGGTAGAAGGCTGAGTAATGAGGCGAGACCATAGCCATCTACTCCTATCAAACAGAAACCAGTAAGGTTAGGATCAGTCCGTTGCTGAGTAATGAGGCGAGACCATAGCCATCTACTCCTATCAAACAGAAACCAGTAAGGTTAGGATCAGTCCGTTGCTTACGATGTGAAGTCAGTGCTTTCAAACTGCGCTTACCTTCCAGATTTCTCAGACGACTGATATCTGTCCAGCTGGCAGGCTTCTTCATGCTCGATAAGATCCTCATAGAGCCTTTGTAATTGTTGAATCGTGTCAACCTGTATCAATTAAACATAAGAAAAATCTTACATAAAGCACCCAAGGGAATCATCCTAGGAAAACATTGATCAGGATCAATTCAACAACCTGAAAGCTATCACCATCTACAAGGTCTCCTGATGCGATTCTTCTCTCATATTCCACCATTGGACCACCTCGTGGAACATCTGGCACAGTTTGGGGAAGTAATCAAGTTGATTCAAACGCCTCCAACAGAAAATAAAAGGCCTCCATGCATAAAAATGTAATGTGAAATGAAACCTTTAATTGAATCAGCCGCCACAGTGGAGAACATGGACTTCAGTAACTCCACACCTGGACTCACAAATCTGCTAACTTCATTACTATGACGTATTGTGCTCGGTGAACGGGATGTCAAACTACACAAGATCAGAGCATTCTGTTGCCTGATCAATCTGTTTATTGATGAATGTCCCTCTGCATGGTGTTGACTGAAATGGCGAAGCTGGCGCAGCGGCCGAACTACTGATCTCATCTTTCTCAATGTACTTCTAGGCAAACTCAACGGGCAAAGTTATGAAACCTGCAATCATAGCAAAACAAGAATCAATTTAAAAAACTATAGGGGTGACATCTCGGATAGGACACTCCTGACCATGTGTTGGAACACCCAAACTCATGTGGAATAAACAGGAAAACGTCAAAAGTAAACTGATAAGGAGAGAGCATGTGCTTATGGAATCTGCTAGTATAAAAGGTTATTAGGAATATGACCTGAAAAGGGTGTCCAATAATGAAATGAAGTGCAACTACTACACACTAGCTGCTAACTAAGTCTAATTAATAAAAGGGAAGCCTAAACTTTCCTTATGGGTTGCTTTCAGTTCCAGGACTAAAAGAGAAGCCTTAAACTTTGGGCGAATCAGTTCCCCCCCAAAGTTGGATGGCTTTTGTATCTCCCCAAGTTGCCTAGCCTCTCTTTAAGTTTCCCTCTAGTTGCTTGTCAATTGTAAATTTACCCTATAAGGGGGTTATTGCAATATGAAACTACTAGCAGTACAGGAAAAGACCAAATTGCCCTTCCTCCTTAGCGCTAGCAGCAGCCAGCAGAGGCCGTCCTCATGTCTGTAGCGCTAGAAAGGCTCCTTTCTGCTCAATATCTGTCCTCTGTTACTCAAAATTTCTCTAAAACCTTTTCACAAAAATGGTCTGTTCTTAGCAAAAGGGTTTCTGAGTCCATTTTTGAGCAAAAAAAACTGGGTCTCGCATATAGATTCTAACATATACATGCAAAAAAATGGATCCTAACATATATATCCTCACATAAATACGACAAAAAAATAAAGGATTCTCACAATTTTAACATGCATATCCTCAATCTCTCAATTTTAACAGAATTCCATCCGCAAAACGTAGGGTTCAAGCAAATTTCACCATCACCTACGGTTTACAAAGAGAAGAATAGGGAAAGAAAAGTGAAAGGGAATAGCCAGGAGAGGTTACCTGCCGCGCCGGAGCTCCTAGCCGGCTGGGGCGTCGCCTGGGTCGGGTGCTGGGCGCCTGCCTGCGTCGGGAGGAGACGAGAGAGATACGAGGCGAGTGGACGCGCTGGGCGGCGGAGGGTAAAATTGTCAGTGGAAATCTGGATGGTGGGGCCAGTTGTGGAAACAAGAGGCTAGACAACTCGGGGAGAAATACAAAGGTCATCCAAGTTTTGAGGAAAAATCCAATTCTCCCTTAAACGTTTCCCCATTAGTTGCTTACTATGTCCAAGGAATAAAAAAGGAGCCTTGAACTTCACTGAGAGAACAAAGAACTCGGATCAAATTGATCAGGAAAAACATCCACACCAAACAGCCACTAAATCGATATATTCTGCCCCAAATCACAGAAAAGAAGAAGCGAGAGATAGCCAAATTCTGCATCAGGGAGCTGAAGGGTTGAAGCTCCAAGGTTGTGGGATCACTGCTTTGGCCATGAGATCCCAACGGCGGACAAGAAAAACGCGTCAAGACTAAAGATGGAACTTTCTGCAGCTCGACATCTCCGATCGAAGCAAAACAACTTGAAGCGAGCGTCCGCGGCAGAAGTAAGATAAACAAATATCGAGAAAATTCTAAGTGCGAGATTTTGGGAGCAACGAAGAAACCAATAATCACCGCGAGGAAACACAAAAAACATGGATTTTTCTCAAAACCAACGGAAGGCACCTAATTCTAAGGAAAGATCCCATCTTTGCAAAACAGAACAGCCGCCCTCCTTACCCGAGCAGAAAAGAAGACGGCGAGCTTGCTGCGCGGAGGCCCGTCGCGATACGATCCGCCGGAGGAGATGGGACGGCGCCGCAGTTTACCGGTGGCAGCGGCGGCGGTTGCGGCGGCAACCCTATGGAATCTTACGGCGAAATCTGTAAACCTTCCCAATTCAATCATAGAAGAAAGTGAGAACAACAGAATCGCACCAAAGAAGCGCAAACAATGAACCGAGCAAGACAGCGAGGAATATACCCACAGATCAGGGAGGGAGAGAAAAGAAACCAAGACTGAATCGAACTGCCGGAGCCAAGGAACCCGAAACGGCGACGCGACGGCCGATGCCCTGGCTGCCGTCAACCCTCGACAGCGACGTGCACTGCCGCAGTGCCGCGTCGTGTCGCCGAGAGGAGGATTCCTGTCCCGAGGATGAGGAGGTGGGAAGAGAAGCGGGAAACGGTAAACGCGTCTCCAAGTCTCTGGCGCCGAGGAAAAGAAAAGAGGCAGGGGGAGATCGGGAACTGCAAAACAGGAACAGGTTGGGAAACGTGACCTGGAATTAAGTTAATCCCGTGTCGAACTCGTCCTCGTCCGGGTTGGAATTTGCGTCACACTATGCTTGCTTTCGTTTTTCGTTTTGGTCGCCGATGCGCCTTGGCTGGGATCTTCCGTGGCAGACGAAGGAGCAGTCTTGTAAAGTACTACAAAAAGGTGTGGAGTGGGATAGGATGGTCCAAAGTCAGGTCACGGGTGTTTGTTTGGAGGCGATAGTGCCACCCCTGGGAGGATAAACATCGATCGAATTAGGCTAGAGAAAAATTTGAATTTAAATTGAAATTAGGAAGTAGTTTTAATTATCATTAGGTAACTAGATTATACACTATTAATTTTGATTGTAACATTTAATCATGCAATAGACATCACAGGCTACCTTAGTATTTGGTTTGCTTGATAAGGATTGATGGGATGATGGCATTGAACTTTTTGGGACCATATTTTTTTCATTGGTGAACTGAGCAGTGCTCTGGTGGCTAGCACTGCGAGGTATGTAGCCGACCCATCAAAGTTCAACCTTCCATAGCCACAATCATGGTGTTTTATTTTTCCATATTAATTTTGCCAAGGGGTCTTTTATTTTGTTTTATATTACTTTTGTCAAAGGACTTCTCCCCCTTGGACCTTTCATCTTTGTTTCGTCAGGTGGATAGCAAGCAGCTTATCTAGGGGCAAGTAATCATGATTATTATCAATGACGAGTGCTAACTAACATGCTTTAGTGTTATTTAGTTACTATATCATCGCAACATTAGCTTTGATAAATGCTAATCTTTTGTAGTAGTAGTGTTAGGGCAAGTTAAATAGTACTTCATTCCTAAAAACAGGACGCTTAACCAAAAGCACTGAGACCAAGGAGCAATCATTAACTCTAATTTCTTTCTAATCTACCCCTATTTAATTACGCGCGTTACTAATTCTGGAACGGACGCCTCGTTCAGCTATTTTGCAAGGCACATCACACGCGCGGACGTGCCCTGCGTGCATGCAGCATGCATGATAATGCATGCACGCACTCCTTCATGATTTTTGTTGCTTCACTTTGGCGCACGCATAAGGAGCAAAGTTTGAGTAAAATTTTTCCTGGAAAGTTCAGCACAATCTTGAGTGCATTTTGGAGCATAAATTTGAGTAGAATTGGAGGGAGATTCATTTTTCTTCTACCTCCTACATATACTTCTTCTCTTCTTCTCTCATCCATTAACAAGCTCCAAAGCATGGCTCCTCTAGACCTAAGCATTCCGATTAATTGGAACAAAATTGAGGAGTACAAGGGTCAGGCCATCGACCTCTTCGATCTTGAGTGGGCTGAAACCGAAGGAGATGCCGTTGCTGATGATGATAGCGATGATGGCCAAGGTGATGCTGTTGCTGGCGAGCAATGTAAACACCATGCTGCTCCTCCGCTCCAGACGCGACAAGCCAGCAGCGTTGATGGAAACGGCCACCTGCATGAAGGCCACGGGCATGCCGGTCACGGGCACAGCTAAGCTCGGGCTTGCAGGCCATGGCCACATCCATGGTTGGCGCTGGCAAGCAGGACGCGGTCACGCCATTGCCAGGCACACCGGGCGTGGTCACACCGTCAACGTGCACGGGAGGTTGGGGCTCGCTGGACGCCGACACGCCATGCGCGGTACGTCAGGACTGAGCTCTAGTAACACATGGATATGCTACTACAGTTTAGAAAAAGTGTTACTGAGGTCTGTAGTAACACATTTTTTATGTGTTCTTATATCCTATGTTACTATGTGGTGTCTATTGTAGCACATAATAATTGTTCCTATATGTAATAAAAGGTATTACAACTATGTTGTAGTAACATGAATCATAGTGTTATCATAGATTCTAGTAACATTTTTTTATAACTATAGCAACACAGGTGGTAACATATTTTTCTAGTTGTAGCAACATCGTTAGTAACACAGTTTTTCTTAAGATTGCAACACAATTATTGATGACTGGCATGATTATTATAGGTCCTAGTAACACCTTTTGATAATTGTAGCAACATAGTTGGTAATAGTTTTGTAGTTCTAGCAACATGGTCAGGAACACCTTTTTCTGATTATTGTAACATTGTTGTTGGTGATCAGTAGTGAACCTAGTAACGCCTTTGGTAACTATAGCAACACACTTAGCAACATTATTTTGTAAATATTGTAACATGGTTAGTAATGATGTTTTCTAAATATTGCAACACAGAATGACAAACCCGCTTCATGTAATATTGATTTATGCAACTAAAAAAATATTGCTTGATACTTCTAAAAACATAGAAAAAAAATAAGCATGACACATTGCACAATAACAAAAAACACCATGAGCATAATGAGCATATGCTATCGAAGTGAGAATATAAATATTAATATTGTTCACATCATTTGATAGCCTTTGTAACAATTTGACAGTAGAAAAGACAGTCTTTAAGAGAAATATTATATATTTTAATCCATTAGGATAAACTACATCAATCCTTCATGAAATAATTCGCTTCTTGATCTCCTCATGAGGCGAAGCATCCAAGTGGAACTTAACCATTGATCTTCTCAATCTGAAAAACAAAAATATTTACCTTCAAAGTTGCAATTAAATATATTCTAGATGTAATTTATCAAAGTTCAAGAAAGTAACTATTAACATACACATGTTGAAGGCCAAGCAATTGTTAATCCCGAGGCAAAAGCATCACGAATTGTCTTGCAATTTTTCCTTTCCCTTACCAAGTTTTCATCTTTACCAATAGGTTGATCGACTTTCACATGCATAAATTGGACACCTAACTTTTCACCACCAACCAATGTGTTTGATCTACAATCCAAAAAAGTAGCATATGCCACACACTGTTTGTTTGTTGAAGACTTTAGAATTACTGTGGTACCAACTTATATTTAGATCAAAATTATCATTAACTGACAAACATAAATAAGTTATACAAACAATAATCCAATATGAAAACACTATGTTCTTTTACCTCCATTGAAGGAGTATGCCTCTTATCTGAGGGCATGTGGCCTATAGTGTTGTTTTGAGTGTGCTGTTGCTGTGGTCTTCTCAAATTGGCATCCATCTTCCCCTTGGTCTTTCTCATCTATGAAGAGACACGGCAATAATGGTTACATTCTATGATTTAGCCACCTAAAACTCACAATATCAAATTTTCTTCACACATCATCTTACATGCTAACGTCATTTTCCCAACCTTAAGAGAGTTTATTATGTACAACTCAAACTTAAAATGTAGAAAATATATATTCATTAAGCACAATTAAACAAATTGGAGCAAATAGTATATGTACAATGTTAAATTGCACTTGAGCACAATCATAAAGTCAGTGCATAGTACAACCAGATTTTCCAAATGCATATAGTATCTATGAACCACAAGTTAGCCCATAGATAATTGATGTGGCAAATGTTTCACAACCACTTTTTCTTAGCTGCTAATGCTTCGCAACAACGACATAGTCACACAAATAGAATACACTAGCTAATTAGTAGATTTCTCAACACATAAAAATTACCTCTCGTCGAGAATCAAAAACATGATGTGATGGTGATGATGATCCTTCTTCATATGGAACTTCATTGCCACCTTCGCACTCGGGATGCTACTTCCATCATTAAAAAATGTAAATCAACTAATAATTTGTAATGTATCCTTATAACATGAGTAACAACAAGGTTCTAACCATTTTGCCTGAAATCATCATATCGTTATCCTCACACATTTCATCATGGTGTAAGAGAGTTTCATTATTCTACAGTTTAAATGCACAAGCATTAGTTATTATAACCCACAAAGTGTAGAAACGGTACAAGTGTAGTAGTAAATAGATGTACCGCTATTGCATCTCTTTCTTTATTTAATGAGCATAGTGGATCGGGTCCATTGCAATGAACTCTCTGCAAATTGAAATATTGATAAAGAGGATTTGGAGAGAACTAACACTAGTTGAAAATGTTGATAAATACCTTTCGTTTAGATTGTACTACTTGTGGCCGAGAGTTACCATTATCTCCTATTCCAAAATTTTCCTACAAAATTAAACAAGTTTGAGTGAAATATTAATATGAGTGTCACAAAAAAAATATTTACCTCTGCCGTTTCATTGTTGCCATGGCCTTCATCCTTGTTTCGCAATGCTTCAATAATTTGGTCTTGCTCAGCTATATGTTGCTTGAGCTTTGCTAGTTCCTCCCTAACATTAGTCTCTCCTTCAGATGATGAACCATTTCTTGTAGTCATATTGATGTTCTTCAGATATCGTGGTGTTCGACCATAAACTTGCTTAGGAATTGGAAGCAAACCCATGCCATGAACTTGTCCAGGTTTTTCTTTCCCCAAAACTTGATGCAAGGCATCACCTTGCCATGCAACTCTTCCTTGGTCATTTTGTGCCAGTTCTGTTTGTTCATCTATTAGTTTTTCCAACTCTACCTATAAGAGAAGAATCATGCATATTTTTCTACTCGTTAGATTGAATAGTAACTTGATTTTGTAAAAGCACTGAATGTATATAGCCTACCACATGCTCATTTTGATCTTCAGCCTTTTTTCTATGAGTTGCTGAGTAAACTTTTGCTCTATGCGGTTGTTTCTTTTCAGGGTCCTCTTGTCGCTGCAAAACAAGTACACTGATATGATGAAAAATATGGAGGAAAACATTTAAGAAAACAAGATTACTCACCAGCTCCTCAGCCCAACGAGCATAACTCTTTGTCCCTGCTGTATGGGTCGTCTTCACCATTGCACGACTTATTTTATTCTTCTCACTTATGGCCTGTTATTATAAAACCATAACGTTCATGCATTATTTAACATTCGCACAAGTAAGGTCAAATTTTAATGATAGAAACCTTACCCTTCCTTCTTTAGACTTCCAAAATTTGACAAGTTTACGCCATTGGTCATTCTCCACTTCTTCTGGACAAAGCTTATACAAAGCTTTCCTTTTTTTCTTTGCATTAAATATATCTTTTTTGAGACTAGCCTTAAATCTTCTCCAATTTCTTCCAGTAGTCTTCAGTATCCACTTGTCACATTTAGCGGGGTACAAGAACTTTGTCTAATGTTAAGTAAGGAATAACGAATAAATTTAAATAGCAAGATCAACATTGTATTTAATGTAGATGCACTGATATGCAAGAGGTAAAAGAAGATGGTTAGCTAGGAGCACTCCATTTTTATTTGCTTGTTGTGTTTGAATTACCTGTACACAGTGAAGTATTGTTTCATCCCCGCCATCCTTCTTGACATCACGCCAGTCCTTCTTGTTAAGTGGACAATATCCCCCAAGTCTAGCAATCGTGCCCAAAAACTTCCCTAAGACTCCACCTTCTTCCCCGATGGGCTGGCCAAGTGTGTTGCATTTTACAACTATGCGTTCTCCGTTTGTCATGTTCCAAACAGCAGGCAGGGCTGTTCTTCCACGCTTACCAACAGCCTTACCATCACCTATAAATTTAGTTTATAACGGTGCTAATTAACTTAAGGACGACTATATATTCATATGTACTTTTAAAGCATGGAAAAGCAAGTATGACTATCGATGAGTTGGCCAAGCAATAAAGTAGATCAGCAAAAAAAAAGAAAAAAATGTCATGTATGCATCATTTGGATCCATTAGAAATTTGGATATATATGGAGCTTGGGTTGTTAAGCAAGTGCAAGCTAGCAAAGATTGTTGATCTTATCATCTTAATTTTTCTTCCTATTCCTAGTATTTTTGGCCATTGGTTTATTTTTTCCTGTTCATTCATATTTTTTAACAGAATGAGAAGTAATGTATAATAAAATGGTAGCAGCTGCATATGGCATACTGACCTCATTCCCTTGATCAAAGGCCTAAAAAATTTAAACATGCTTCTATGATCATCTTGATGCTCAACATGATCCTCATTATCACCCAATGCTTGTGTCTCATGCATTGTCTCATCAGGCGGCAGAGATTGCACATTGTCATTGTGGTCTACGTTGGTGTATTGAACGCCACTTCGAAACACATTCAACATTTTTGATCTACGCAATGTTTCTGCAAACAATTCAAGGATCTCAAATCCAGTAATTAGAAGGTTAGAAATATATTTACTTGATCTAGTAACAAAGTTTAACAATATGCTACAAAATATGGAATGCATTACTAAACTATAGTTTTCTAGGCAAACAAAGTAGAAGTTGAGCTTATGTTGCAAGTACTTTGCGGCCTTCTCGTCCTATGATTCACCGCTTCTTCCTCAAAGATACCATCATCCTCTAAACCTGCAGTGGGGCCATCATCCTCTTTTGAAGGGTTAGATGGAGCAATATCAGTGTCGGCTCTCTTCCTAAACACATAAAGTTCAACACTCTTCTCAATCTCATGCTCAGATATCATTGTCCTCACATGACTATCATTATCGATATGAACTAGATTGCCACTGCCATGCGGGTCTTTTTTCTTGTAGTACAGGAAATCAATTGCAAAGAAGCCAACTTGTTTGATCAAGTTGACCAAGTCAAAATAGGAGATGTAGTCCCTGTCCATTGATCTTTGTAGAACTCTCTGGCTTTGATTTCCATCTTCATAGTGCAGGTCTATGTTCCACATTTCCATGGACATCCTACAATAACATGAATCTCATGAACATGAATGTGCAAAGCATGAATACGACATTTATATCTTACATGATCTATTGATAGGTATGACATATTGACAATCAGTTTAATTAGTCAACTTTCAACAACACGGTAGTAGCCAAATGAAAGAGAATAAATTAATTATACACATGCAAATGAGAATTGAGATGGAACGGCGACGCTACGGATGAGTTAGAAGGCACGCCACGCCAGAGTGTCCTTTTAGAGATATATAAGTGGTTATGAGTAGATTTTACAAAACTCGACAAATAAAATAGTAAAATTTGGTGAGGTACTAAATAGCACGATAAGAGATCACCGTGCAAGTACATTAATTCCAATTAGCAGGTTTTGACATCTGGTGTTCTTAACCCAATAAGTTCCAAACTGATATATTCGGTGAGGTGTAAATTGAAACAGATCATGTTAACCATAATAAAAAACTCTAGACTGGTTATTAAACACCACAACAGACAGAGATTTTAGTAAATTGCATCTAGTTAATTATAATAATCGATTAATTGTGATGCAGTCTTCACGTGTAGACGAGTAAATCCCAAAACACACGCCATGCATGCATAGGTACTCAATTAATCCATTGATCATTGAAACCAGTATATATATGTACATACGTGAGATTAAGCATTAAGCACTAAGCAGTAAATAATTATTGATGAGGGATATACGTACATACGTGAGAGCACGTGGTATTGGAAAAAATGTAACCACATAGGGAATAATAACGTGATATTGACAACAAGAATGCATAGGTACTCAATTAATCAATTGATCAGGGAAACCAGTATATATACGTACATACGTGAGATTAAGCATTAAACATTAAGCAGTAAAGAACCAGTTGATCAGGGATATACGTACATACGTGAGATTGTGAACTCAGAAAACTAAATATTTGACCTGAGAATTGGGACTTGAAGGAGGATCGGACTGTGGAGGCCTAGCGCACTCTTCGCTAGAGAATCATGCAGCACTTTGCTTGCACGCGGCCGCGAGACACCCCGGAGATTCGTTCGTACCTTCAAGCGATGTCACAGGCGGACAAGTGCTAGAGGTGGATGTGCCCCTGGTGTGGGGTTTGGGGCGTCAGAGGAGACGGCGAGGACAGGAGGTGGAGATTGAGATCTCTGGAGAAGATAGCGCGGTGGTTGGTAGCGTGGTGATATTGGTGAGATGAATTCGTGGTTTCGTGCGAAAGTTTAATTACAGATTAGGAGGCTATAAATCTGGGATTGTTTTTTAAGACGGAGGGAAAATTTTACATTAGCGGGAAGTAGTTTATAGTACTACAATTTTTTCGGTGCTGGTATTTTCGCTCCCTCTCGCGGTATTATTTTTCACGATAGTCAAATAGATCAGATTGGTATCATTGTGCTCTCTCAACTTTTAAGACGAATCAAACTAACTTGCTTACATAATGTAGGACTTGTTAACATCACATATCCTGCAATCAAGGTAAAAAGGCTTGCCAAAAAAAATCAAATTAACTTGTACTTTATTTTTTGATTCAATGATCCAAACTAGGCGTAAATATGTCTAACAAAAACTAGACGTAAATAGATCCAAGATTGAGTCGTTGCAGAATTGACTAGTTAATGGTACTCCACTCTGACTAAGTGGTATATGATACAAACGTGCCCCCATCCATGGGATCGATGTGGCCAGGTATTAAGTCATGTTGATTTATGCGATTAGAGTTATATCTTGTTTAGGATACAATATCACTCTCTCCCCTCTTTAATTAAGCTGGCACATTAAAAAGCCTTCCAGAGACCTCTTTCCCCTGCTACAGAAGAGAGAGGTGAAAAGCCGGCGCCCTCAGTTCCTTCTTCCTCCCCCCGGCGGGGCCGTTGCTTCTCCTCGCCTCTGGTCGCCTTCAGGCACTGCGAGGAGAGGGGAAGCACGGCCTCCGCCGGGCTTGTAGATAGGGCTTCGGTTGGCCCCGTTCGTGTCTCCGCCTCGTCGTCGGTTCGACGGGGTTCCCGGCGGCGGTGGAAGTTTTGGTCCGCCCGGTTTCAACCTCGGCTCATCGTCGCATTCGCCGGTGGTGAGGAGCTAGTGGCCGTCTGGATTTTCTTCTCGCTTTGTTTGTTTTGTAGGTTCGCATCGTGGATCTCGGTGGTTTCCTTGCGTGCACGCCGGCGAGATCTGCCGTCTGGATCTGCGGTTTGGTTCAAGGGTTCGGCGGCGGCGGCTATGGCTCCAGGGCGCTGGTCCTTTGGGGCATGTGATCGAGGTCTTCCCGCTTGTCTGCGTCAAGGTCGTCACCAAGGTCAGACCGGCTCCGGTAGGGGAGCGGCGGCAGCGGCGCGACTTCGACTCGTTCTGGCGGTGGTAGCGGCCGTCCGGTGGTCCAGGGACCTCGTTGTAATTTTCTTCATGTTCGGGGTCTTTGTACTTTCTGATGAACTCTTGAATTGATCCAGGTCCTTTTCGCAAAAAAAAATTAAGCTGGCACATTAGTTTTTTGTCTAGTTGACATGTTTTAGATATTACTGATGTCATTGTATTGGGACTATCCTTATCTCATCCAATCCTGCACTAATACTCTACTCTTTTATCAAAAAAATATATAGCAATACCAATTAAGATAACAATATGCTAGAGGTGCGAGAAAAATCGTACAGGCAAAAAAGTAAATCAGAAGCGCTAGATTTTTTTTAATTATTATTGATAAGAAGGACTAAGTTGGGCCTGTAACCATGCTGGACTTAATTGCACTACCGCTGGTGATAGGGATTCGAGCCGCTGGTGATAGGAAAATAACTTTCTTTGCTCCACACGCCCAATAGATCCACACGCCCAATCGATCATCACGGGGACTCCTGCCGCCGCATCATTATTCCGTCGGTGTGGCTGGGTGCCACGCCGTCGTCTGGTGGTTGCAAGAAGCTAGGTGGCAGCTCCAACTCAAGGGCTCAAGGCAACGCCAGCGCCAAGGCAGCCCACCGCACCGCCAACCACCATCCGAGCCACCGCTGACGCAACCCACCGCACCACCGCCACGGGCAGCGCATCTCGTGACTCCTCTGGATCCCATTGCCGACTCATCACTGTCCACAAATCAACTCACTGGCAAGTGCTTCCTCACGGTGTTCCATTACATCCTTTTGCCTGGTGTTCAATTAATTTTTAGAACTCAAATACTAATAACTTGCTAAGTAGAATTATCTAGATGCAATTTACTGATCTCTTTGCTATGGGTGGAGTGATCTGTTTGAATTTACGTCTAGAAGCTTAACATGAATGGAGCCTGTATTCCTGTATGATTTTAAATTGTGTGAGATTCTCGATTTAGCTTACTAAATTAGTCCTTTGAGTCCACTCTATTTTTCATCCTGGCCACATGCTAAGGACTTGTGTAATCCATCTTTGGGTTTGCTCGCTGAGTTGTTGTTTGTGTTCAATTATAAATTGCACATTGTTATATTCACAAATTTTCACATCTAAAAAAAGAACAGAGTTTTTTCAGCTTGTATTAATGCTTTCGTATGTGCGATATTTATTACCTTCTACCCCTCTTCATGACCATGCTTGGAAATATTTTTGCCCCAATATGAATGCTGAAAGCAGTACATGATTTTCCAAGGTACTAATAAAGCTTGTATTAATTCTCTTGATGCAGATTAATGCTGAAAAGAGCAACAATTCTGACAGAAGTACTGGTGCAGAAGAAACTCAAGTCCGAAAAGCTTCCTCAAGGACAGATCATAAAATAGCAAAACTATTGGGGCCTGTAAGCACTGATGTTGTGTTGTCACTTGCCATCATTTTAGTGCCCTCACACTTTCACAATGTATTAAATCATACTACATTACAGGTAATTTGTATAGGCCATGACCTTTGTGCTCCAGCCTTGAGACAACTATGCCAAGTAGCCAAGTAAAGTTTTCTTCTCTGTATTTTGTTGTAGTTTTGTACAGTTCTAAGATTATTTAAACTTTTCTTACAAGGATTGGTTTAAGTTTACAGGATTCATATTTTTGTGCAGCCGACGATTAGTCGTGTGGTGAACAGGTACTGTATACATGGAGCTCTTTTATATTGTCAGCAGCCCATCTCTGTGTGAGCAGTATCTCAGTTTTTAACTTGAGTTGGTGTTGTGCTTCAGAAAGTAAGGAAGATCGCAATCAGCAAGGATGCTGCAGATTCTGATACAGTGGTAGCCAATGGATCAATGAAGTCTCCAATTGCACATTTGAGAGATCCAAAAACATCCAGATCTGAAAATGTATCTCCATTGAAGTATGTCCTGGATTCAACTATTTTATCTTATTTCATAACCCTTCTTTTATTATATGCATGACTCATGCCCATTCCTGATAATATGGCAAAAAAACTTTTAATCGGTGCATTTGCATGGTTCAGAATGTAGATAGTTCCAATGTAGAAATTGACACATATAAAAAGACCTAAAACTTGTTAAGTCCCCATCAGAATAGGCTATATCAAGAGCAGCATCAGGTTCTTATAAAAAGAATCCCATAGATATGACTGAATCAAATAATAGAACTCATGTGCTGAACTGCATAGCACTGCCATGCTAGGAAAAGATCACACAAACACGTCTCTAAACTGAAATATAGCACTTCAGGACCCTTCATGATATTGTGCCATCTTTGCCATGTTTTCCATGAAAATGAATGATTGTTTTCAGGTTAAGCATAGGAGAACGGGAAAAGGATTAAGCATAGCAATTAGTTAAGTGGTATCAAGAGGGAAACAGGCTATTCTAGGATTAGAGCCATGTCATACTTGGAAATATTTTTGCCCCAACATGAGTGCTGAAAGTAGTACATGATTTTCCAAGGTTCTGTTTTCTAGCGTAATATTTTAGCCTCAACATGAATGCTAAAATTAGTACATGAATTTCCAAGGTTATATTTTCTAGCATTATAATGAGTGTGGTAACAATATTTACTATTTGAACACAGTGAATCTATGGATTTAGAAGCAATTAAGATGTTACTGCGATTTCCTAGACCAAGTGAAGAATACTTGGCTGGGGTGGATGGTTTTCTTGATTTTGCTTACACTAGAAAAAGATCTGATGACAAGATCCGTTGCCCATGTGTCAAATGTGTCAATAGGTTTTTATTGAAGCGAAATGATGTATATGATCATTTGGTGTGTGATGGAATGCTACTTGGATATACTGTTTGGGGTTGTCATGGTGAAACTACAGCATACATCTCCGCTAACAAAAGGAAACGGTCACAAATTGAAGGAAATTCAGGAATAAACTCTAATATGCGTCACCTAGTCCAAAATGTTTTTCAAAATGTAGATAATGGACCTCCAATGATTGATCCCGACTGTGTAGATCCTTCTGAACCCAGACCAGATATTGAATCCCAAGCTTTTTATGACTTGGTGAGAGATGCAGATAAACCTTTATGGACAGGGTGTGAACTATCGAAACTTTCTTTTCTTGTGCTTCTCTTCCACATCAAATCCACTAACAAGTGGAGCAATAAATCTTTAAATGATTTGCTACCAGTTCTGCAACAGGCAATTCCAAATGGCAAGAATTTACCTAGAACATTTGCCGAGGTTAAGAAAATCATTGGAAAGCTTGGGCTTAATTATGAGAGGATCCATGTTTGTGAAAAAGATTGCCAGCTTTATCGGAAAGAGAAGGCATGTGATGACTTCTGTTCAAAATGTGGAACATCAAGGTGGAAGAACAAACTAGATAAAACCACTCTAACTAAGAAGGAAAGGAGAAAGGCAACCCCAAGGAAGGTGTTACGGTACTTTCCAATTAAGCCAAGGCTTAAGAGGTTTTTTATGCACAAAGAAACAGCTAAAGCATTAAGATGGCATGATGAGGGACGCACGAAGGATGGAGCATTGCGTCATCTAGCTGATTCAGAGGCATGGAAGGCCATTGATTCTCAGTATCCATGGTTCGCTTCAGATTCTCGGAACATTAGACTTGCAATGGCAAGTGATGGTTTCAACCCGTTTGGGATGATGAGTTCAAAACATAGTTGTTGGCCTGTCATCTTAGTACCTTATAACCTTCCGCCATGGTTGTGCATGAAAGCCTCTTCTCTTCTACTTATTCTGCTTATTCCTGGTCCATCGTACCCTGGAAAGCAATTTCATGTATTAATGGAGCCAGTTTATGAGGAACTAGCTGAGTTGTTTGAGGTTGGAACACTTACATATGATGCGTCTCGAGATGAGATGTTTCAACTTCATGCCGTTGTATTGTCTACTGTGAGTGACTACCCAGGGCTTGCGATATTTGCGGGATTTAGCATTAGTGGTGAGTCTGGTTGTTTTCCATGTCACGAAGAAACATGTTCCAAATGCTTGAAACACGGGCAGAAGTTCTGTTTCATGGGGCATCGCCGGTTTCTACCTCTAGATCACGAGTTCCCATATGATGCTAACTCATTCGATGGATCTGAAGAACACAGAGCGGAGCCTATTGCTTATAGGGAAATTTCAGTTCTTGATAAGATAAAATCAATTAAGGACTTTGAGGATTCCAAAACATGGAGGTGTGTCAGCGGCCTATTCTCTTTGCCTTATTGGGACTTAAATTTACTTCGCCATAATCTAGATATCATGCATATTGAGAAGAACGTATGTGAGAATATATATGGAACACTTCTAGGAATTGAGGGCAAATCCAAGGATAATTTAAAAGCACGGCTAGACCTGCAACAGATGAACATCAGGCCAGAGCTGCATCCTCAAAAAAAGGCTAATGATAAGTACTATTTGCCTGCTGCTTCCTATACCATGTCAAAAAAAGAGAAGCAACAATTTTGTAAAGTCCTTCATGATATAAAAGTTCCAGATGGGTATTCAGGAAACATATCAAGATGTGTAAACGTTGCTCAAGGGAGAATTTCAGGGCTTAAAAGTCATGACTGCCATATTCTAATCCAACAACTTCTACCTGTTGCTTTGCGAGGTGTACTTCCAGATAATGTTACATCTGTCTTGTTTGATCTATGTGGATATTTTAGAGAAGTGAGTGCAAAAGTCCTCCACGTGGACGAGCTTCAGAAGATGGAGGAGCGAATTAAAATGACATTATGCCGTATGGAGATGATTTTCCCACCTGGATTTTTTACTATTATGGTGCATTTAGTTATTCATCTAGCAACCGAGGCAAAAATAGGCGGTCTAGTGTGCTACCGTTCGATGTGGTTTGTGGAAAGGTATGCTTATCTTACAAATATGGTCTTGCATTTTATATCTGTTTGTAAAAGATTGTTTAACTAATTGTTTTATTTTTTATTTTTTCCTTTATATAGGTATTTGTGTGTGCTGAAGTCATATGTGCGTAATAAAGCTCATCCGGAGGGATCTATTGCGGAAGCATATTTGGCAGATGAGTGCATGATTTTCTGTTCAAGATATATTGAAGGTTTTGAGACCAAGCATAACCAGCCTTCAAGGAACGAAGATAACGATGAGTCCATTGGGCATTTTGATGTTGCACAAGGATCAAGTCTATTCCCTCATGTTGGCAAACCACTTGACAAGCCTAATAGTTATGTTATAAGGGGTTTGGCTAAATTACAGGCACACAGATATGTGTTGTTCAATTGTTCGGATGTCAATGCATACCTTAGGTAATATCTTAGGCTTACAAACATTTTTACTTTCATTTTTCCTGACATGAAAATTGATTTTAAATTACTTTGCAGAGCTCACGCTGATGAGATCACTAATGGGCGCAATGTCAACCTAAATACTATCGAGAGGATTCAAAATGAGACATTCCATGAATGGTTCAAAGCTCATGTAAGTTTCATATTTTTGCATCATTTACATGTATCACTTGAGTCATTAACTAAACTACTATGAAATATATAGATTATGAGACTAGAGAAGAAAAATGGCATCCACAACATTCAAAATGATATTAGATGGTTGGCTCGTGGCCCAGTTGATGCAGCACAAAGATACCGCGCTTTCAACTCCCGAGGCTTCCAATTTAGGCCTAAACGCTTGGATAGGGTGACACAAAATAGTGGAGTTGTGCTAACTGTAAAAACATCAAGATATGCTACAACAGGTAATGCAAAGCCAATTCTAGGTGATGTGACTTACTATGGGAGGGTAATTGATATTATCGAGCTGAACTACTCGGGACAATTTTCAGTGGTGATGTTTAAATGTGAATAGGTTGATGTTATTTCTGGGAAAGGAATTAAAAAGGACAAGTACGGTTACACACTTGTCAACTTCTCACATCTGATACACAACGGAGAAAAGATTGAGCATGAGCCTTTTATATTTCCTAACCAAGCTGATCAAGTGTTTTATGTGGATGATATAATGAATCCGGGTTGGTCTCTGGTAATGAAGCAGAAACCACCTAGAGATATATATGACACAGGCAATGAGGAATGGGCAGAAGACATAGAAACTGAGCCGTTCCATGTTTCACACCTTGGGAAGATGTTTAAAAACAAAAAAAATGACCAACATTGGGTTAGAACAGATGTGGAAGGGACACTAGTGGATGCTAATAATAATGCTTTGAACAATGAAGCATAGTGGAGAGTAATACCATCAAGGTATGTGTGTTTTTTCTAAAGTACTCTCATGACTATCTTAACTGTGTAGTTTCAGATCGAGTTTACAGGACATTAAGAATCAATTATTTGTCCTTGCAGATCTTTTACTTTGTAGTTTTCACTTAGTCCTTGTTTAGCAGTATATATGCACTGAGACATTTTCAGTCTACCCTCAAACGTGACGTTGCTTATTGCTAATGCTTATATATTGGAATTATTCTCTTTCCTTTGATGCATCAGTTTTCATGTAATGGAGCAAGAAAAGATTGTTGATTGTTTCTTGGTGGAGGAAAGAAAGGAGAGAATCAAGAGAGAGATGTAGTTGTACAACATGCTTAAAGCAACAACGAGCTGGAGGAGAGGTAGAACTGAGGACAGAGGAGCTTTATTTCACAAGAGGTGAACATGAATGGTCTTCTTTAAAAAAAACTCATCCACCTATTATGTTTTTGCACCATCGGTTGTCCTTTTGCACTAATTACTGTTATATGGTGATGATGGTGGGTGATATTTCGTAGGATACGGTTTGCATGTAAAGGCTAATGTATCATCCGTCATATGAATGTTTAATACCTCATGCACATATGTTCAGTTTTTGCATTGTTGTTCACCTTGCTTACAGCGTAGAATAATGGGGAACTACCAGATTCTAGTATAATGTGGTACAAAGTCTCTAGTCTTGCTAATATTTAGCATGTCCTACTCAATTTAGTGATACAAACTGATGTCACTTTATAAAATGTTAAACAAGCAGCCATGTCTGTTCATTTCAGAAGACAACACTGATGAAACTTATGGTATTTCATTTCAGAAGATGACTTTGTTGAAATATATTCAGACTGGCGCCGAGCATCTTCAGAAGGTGGCCTACGATCTGCAGAAACTGTCAAAGCGATCTCCCACTTTCAGGATTGAAGCTACTACTGCAACTCCTGCTGGACATGTGAAGAGTTGATGCGGGTTTGCGGCGAAGATTTGGTCTTCAACCATATTTTGTGTTGCTCTGTTTGACAGCTTCTGGACATTGTTTAGATTTTTGGATATGATTTTCTTGTTTTGTGCATAGGAATATCCATAGTGATGATTTGTGATTCTGCATAAATGGTTTCGACCTGCACAGGTGGTACCACACTTAATCATAAAAGAGAACAAATTGATGGTTAGGCATTATACCTTTGTTGTTTGGAAATGGTCTAGGCCTTATTTTATTGTTTCCTTAAGTGTACTCCTGTATGTCAGTGGATTATCGTCTTTTCCATTTGCTTGTTTGTCCGCGTAGTATCAATGTCTAAGAATTTTCTTTTCACGTGGTTTGCTAACCATGCGGAGATAATGAGCTCACGAATACTCTGCCATATATCACGGTACGCGTGTGCAGGGCAATTCGGGGTGGTCACCCTTCCAAATTAAGATTCTTCTACCTAAAAAATAGAAAATATAATAATTTAGTTGGTTGGTTATATACTTTATGTGTTAAGATAGCAAGTTCAAGTGCCACCCCAGATAAGCATCCATCAATTTTTTAATAAGCCATCTCATGTACCTAGCACTTCTTGACACCCTAGATATGTGTTACAATCTTGTAATACTTCTCCACATGTAAGCAAACATGTGTTACAACCTCGTAACGCTTTTCGCACCTTAGTTAGCATGTGTTACAATATTGTAACACTCTTTTACACCTCAAAAAGTATGTGTTACGACATTCTTTGTAACACGTACCACGTGTTACTATAGTCTTTCTCTGTAACACCTTTTTTTATGTGTTACAACATTGTAACACTCTTTCACACCTCAGAAAGTATGTGTTACAATATTCTTTGTAACATGTACCACGTGTTACTGTAGTGTTTCTCTGTAACACACTTTTTTATGTGTTACACAGATGTGTTACTAAAACTATGTTTTGTAGTAGTTCAATGCTGGTCATGATGCCCAAGGTGACGTGGCCACAGTGACGCTGGAGACGGTGCACACGGTGGCACTGGCTAGGATGCTGAAGATGACACCGGTCATGATGGCCACGTTGACACCGGTCAAGAGGACCACATCCAGGAGTACGATGGTAATGCCGGACATGATCCAATCGGAGAAGGTCACGTCGAGAATGAAGATGCCGAGCAAGGTAAACCACACAGCTTGTACACCGGTTTTTTTCCTATTGTCGGATGATGAAGAACAAACATGTAGTGATTACACTGTATTTTTCCTGCTCCATATTGTCGTATGATTAACAGTTAACATGTTGTGATGTACACTGAGTATTTTCCTTTTGCCGGAATATGAACAGTACATTGTGGCTTTTTGTAACAGATGGAGATGAACTACATCAACATGTTGCAAACAGTGCCGATGGTATTGAAGTAGGTGCCAGCAATGGTATGCATGATTTTACTTTTGTATGCAATTATATAAATTGTGATTGTTTTTATGCATAAAACTAACCCTATTCTTTTTCCAATTATAGCTCAAGTAGGTAACGTCGTAAAGAGGAAGCAATACACCGACGACCAGAGGCAATCCATATATGCCATGCTTCTAGAGAGAACTTCGGTGGGCATTTTGAAGCGTGGAGTCACTAAGGCTGTTTCTAATGAAATAGGCGTGCCTTTGCAAGTAGTGCAGCGGATATGGCACAATGGACAGCAAGGTGGTGGTGTACACGGAGTCGTGAGCAAGAAACCTAAGAATTGTGGCCGCAAGAGGATAGCCTTTGATCCCGAAGCCATTAAGGAAGTGTCGTTGCATAAAAGAACCACTCTCGAAGATCTAGCTGAAGAGTTCCAATGTCAAAGACTACGTTGTTTAGGAGGTTGAAAGAAGGTAAGTTGAGGCGGCACACGAATGCCATCAAATTTACATTGACTGAAGACAACAAGAAAGGTAGGGTTCTTTTCTGCCTATCGATGCTAGATAACATCTACTTGTCGTAAGAACCAATATTTCATGGAATGTACATTATTGTATACATAGACGAGAAGTGGTTCTATCACACGGGATAGTCTCAAAACTTCTATTTGGCGCCAGACGAAGAAGATCCGGAAAGAACCACACAGAGCAAAAATTTCATAGAAAAAGTTGTTTTTCTAGTAGCGGTAGCGAGGCCTAGGTTTGACGGTGATGGGAATGTTACCTTCTCTAGGAAAATAGGCATATTCCGTTGAACTTTCATAGAGCCGGCAAAAAGAAGTAGCGCAAATAGGCTTGCTGGAACATTAGTAACGAAGTTGCTGTCGTCGGTGACGAAGGAAGTTAGCCGTGAGTACCTTGTTAACAAGGTTTTGCCCGCAATCAAAGAAAAATGGCCACCGGAGGAACATGGTTTCCCTATATTCATCCAGCAGGACAATGCCAAGACTCACATTGTAGTAGATGATGTAGAGTTTCAGAAGCGGTAGTGGCAGATGGTTTTGACATCAAGATGATGTGCCAGTCGCCAAACTCACCTGATCTCAATGTTTTAGACCTAGGTTTTTTTGCAGTTTCTGCAGGCTATGTTCCAAAGTCGTCTTTAGGAAATGTTGAAGACATTGTCGCCAAGGTTGTCCAAGCTTTTGACGAGTATTCGGTTGTCAGAAGCAACCGGATTTTCCTTACTCACTAGTCTTGTATGAGGGAGATATTGCATCTAAAAGGAGGGCAACACTATCATATTCCCCACCTAAAGAAGCAACCGCTAGAGAGAAATGACATTCTTCCTGTTAGGCTACATTGTGATCCAGAAGTTGTGAACCAAGCCATCGAGTACCTCAACTAGAATTTCATGATCAACTATGCAATTGCCTCGTATAAAATTTGCTAAGGTAATGTGATGATCATCTATGGATTTCAGTTTTTGCACATTGTTCGTTTGAAAAAGAACACATAGTCATGCATTTAGCCAACATCAAACAATCTGAAATTGCACTGACAGTCTAGTGCAAATGACAAGAGTACTTTAAAAGTAGCATCACATAAACGGTCTAGTGCAAATTCATGACTTCACCATGTACGATTGCTCGTCTGACAAAGCTTGTCTGCGCCAATGTCATTGAGGAAAAGGTTGTCTTGTCTACTATTGTAGGTGTCGGCATCCTTGATGTCCACCGCACACTATCCGTTGTCGGTTTCAGCGTGAAGAAGAGATGGAGTTTGTTGCTGGAGAAGCAGCCATTGCAACCTCCCCCCCAAAAAAAAGTAAGTGAAAGGGTGAAGGTGCAATAAAAAAGAAATCTTCCAAAGAATTGGGACACTCTCCATCGTCAGTTTCAGCGTCCTCCATGTCCACTGCACACTCGTCGATGCCTGTGTCTAGGCCCAGCACGATGCCGGTGTCCAGGCCAATTGCGGCGCCGGTGTCTAGCGAGTCCAAGAAAGACATGAGACCACCGTCGTAAGTGAGGTAGTAGCACACGCATGTGAATTGTAGCCCGGCGTCGTCCGTGTCGTCTATGTGATCTAACCATGTTCGAGGGTCCGTCCTGTCATTGACGAGGCCATCGTCGTTGAGGATGGCACTGTTGTTGAACTCGTTGTTGACGAGGACATCAGCACGCATGTCCTCCTCGACGCGGAAGGATTTGTCATCACTGTGCAGGTTGCCGGTGGCTGCGCATATGTACACGGCGGCCGCTCCCAGGTACACGATGACCGTGCGAAGGTCTTCACTCGCTTTGTCGTCGCCAAGATCTGACACGAGGTGCAAGGAGTCGTCACCGTCTTCGCTGCCGAGCCGAGGAGCACGCTTAGGGCATCACCGATGATGCACTCAGACTCAAGGTCGACCAGGTCCCCACCGTTCTCGTAGCCAACAGCCAGGGCCATGGCAGAATGGCTTGCTCTCTCCCTCCCTCATCCATTTCTAGTGCGCTAGTGGCTCATGCATTACTTTAGGTCACAGTGAACATGAAGAGCTAGCTATTAATGCTTAGTGCATGCAAACAGGGGCACTTTCGGGAGAATAGCAAGAAGGGGAGGTGCACGCCTTCTTTTTAGGAACACTAAGGGAAAACTTACACGCCTTATTTTTAGTAATGGAGGGAGTATATGATTAGATACTATCAATGAAAGTCTCTCGTAGTGCCTCCGATTTGTGAGGAGGTTTAGGCTACGAGTTGTACATAAGAATACCGTGAAAAATACTTAATAGAAGCGAAAATACAAGAAGAGAAGAAGCAGCTACCATAGAAAGACATACCAAGATGGAACTGACAGGAGGCGTGCGAGAGGTTGAAACCAGGGGAAGAAGGATGTGCAGGGCACAAAGTTTTCCTTGTGGTACAAAATTTGAGGCCATCCTCACAGCAAAAAAAAGTACTAATATGTGTTCCAAATAATTGATAAACGAATTGCCAGTACACGACAATGATTCATGAGAAAAGTTGTCCCGAAACGCTCTTTTGTGGTCGACTGCAACATTAGACTCGTCCATTACTCCTAATGCACATGGGGTCTACCTACTGTTTTATCTTCCCTACCAAATGTAATGCATAGGACGAGGATACACATCCGATACATGCTAATTACTTCTTGTGGGCGCTCTCTACAATGGTTGAAGGTAATAATTAATAATATTAGAGTTGACATACCTTGCAATCAAGGGGATGACTTAATGAGCACCTAAGCCTAGCTATATGGCTTTAAAGAAAGCACTTCCTGAGAGGCAACCAGGAAGTGGAGTCAAATTTCTTAGTATCTTTATTTTATTTTAAGCACCACTTGCATTCTTATTTGCATTGGCACCATATCTAGCATAAAAAATTTAAAAGTATAGGTGTTTGAGAATTATATATGGACGTTTAGGCTCAGAAATTGAAAATCTATGTTCTAAATTTGTACGATTACTTTTACACTTATTTTTCTGGAACTTTGTGCATACCTAACATATATGGGGAGCAATAAGTGCTTATAAAAAGTTGCAATGAAAGGCAATGGTCGGGCAGCCCACGTGACAGGCCCGCGCGGCACCTCCTGCCATGCATGGTGCCCTACTGCGTGGTGCCATGCCACCTTAGCTGCCCCCGGCTCTTTTTTCCAACCTCACTTATGCTCCATGATTCCAATTTATTACATAAAGTTCTATGTACCTATTGTGTTCTTTTATGTTATTTATTTCTTTTAGCCGGTTGGGTACACGAATCCTAGTTGTTTGTATACTGAATCATATAGTTTTTATTTTTCTTTATTTTTGTAGGGGCTTGTACTTTATATGGATATTTATATGATTTGGTGCCTATTATATAATCATTCATATATCCTCGATTGCTTCACATGTATGAGCCAACACTTCAAGTTATCGGCAGTATCTTCCATTATGATCTTTCTAATAAATGTCGTTGTAGTATAATGGTCAGTAGGAACCTTAGTTATTTTTCTCACTACCTTTCTTTTAATATTGTCTATCTCAATATTTGTTCTTCGTAATCTATCTCAATCATACTTCATTAAAATATGAGAATAGTGCACCTTCTTAAACATAGTTTGTTAAAATAAGGGTGGTGTTTAGGTTGATGAACCGAATTGTTGAGACAAACATTTTCACTTGTGCTATACCCTATTTAATTGTGTTTTATTAATATAAAAATAAAAAATAAAAAAGTATGCTTTATTGTTTTTGTAGTTTGGTATATCACACATGATTTATTGGAGGATAACCGCCAGACTTCAAACTTAGAAGATTAATTATTACTAGAGCTTAAGTCCATGTACGTTGAAGATAACGGAGTTCAATTTACCCTCTCTTTTACTGCACTTTTTTTTAATAATTATTCAAACTTAGTCCTCATAAAAGTCCTAAGCTTGGGGGAGTTATTTTCGCATGATTACATCATCCCATGCAATTCTTGTGTATCATAATTATTCTGGTGCAAAAATATGTTTGCTATTTTTAAATGATAACTTTAGTTAAGATTGTTTAGACTTATAATTAGGAAACTCTTGCTCTTATTATACCCTATATTGCCTAGGTTAAGCATTTAACCATTGCTCTTGATTGTATTTATCTAGCTTGTAGCAAGCTTAATAAATTCCAAATATCATTGTCATGCTAAACTTAATTAATAAAGAGAATGATAGTTGATTTTTGAGGCTACTAGAGTTGAGAACACTAATATCTAAGTGTTTGGTTTGAATTGATTCGATAAGTAATTGGTTACTAATTGATCTCCCTTGAGTTAGTGTAATGGAGTTAATGCTACTTTCTAATTGTTTCCGAATATAATTTTCTTGTCCTACCAAAGCCTATATACATGCCATTTTCTAAGATGAGAAAAGCCTTTATTTAAAAAATAAATATGGTGAAACTTTGTTGAGTTTGTTTTCCTCTTGTTAAGTTGTTCTTTGAAGCTAGTCATTTCATTTGTCATCTTATTTTTTCTAGCCTCTACCCTACTCAGTCTTGCATTTGTCACATTGATATTTTACATACTTCATCGCTACATCTAAACCCTTGAGGAATGTCTCTTAAGAAAAAAGATGACACCGAGGAGGCAATAAACACCGTTGAAACAGAACATGCGGTGCAAAATAGAAAAAGAAAAAAGAGACACATCCTGAAAGCTCTTGTACTTTTTCTATTTGTTCCACTGTACCTACCTATCCTGACACTTTGTTTGTCATTCGAGTATCTTGTCATTGCACTTATCATTTATTTATCACTTTTTTTAACAGACATTATTTATCACTGTATTAGAGTTTATTTTGCAGGCACATTATAGCCTTGTTTTTATCTCCTCGCTTGTTATATCTTTAAAAGAGCTCATCAATGTAAGATACCTCTCACTTATAGGGCTTTGAAAAAAAAGAAAGACAAAAAGAAAAAAAGAGAACAAAATATAGTAGAAGAGGGCTACCATGTTTTTAAAGTGCTCTAATTATTCATTTACGCTAGATGAATTATTTGTAGGTTAGTGGATGCATTTTCTTTTCAACAGCAGCATTCACTTAGCTCATGTGAGCATCTCTTTTATGTAATATAGATTTTCACTTGTGCTTCATATGGCAATCTCTACTCCCCATATAACATCAAATTGAAGACATCACTAGTGCCTTGGGGCCACTCCCTATCGCAAGTCTATTTCTTTTCCTTGATTGAGTCTCTTCTTTCTTTGAACTTATTTTTCTAAATGATCAAAATGACGAAACTTCTTGCTCGTTTGGATTCTTATTCAACTTTATGGATCTAGACTTCATTTTTGCCCCTACTAAGCTCCACATATACAACAAAAAATTTCTTAGGGGTAGAATGAGGCCACTTAATATATATTGTGTGAATGAAAGAAATCTCAAAACATGAAGAAGTGGTATTACTAAAGACTACTCTTGGTAGAACATGAATGTTCTTTAGTGAGATGAATTTGGAGTAGCCATTATTGCTTGTTCTTTGATATCAACAATTGTGTATCTTAGTGACTCGGTGCTAAAAAATGATACTACTCATTCTCATAATGTGATCTCTCTTTTAATATTTTTTCATTGATTGGAGGAAAATATTAAGTTGTGCTTAGTTGTTAGATTAATTCTTGATATTGAACGGTTAGTATGTTAATGGTTGAGCCAAGTGTACCCTATTTATTTGCTATGCTATCTTAGTTAAGCTTGTGTGTTTTAAATAGTAATGAGTAAGTGTGGTAATCTTTATGCAATGAAAGAGCAAATACTTCTTTTTCTTTCTCGAGGATGAGAAAGATTTAAGCTTGGGGAGCTTTATACATTCAAATTTATCTATTTTATTTGCTCATTTATTTCATATAATGATTATAACGTGGCCGTTATTTCTCTTTATTAATATTTATTTCTTCACTATTGCGCAATTGCCTCTTTATCGCCTATATCACATAGTTTCATATTTTTTGTTTATTTTTATTTTTTATTCAATTTATTGTAGATGCAAAATGTCTTGGAACCTTAATGGAGTTGTCATGAGCTAATTCTACTGAGTTTCAAGAGGCAAAATATGGTTTTTAGGCATTTTCACCATTAAGATGACCTCAAATCAGAAAGTTACAACACTAAAGTTATTTATATCGTCGAGCTACCCACAAAAGGGCACAAGAATTACCCAATTGGGACTCCGGACAAACAAACCACAAAGATTAGAAAATCGAACTGAACCCAGACTTTCGAGGCCCAATACGGGCATCCGACGAGAGGCTTGAAATTAGCCATAATTTTCTCAATTCAACTCCAAATTGAATGTGGTTTTTTGCATTAGATTTATGAGGGGATAAAGAAGGCTTCGGAAGGATCTAAAGATGCCCAAGAGCCCTTTGATCAAATGACTTAGGAAAGACTTGGAATGCTATTCTAAAGAGAAGAAACCCTAGTCGTCATTGTTCTAATCTACACACCACCAAAGCTACGAATTTCTCTACATCCATAGACATCACCCATAGCCAAGAACCCATGTACTACAGGAGGAGAAGACCAAGGGAAGAAGGAGGAGGGGGAGACGCCACCCCTAGTCGCTGCCACCATCACCACCACTATTGCCTCTTCCTCCCTCTTGTTGTATCTTGTATACCTACTGTTATTTGCATGTTAGACATTGAGTTGGTTCAATAAATTATTTCTCTATGATTTATTGTTTCATTTCATCTATGTTAGAGTAATATATTATTCTATTGCATTAGTAATATTGTATGAGATGGTTTGCACGTATGTATTGTTGGTATTGATGTAGTCCTTGTGCTAGCGTATGACCGTGCACATATATTAGATGAACACATGTTAGATGAGAATTGGTTAGGAAATGATGGAGTGAGAGAAATCTATTTCTAGTTCATGAATCGTTGATACGAGGAATTTACAGAGACTTGCCTGCTTTATGTTATGGCTAGGAAAACCTTAACTAATCTTCACATTTGAGAATTTATTCATGGATGTGAGTATTTGCTACTAATTTTATTCACATTTAAACCTCGCCCTCTCTACTGACAAAAATCTTCACTTTTAGTCAAACTATTGAATTGTTAGAAACCAATCGTCTAGGAACATTTTTTTGCATTGAGTTTAATATTTTTATTTCATCATTGAATTTTATTTTTAGTAGCTATTAATTGCTTTATTATTTCTTTAGTTTCTCTATTTACAATACCAACTAGTGATCTTACCGTTTGCAATAGTAAAGTAAGCTATTTCAGCCTTTCCATTACAAAACAGTTATTTTTAATGCATATAATTGTGGAGTGAGGTACTAACCTTCTTGCTCCTTAGATTCGATACTCAATGCTCCCACAATGAAATTTTTTATGGTTGATCCCATGCACTTGTAGGCCATCATTCGCTGGCATTGAGATGCTTAACAATGTCGCACGCCAGCTAACGTCGAGATACTTATCAGGGGGTGCGCGAAGATGTTTAGAGATGGCAAAGTGGTAGAAGTTGGCACTAGGTGCAGATTTGGGGATGTCGAGCTCTGACCTGGCAAGTGCAGTGGGTAGAAAGAGCGAGCTTGTGGGACGTGGAAGGATAGACGAAGCAAGAGGCAGGGGTAGAGAGAGAGAGAGAGAGAGAGGAAGGAGCAACACGAAGGAGGAGTGGAGATTGGGGGCCGCTTATCAGGTGACGTGGTGCCTTGATCTACCTCATAGGTGTGCCACGATCATCTTGATGAGTGGGATTATGCTATCAGGATGGGGTTTAAAAGTTAAATATGGTCTAAATCGAGAACATCTGTATAAAATCTAGTGTAAAATGGCAATCAAACAGAAATTTGATGCAATCCAGTTTATCACAACTATCTGATATAAAATGGAATTTACTCTTGATCAGCCATGGATAGAGAGGAGAAGAATACGAGCATAGTTGCAAGATGCACGCAAGTTTGAGGCGACATTTCTCGAAACAGAAGTTTTCGTTGGCATTTCTCGAAAACAGGGATTTTAGATGCGCTATATCTAAATTTCCCTCTCTAACATATATAGGTACGGCACGAGGAATACCAAAGTGCACATAGGTGCATGCTCACCAAGATTTTCAGAAGTAGTTGTGTATATCTCAAAAGATTCATTAATGGGGGAGAAAAGTAATCACAAATCAGGATTGAGTTAGGTATATAAACTTGTTTATCTTTACTATCTATAAAATTTGAGTTGGTGGCTGTGGTGATGGTGGTGTCACACCCTTTCCTAACTAACTCTCAAACTCTCAACAAACTCTGCTAAACAGATTCCAATCTTTACGTAGCTCTCAACAAACTCTACTAGACATACTCCAATCTTTACGTTCTGAGTTAGTTTTTTACTTTGCTGAAATTTATTATCTTACTAAACAATAGAATCTAATCTTTACGTTCTGAGTTAGCTGGCTTGCTAGTGCTATTCCTTTCCC
This sequence comes from Stipa capillata, assembly GCA_019208055.1. Lineage (NCBI taxonomy): Eukaryota > Viridiplantae > Streptophyta > Magnoliopsida > Poales > Poaceae > Stipa > Stipa capillata. The sequence continues at coordinate 460,197 of JAGXJF010000266.1, forward strand.
CACACATGTGCGTAAATTTTGCTAGGTGTGTGCATATGTGTTGTATGAGCACTCTACTATTAGATCGTTATAAGGCAAATCAGTATATTTTATTATGGATTTATGGTTTTGGTCAGAATATAAGATATTGTTTTATTATTTAAGGTTCCGTTACAGCGCACGGGCAGCTTGCTAGTATTTTCTTATTTGTCAGCTCCGGCCGCAACAACTGCCATCATCATGTAGTGCTTACATGACTTGTCCGCTTTGTCGTGTCACACTATGGCTACTTTATATCCTATCCGGGACTCGTCACTACTACTTTTCTATGCCATTTTCATGCGTGCACATCTGTATCACTACTTCATTAGTGGCGGAACAAAATTGTGTGGCCATTCCCATGTTTCAGTGTTCAAGAATGTGCATGGCGACGCATACAGTTGCTTCTTGAATTACAGGATATTTTTGTCCTTGCATGACCTACTTAAGCTGCACAGGCATCCAAATCCAATTGTTTACCTCAAAAGGGATAGCATTATTTTGCAGCCGATTGAGATGTTTAGTTTTTTAGCCGCCCAAATTGGTGCGTTCGTTGAGCCTGTGCCGTGTTGTCCACCCACTGCCGTTTGATGCTTACGATCCACATGCGATGGGCAGTGCCGTTCATTTTCGTCGACAAATCAACCAGGCGATGAGCCCCCCTGCTTCTGCTTACCAGCACCGGTGCGCCTCGTCGCCTCCAGGATGGCGTTGACACTCGTGCCTTGGAGCCCATGGTGTTAATTTGGACCAGCTGCTCCAGCTTCGGCTGAGAAGTTGAGGGCCTTAAAGCAAACAAACACCAGTACCCAAAGATGCGAAGCATCTTGATGACAATCATCAATAAACAAAGGTGTCGGTTAAAAGGTTAATCAGCTTTTATCACATGATTATTGCCTATTGGCTGAAAGATTTACCGTACGTGGTTGATGACCTACTATATAACTAAGATATATGATAAGATGACTGTTGATTAGAAAAAGATGATAAGCACTTGGCTTTGGGCCTCAACATCCAAGGACCACACCGTGACGGTGATAGGAAACTTCCGCATAGAAAAAGCAACCGGCCGTGGCACAGCGTGACGCGCCTGCTTGGATTCCTCTACATAAGAGTAACTCTAGCAGATTCCCTAAAAAGAGAGCCTTTAAAACAGTTTTAAAGTGTCCTTTAAAATTTTATAAAGACTCCAGAGCAAGTGTGCAAAGTCAGATTCCCTAAAATTTCGGCCTTTATAATTTTTGTCTCTTCTATTTCTTCTATGTGTTTGCAACAATATGAGCACAGAGGAAGAAGAACAGAGGAGACAGGGGGCTCGGCCATGGTGGCTCGCCGGAGCTGGAGGGGTCGCCGGGGTCGGGTGAAGCCAAAAATGGAGAGAGGGCGATGAGGGGGTGCTACCCCTGTGCTTGCCGGAGCCGGGCGTGGCTCCAGTAGCCACCGGTGATGAGCTCGGGCGGCGCCGGCATCGGATGGGCGTGGGGGCGGCGCTAGCGCGGCCGTGGCGTTGAATTGAGGGAGGGGAAAGGAGGAGGGAAGTGAGGAGATGGCTCACCGACGGTGGATTGGAGCGGCGCTCGCTGTGGATGCGGCCTAGGGTTGTCGCCGGGGGCAGCGGCGGCGCGGCGGGCGGCCGAGCGGCGCACGTGCGCTCGTGCGGGAGGTGGACTTGGCGACGGCGGACGGTCGGTGCGTGACGGCGGCAGCGCGGGGCGGCCGGCGCAGTGCGGGGGCCGTGCGGGGCGGCCGGCGCGGTGCGGGGGCCGCGCGGGGCGGCAGCGCGGGTCCGCGCGTGACGGCGGCAGCGCGGGGCGCCCGGGTAGTGTCCTCAGCAAGCCGAGGAAGGGAGGAACGGCGGCGGAGGCACGCCCGCGGCGAGCTCCCATGGCGCGGCCATGGCGGTGGTCGGGCGGGCGGCGGGAAGCTCGCGTGGGGCGACGGCGACGTGTGGCGACGGCGGGATTGGGTCCGCGGGGACGACTGGTGCGAGATGGCGGCGGTCCGGCGGTCGGCGGTGGCCGGAAACGGCGGCGGCGCGGCGAGGTGGGCGGCGGCGGGAGCTCCGGAGCGTGCTGAAATGTCCCTGGCACCAGAAATTTGATGGATACAGTGCACTGTATATTCTCTCCCCCTTTCTCTAAATATAAAGGCTAGACCCCAGTTTTTAAAGTGCCATTTAAAAATTTTAGGGATAGAGAGAGGTTTAGAGAATCTGTTAGAGTAGAATTTTACCCTCTATTCTTTATAATAGCAGTTTTTTTAAAGACTGAGAGGATTTAGGGAATCTGCTAGAGTTGCTCTAAAACGAAACAAAAAACAGGTAAGGCACGGAAGGCGATGACCGATGAGGCACCAGCCAAGATCCTTCTAGAAGACTACAATTAGTCAAAATATATTACGAGTTAAGTGACACAAACTAATACTGCTAAATGTCTTTAATTTTTGTGTGTGTTATAGTTATTATAAATAAAATATCATAAGAAAAATTAGAATCAAGTTTAACTTAAAACAGTCAACTAGAGTGAGAATAATCCTTTTGAAAGGCAAATAAATCTTTCTGAAAAAGAATTGTGACCTACTATACAGAACAGAAGGGTGAATCCACCTTTCTTTACTGTATCTACAGAAAGCATAACCGGCCGATGTCGTGGAGAACATATTCAATAATATCGGTTTTTAGTTGATACATTTATATCAACGTATGGTATCACATCTAAAAATTTATAAGAGTTCTAAAAATAATTTGCAACATTGATATCACATATGTCTATCATGCCACCTATTTTTAAATCCAAATTCACTCCACACCTCGAGGAATAAAAATAATAAATTCTGCTGTAAATAATGCTAAAAGTCAAATCTAGAATAGTATCCAACTTGTACTATTTACAAGAAGATTTGTCTTTTTTGTTTCTTGGAGTGTGAGTTGTATTTGGATTTAAAATTTTATAGCATTGTAGATATATATAATGTCAATGTTGTCGATTTATTTTGAAAACTTTGTCAGCTTTTTAAAGATGATACTTTCTCCGATGTTGTGCTAGTTAATTAATCCATGTGATCTATATATCAGCAAGTGATTTCAATAGTTATGTTGCCTCTGGTGTAGCCTTCCCCTTGTTTTTGTTTTCCGAATTATTAGAACAGAGACCTAGATGAACAGCATGGAGATCAATAGCCTTATTTTCTTTTTCCAAGGCATTCTTCCTCCTCTGAAATGCCTAAAACTACTAATCCAATGTTTGTGCTTTGCTATGAATAAAAATACATTATCATTGGCTTCACTTGCTCCACAAGCTATATTGTCACACTCATCCGAGTCCTGCTTAGGCTAACGTTATGCCTCCGTATTCGTGCTCAGCCTATGGCCTTACAGTGTGCCTCGGCTCGACAACCATGCTCGGTAGTGCTTCTTTATGATCCGTGTCATACTCTATTTTGTTAGAGATTTTTGAGGAAGTGGTTAAGTTAGTTTATTAAGGAAGAGTTTTATTATTGTTCAGTTTGTTGTTTGTCTTTTTTTGTTAGAAAATTTTTAGTAAGACGAAAAAGAGAGGTGAGAGGCGTGGATAAATCAGCACTAGTTTTTATTTATAAGATATTAAAGATTGTCAAATTTGTCCAAACCTCCTCCCCAGGTTCATTTTTGAAAGAAAAAAGAGTCCTATACAAAGATGCATGATAAAGGAAAAACAGCACCGAAATTTGGCGGTTGGAATTGCCGTTTACTTCTCAGCGGCAACAGCAGTATACAGTGGAAAGATTGTCAAATTTGTCCAAACCTCCTCCCCAGGTTCATTTTTGAAAGAAAAAAGAGTCCTATACAAAGATGCATGATAAAGGAAAAACAGCACCGAAATTTGGCGGTTGGAATTGCCGTTTACTTCTCAGCGGCAACAGCAGTATACAGTGGTAAGAACAAAAAATTAGAAGAGGAAAAACTTCTGGTACAGTGCACTTACTATGTCTTTGATGTGGGCGAGCTAAATTCATCTTGTTCTCCTCTGATTCACATCGCCGCTTTAGTCCATCGTTGAACACATTACATGTTGGAATAATAAGCAATTTTTAGTTTATTTTAATTCATTTAAATATCATGACAATGATTACCACATCATCTATTGATATTTATTCCCATACGCATGCAAGTTACGTTTAAAGAACATGCAGCATATATGTCGAATATACGCTCTATCAAGACAATCATCGAACATACGATCAACACCATGATCTAGGAACACACCTGCTGTTGATGAGTCATTCAATGTTGCTGTAGTCTATCTTAGCCAACTCTGTAGACAACGCTGTTCTACCGGTGAAGGTTGGCGTCATGGAAGTAGTTGTATAGCCACGTGCATCAGTTGATGTAGACGAAGTAGCCATACCGCACTGCGTTTGATGTAGATGAAGCAGTTTGCCTCTCATCTTGGTGTAGACGAAGAGATATCGAACGTGAGTAGTCACGCGTGGCGCTCCCCAAAAACCTTATTCACCCTCTGCCGGTGCAGGATCTCAAGGATGGGGTTTTGGAGGCCTACCTTTGGGTGGTAGCTGAATGTGTGTGTGGTGGGGAGAACCCCTAGGCTGCAGGTAGCGTTAGGGCAAGGATGCTCAATGAGGCTTGGTGCGGACATTCGGTCTTTAGGACGCCACGCATGGTGGGGTCTAGCAACTTGGGCTTGGTGCGGGGACGTGACGAGGAGGATGCAGGGTGTGTATGTTAGAAATATGCCCTAGTGGCAATCATAGGGATGATCATATTTCATTGTATCCATGATTTATTAAATGTTTCTTGAATAATATCATTTGTATTGATTGGCAAATATGTGACTTGTTTGTGGAACTCATATTAATCTTGAATGATTATTCTAAATTGGTCCCTAGTCGGAACTCATGTGAGGACACATATGAATAATAGACTAGCATATGTATTGGTTGATGATCATGTTTCACGGGTCATGGACATAGAGATGTCAAACCAATTGTATGAGCACATGTTAGGGAACATGGGGGTTGGACAGACCCAACTTAAGACACAATGTGTGTGCTATGTCCTTTGACCTAAGATTGTCGTATGTACTTGATATGTGTAAATGAATTACTTAGGGGTTGTCCAACGCTACTCCGTAACTGGGTAGTCATAAAGGATGCCTTCTTGTTTGTCATGAAGCATGATACGAGTCATGGTCAATCGAGATTGGATTTGCCTCTCTCTATGATAAGAGAGATATCTCAGGGCCCCTCGAGTGATCGGATCCAGAAATGCATGACCGTGCTACTTAAGGTTAAAGAGTTAACCTAGTAAAGGAATCCAAGACACACGATCGAGAAAGAGCTGTCAAGCTCGAGTTTGAGCTTGACAAATATCGTGAGGCAAAGGGAGTTGCATACATAACATTGTGATGGTTCGTCCTAATTAGTGATCAAGTAGGAGTACTTGGTTCATGTCTAAATGTGCATGAACCTATAGGGTCGCACAATTAAGGGGCAGGAGCTTAAATTCGGATTAGAATCCAAATTAGACTAGGCATTGAGTCCTAATGGGCCTCTAACGTAGAAGCCCATTATGGGGACGTCTATATAAGGAGGAGGATGGACGTGTTAGGGGAAGCCAACTAAGAGTTCCCGAAACCCTAGCCGTCATCCCTCCCACGCCTAAGGTTGCCCGTTCGGATCTAGCAATCCAGACGAGCGACGTTCCTCCCCGAACGTGTGGATACCTTGGAGGCGTTGCAGCTGTGACGCTTGGACAATCTGCCCGAAGGAACCGCGAGGAGGAGACGATCTGTTCGAGGGAACCGCAAGGAGGAGACGATCTGTTCGAGAGAACCGCGAGGAGGAGAAAGTAATACGACTACAGCTGCTTTCGCTGCATCGACTCTACTTCCTCTATGGTTCTGCGCAACAAGAGGTAATCTCGTGATCTACTACTACAACAATTCCTAGTTTACGCGGTAGAAAATTTTGTTTTACGCTAGTGTAGCCTACCCATATCCCTACGGTGTAAGAGTCAAGCAACTTGCTTCTGGCTTGGTGGCTGCCCTGCACGGCTGCTCACGTGGGGTAGCATGGTTTTCAGCGTTCGCAGGATGCTTACATTGATCCAAAGGACCTTCAATGCATGGTGGTTCTGTGAGTGGTGTGTGGTGCTCTCTGATCCTCCTAAATCGTGGCTTGTGTGATCTTATCGCAGCAGGTGGTGCGAATTGTGCATCAGTATGGTTGTTGCTGTTAGTCGAAACTACCGTCAGACGTGTGGAGGCGACTGTGGAACTGGAGGCAACAATGACACGAGACAGCGGTGTCAATGGGTGGTGCATTTACTATCTATGGCGGGATTGGACTGGTTGCTAGTGCGACACGACCTTGTACTCGTCAAGCCATGAAGTCCAAGCTGCGGTGTTGCAAGATGCACGACGGGCGCTGACGAGGAAATGTTGGGCGTTGGAGTGTAGTGGGACAGTTGTAGGGGTCTTGGTTGATGCGGGTTTAGTGTAGCTGTTGTGGCGTTGGCACATTGATAGTCTTCCGCAATAAAGTTAGAGTCGTTTTGTCACGAGGACGATTTGTGATGATGAGGGTTGCGTGCAGCGTTGATGGGTGCGGATCCTCAATAGTATGTGTCAAGTTTGAGTTTGCCGGTGCTATCGTGGTTCTTTGTCATCCGGTGGTGCCCTTTGGAACTGCCTGTTCGTGATTCGAATTCGCAGTTCGTGTTCTTGCTCCTCTTATGTGGAATCGCTGCTTGGCGAATTGGACAACGAGCTCCGAGCAGATTCGAACGTTTTGTAATCATGGTTTTCCTATATTTAACTAGGCAATAAATTTTATTCGAATAATAGATTGAGGCCAAATTTTGCTTCCAGTTTCAGAAAAAAAATATACTAGATTCCAATGTCCAATGAAATGTCAATTTTAAAAGACTTCGTTTATCTGACAATTGAATTCTTCTTGCTTCAGCTATAGACTTCACATTTTCAAGACAGCTTATTTCCAGCTCGTCAGGATTTATATGCTCAAGCTGGTGGAGGTTGCTGCAAGAATCGCCATCCTCATCATGGACTGTGACTGTATACAAACTGTGGCAATTTGGTGAACCGAGCTTTCCTCATGTTCACCTTCAGATAATCTGTGCACCCATCGACAAGTATAACGGGCTGTGCGTACTGCTCGTTGCTTAAAGACGAGGTGGTCTGCGTCCCCCGACTAACGGCTGAGAAGGAAATCAAAATGGTCCTGCTGGGACTTGACCCACAAGGCTGTAAGAATTTCGAAATAGTTTGTGAAATAAAGTTGAATGAACGAAATTAATTTCACCATACACATATAGCTAATAACATATTTAACTCGTGGTGAGATTGCAGCGATAGCTTTGGGCTTGTGGAGCAAACATCGCCTATTTTCATGATGGCAAGAGATGGGATTGTGTGATGGTGCTCATGACCAAGACTGCAGAGACATGGATCCTTCAAGCTGGCAGAATTCTCCGGAATACCATTTTAAAGATGTGAATTCAATCTCTTGATGTCAGGTGAGACTTTGGGACCTCTAGGAGAACTGAACAACTTCAAGGGAATTTGATGCTAATATTGATAGCAAATATGCAGTATTGAAGAAAATCACATTAGAGTTGAATGAGCTTGAAAGCAAGCAAGATAATTTTGTATGTATTTTTCTGTGCTTATGTTTTGTTTCAGTTTTCTGAATTTGATTTTTATACCTTATCATATATTCCTCTGTATAAGGGGAACAAAGAAATTTTTGTATGAGACAAAGGGTGCTGATTTAGGTCTTAATAGAAATAGTCGATTCAGGTAAATCATGTAGGTAATTTCATAGCGGAGCAAAGAACGGTGCTATATGATTCAGTTCTGCATTTTGTTTTGCTTATCTGGTTAGTTTTTTGTGTGTATATGCAGGGCCTTTGGTAATTTGGTTTGTATTTATACTGCATTTTACAGGAAACTCGAGGTTACTAGATATCATCCTTTCAAGCTAAGAACTGTGGTAAGTAACCAAATCTTTAGCTATACTTTTGTTTGTTTGGGCAAGTGAAGTAGCAGCATACTCGGTAGTCAAGATGATCCATAGATTTATGGCTACGCTGCCATACAGGATGATGTGTGAACTGAAATGAGCGTGAGGAAGAGATTATGTTCACAACTTATGTTAGGCACCGTGCATAGTGTGGAAGAGATCTTCACATTTAAAGTCTTCAACACTCATGTATTGAAAATCGGTTACTTGGGTTACAACAGAAGGTATAGTGTGTAAAGACCCAAAAATCCGACTAATTTCGGTGTTAAAAAAAGGTAGACATTTAATATGCCTTTTCCTTCCATTATGCGATCAACTATAAATTATATTTGACATTTGACTATTCATCATATGCATCTATGAGCTAATGTTTCCTTTTTGATTAATTCTAAATCTCATACTGCAGTATGCATGGGCTCTCATATTTTATTCTTCCTCTCTAGGTTTTTGTGAGGTATGTCACTAACTATGGGAAATATCAACACCGGGCTGCTTGCTACTCCAATATTTTCCAACTTTCCACATCAGAAGAGACATCTTGTGTTTCAACTTCTGGAATTCTTTATGCTATACTTTTGTCAGGCCCCTGGAACATACAAAGGCTTAAAGTACACCTAAAACATAGAAATAGCTTCAATATATTTCTTAATATTTCCACTCTGGGGGATATGGATTTCTCTTCTAAGAATCTGTTCTTCTCTTTTGAGATCAGGCTTTTCAATTTTGTTGCTTGTGTTGCTGGGTAATCTCTTCTTCAACTCTTGCAATCAAGCATCCTCTCACTGATGTTCCCTTCTTTTGTTCATTCATCTGTACTGAGCTTACTATTTTTACATGTGAAACAAGTATTTGAAAGAAGCCTGTTGGGTCAAAGGCAAGTAATTGGTGCAAGCAGAGGTGAACAAGGAATTAGTAGAACTAGATATAGAAGAAGGAAGGATATAAATTTCTTCAGATCTTCTATCGATTTCTGATCTTTGTTAGAGATTCAATGAGGAGGAATGAGTTTGGATTCATTATTTTTATACAGAAACTGGGAATTAATTAGCTATGTGACCCTCCTGCAGCTTCCCTGTAGATTGATACAGTGTAGTGTGTTACACATAGTTAAAAGGGATATTTACTGAGTTGTAACATATAATTTTTGATTATTATTTAGAGCTCTTACCAATAGCTCTCTTTTTCTATTTACTAATTCAGAATTCTTAAGCATAATACAATGTGTAAGCCACTCTTTCGTCCTTAAGTGATCTAACTTTGCACATGCAACATTGTTTTACTTTAATACAATTTGGAAAATGTTGCTATCTACTCTGGTCGTACTCAACATTATTGGGGACGACTAAGAAAAACGTCGCATTATGTGAGCTTTATCTCAGTAATGGCTGGAAATATTTGTTTGAGTATTCTTTTCAAACAATATATTCGTCTGAGAAGATAATTCCAAAATTTGTTAGGATTATATTAGAGTATATATGACTTCACAATTTAGAAAGGAGCTCACATTTGGTGTGGTATATATTGGGCAATATGATTGGATTAAATTTTGGTAAAGTTGGTACTATGACCAATATGATTTATAATTTTTTATAGCTGTAATTTGCATCAGTCGAGACGTGCGTTGCACGTGCATACTTACTAGTATAGCTAAGAAGTACAAGAAAATCAAGATATATTTTCAACAGCACAAATATCACGAAAGAACAAATTATTACATGATGATTGCACAAAACTAAAGAAACTCCAACACAAACGATTCGTTAAACAGATCCCATACCATCACGTACGCGAACTCATTACAATTTTAAGTGGGGAGCATCCTCTTGCGGGCTCTGAGAAATTTCGGGACCCTAATTTACGGGATTATACTTTCGTGTTTAAGTTTTTTAGGACATCAATTTTGTTCAAGGTCCCAAATGACCGTGTAGGATTTGTTCGTTCGTTTACTTAAGCATTGAGCATAGAGATTCCGTCCAGACATATGTAAGCATCTTCTGTCAGCACATACATGTCGAAAAAACACACAAATTTCTTCTATGGCTCACCTTCAGGTCCTACCGCTTTATTTTTTTTTAATCCGAACAACACAGGAGGAGGTATCACGTCCCAACGTGGGATTACGTCTTATCTTCGAATCTTTACAGCAATTATTATGTCTATTTCATTTACCCAATGTAGATAGTGAAATATAGCTAGCAATGTAAATTAGCACCGCGCAATCGTGCGGTAAATCATCTCGTATTATATAGATCATCAGTCTTGGATAGGTCCAGATGCTCTAGATTGATAAGGGAACCGATATGTTTAAGATATTCATCTTTGCCATTCAATACTGATAAATTCAAATACTGAAGTTTGGTGATGCCACAGAATGCTTCTGGTACCCGTCGAATATAAGAGCGACATGAAAGATCCAGATGCACCGAGTTTCTGAGCTCCCGAAATGAATCTGGCAATGCTGTTTTCTAGATAATGGAAGGGCAAGCCCAATCTGGCAATGCTGTAATGTGCAAACAACCTGCTAAGTTTAAATGCTGCAATTCGGTAAGCCTGCCTATAGCTGTTGGCAGGCGGCAAAGACGAGAGCAGTTTGATAAGTCCAAATATTGGAGTTTGGTGAGGCCACACGAAGCTTTTGGTGTATCTTTGAAAGCGGAATAACCATATAAGTCGAGATGCATCAGACATCAAGTTTGCTAATTGATCTTGGTAATGCTGAATTTCGAGATGATCCATGGAGGTCCAGGAACTGTAATTTTGTGAGGCGAGTGACACTCTTGGGGGACATTTGATCCTTGCATATTTGGAGCAATAAGAAACCTGAGTTGCTTTAGTTGGCCAATAGAGGTTGGCAATTTCATGTTGGAGCATTCAGTTAAGACTCGTTTGTGGTTGCTGAACTGTGCTATCTTCGAACCATGGGCTGCAAAAATAGCAAAAGAATTGATCAGCTAAAGGATAAAATAAGAAAAAATGGTTAGTCGAATAGGCACTACTACAGAACAACAGATCAACGACAGGTCAAATCCTTAATCAAGGACGGATTTGGTGGTTGCCGTTGATCGTTGGTAAGACAATGGTAATTTTACCCGTCGTTGATAACTAATTTATCAATGATGGGCTCTAAAACAAACTGTTACTGATGAATTTTGCAGTGGTTATAACTTTGCATATGGTGTCCGTTTTAGCTCCACGACCACTCAAAATAAAACTATTGATGAGATGCACCTAAAAAATCTACATCTTTAGACATATACATTTTTTTACCTCCAAATTCGCCCTCTACGACACACTTTCGGCCCTCAGAACGTAAAATCACCTTTGTTGACCGTCCGTTGAACTTATTCCTGAGCTCCAAATGCAATAATTTTTACGGATTCAGAATCGTGAGAGAGTATAGCTGCTAGAAAAAATACGAGAAAATTTTTTAAAATAATTTTTTGGCACTAGTAGGAATTCTCAGAATCCGAGCATAAAAAGGCACAAATCTTGTCACAGGAGGACCTTCCTTATCTCGAATCCTATCAAACTCCCGTGTAGTCTCTGTCATGTTCCTATGGCTGCTTTGCGGTGGATTTCGATGGAAAGAGTGAGAAACAATGAGAAGTAGGGAGAAAGGTGGAAGGGAGGAGATGAGGGTGAAAGGAAGAAGAAAGATAAATTTTAGATCTGGATTTGAGTAGAGAGAGAGAGAGATGCACTGAGATGAATTATACCCCATGATACTCTAAAATTTGGATTTCAGGTGGCAGGAGTTGACGGGAGTCTGAAATTTTGGGTTTTGAACACACCACAGTCATCAACGGTGGGTTATCACTTGGTGAATTTATCAACGACATATTCTTTCTCTGACCCGTCATTGATAGTGAGTAGTCATTAACAACAGGTCTCAAGTGGACCGTCAGTAGAGTCATCAATGACGGGCTCTTAACTAAATCGTTATTGAAAATTTGTCGGGAAGGCCCGCGGGCACCTGGTAAAGTTATCAACAACGGGTTCTTCTTCTGATCTGTTATTGATGGTGAGTTTCATTGACGGAAGAAGAATACTCGTTGTTGATGTATATCGTGGTTATGAGTTTCTGTAATAGTGAGGATTATCACAATCTAGTGCAATATTAAATGCATGCATGCTAAATTCAAAACATGCAAGCATTTTGCGAAAGAAAATGCACAACCGTGGAGCACCAGGTTGCTACAATCTAGAAAATGCAATGCCTTAACTTGGCTGGCAAAATTGTTGATGGTTTTGTTGGCGTGCTATAATTTGGGAACAATGCGTAGCGATAATATTTTTGTCCTCTGTTACTGTTCACTTCTGTAGCATCAAAGACAATCAACTCTTCATCCATGGCTGATCTTGTGACATCATGCACAAGATCGTGCACTGTAAACACTCCTTGTTTTTGACAAAATTTGAAATAAAAAGTACCATGAGTTAAATTTTATTGGCTGGTTTTCATGATGTTAGTTTTACATGCGTACAAAGATGTAGACGTAGGAGCAGCTCTGTAGAAGCTCGTTTCTGTGCATTTTTTCAGCACTTCGGGTTGCGTGTAGCACTAAGAGCCTGTTTGGTTGGGCTGTGGCTGTTGACAAAGCTGTTGTTGGCTGACTGTTTAGAAAAACTGCTGTGGCTGTGAGAAAGTGAACATATGGCTTTTGGTTGATTCAAATCATCTACAACATTTTAAAAAATGAGCACTGAAGCTTCAACACATTGTAAAAAGCTGGAAGAAGGCAGCTTTTTCAAACAGCTGAATTTACACTGCAAAGCCAACAGTTACTATTGGTAAAAACTACTGAAAAGCTGACTGTTTGGTTAGGCTATAGTTTTTTCTAGTAAAAAGCTACTAAAAAACCTAACTAAACACCCCCTAATTAGTGCTTCACTGCAGAATCGGTGGGTGGGACTACGGGCCGTTGAGCCAGCCATCGGTGACCCGCCTGTTGCCGGCGTCGCTCATGTGGATGCTGTCCCAGCTGAGGTACCTCGAGGGGTCACGGCAAGCGCTTGGGCCGTCCGTTCCACGCAAAGAAGACAGATCGAATCTGTACGGGGCACCGGCCTTCCCTCAGCAGCTCGTGAGGACAGTCTTGTCGGCAGTGGTTGTGCTATAGAATTAGTCTGCCATGATTGTACTTAATTAATGTTGGTCAAATTTTGTTGTTTGATCTTTTTTCAAGAAGATGCTTTGGATAACTGCTATATCGAGAAAAGAAAGAAATAAAAATAAAAATGCATTTGAAAATCCACTATAATGTTCGACTAAGAAGAGGCAATAAACACCGTTCGTTTTAAGATTCATGTTTACAACGTTCGATGTTCGAAGTTTCAAGACTGGATAATTGTGGCTTTTGAACTGGTCAAACTAATTACCAAAATTTTTAGGTTTCTGCACTGTTTGGTAGACGTGTCCTCCAAGATCAGCATACATGATCCTTGTATGTTGGTGCTTCTTTTGAATTCTTGAGAGGCTGATTTGGAGAAAATAATTGTGCTTGTCGGAGGCATTGTAGTCACTGCTACGGAATTTATTTAACGGGACGCTCCTGTACAGACGGATTTTTAAAGCCGTTTGTACAAATAGTATCACAGACAGTTCCAAAAGAAAACCGTCTGAGAAAATGAGTACAAGCGGTTCCCAACAAGCGGGACGCTACAGTACAGAACCGTCTGTACAAATAGCACAGACGGGTCTAAATTGGAACCGTCTGTATAAATCGATTAGTACAGATGGTTCTAAGTTTAGAACCTAATCTGTAAATAGTACAGTTAGAACCGTCTGTACAAATAGATGAAACAAGGCTGGTTGATACTTTGCTGCCGGGGCAGCAAAAACTGCAGATTTTCTTGTCGCGGCAGGAAAGTGACAGCGTCGGGGAGGGAGTTTGACAGTTTCGATTGTCAAACGGTTTTCATGACTGTGAGCAGAGGCCAAACTCTACGTCTCCAGAAAGTTTGAGCCATATCTCATCTTGTCTGTTCTGTTCTTCTGGCATTCATTGATCTCAGTGAAGATATATCGAGCAACATCAAACTTTTCTTTCTTGGCAATCAACTCAAGGATTCTCCAGACTGGGTTATAGATAGCATCAGTCCCTCCACTCTTTGCACAGATAGACACATTTAGAATCTTCACAATATGTTTCGGTGTCTTTATGAGTCCCTTAAAGTGCTGAATATACTTGGGGACTACACCTTTGACTGGGGGAAACACAAAGCCAGAGGGAAAGAAATTTTGCCTTGTCTCATTTGGCACCCAATCTGGTTGCAAGCTCTTGTCTTCTTCTGATCCTTTGGAGATGTTTATCTGTGATAGCTTGGGCCCTGATGGCAAGTTGAACAGTTCAGAAAATTCTGTAGCTATGATGCACAGCAACTGACCTCTAGTCATCAATAGCATGAAATCTTGGTGATCTTGCTCAATGAAGACTGTTGCATAGAATTCCTTGATCACTTTAGAATCATAATTTTGGTTTGTGCTGCAGATTTGATCTAATTGAACAGCAGCTAAAATATCTTTTAGCTCGCCCAAACCATTTTTAGCCAGATTGGCCCAATCTATGGGCATGCTATCAACAAAACCCTTCTTGGGTAGCAGAAGATGGTAGCTGGACTGCTGCTGATTATTCCAAAATCTTTGATCACTGCACTGCCTCCTCTTGATATTGCCTTCACTGTCAAAATATGGATTTGTAGTTCTCATGGCAGTGTAGTTGGAGGTGCTTCTTGTGTCCAAATCTATGGTAGCCAGACTAGCATCTGCCTTTGGAAGCTTCTTGAGTGTTGCTGCAGACAGAAATTTCATCTCTTGAGAGTTTGTCCTTGCAGCTTTAGCAAAGATAGCAGCATACTTGACTTCCAGAGACTCATCTGAGTCTGCCTCCTGAGTCTCAGCTGCACTGTCTTCAGAGTCAGAGGAAGATGTGGAAATTTGAGCTTCTTTTGATGATTGTTCTACAGCGACATCTTCTTCCTCACCCTCATATTCTTCATCTGAGTCAGATGTCTTTTGTTTCTTCCTTCGAGGAGAGGGAGGATGAGGGGTCGCTAGGACTGGAGTATGAGTCATCTGATCCATCTGACTAAGACTCAGCTGATTTAGCCTGAGACTCAGATGACCTTTTATGAGCAGACTCTGGTGCAGGAGAAGACTGGTGCTGGAGATGATTCTGCTCTTTCTTGTACAACAAGCCCTTGGTCCCCTTGAGCAGGTTCTAGATCAGATAAGGACTAGAAGACTGATCCCATGCTTACTGATGCTCCAGCTGAGGGATCGGCTTGGGACGCAGGTGGATTTGCACCTAAGGATGTTCTGAGCTTGGTCATAGAATCATCTAGTTTCTTCTCTAGATGCTTTCCACTGGAATCTAGCTCTGCTAGGATATCTTCTATAGACTCAATGGGAGTTTTCTGTTGAGTTTCTGCTTCTATGGAAACAATCTCTAGCCCAGCTGAGGATGCTGCCTGAGACTCAGCTGGCACACTCGGCTGAGTGACAGAAGCACTTTCTTGTTGTAGAGGGACTGCTGAGATAGGAGTAGTTGAACAATCTATCCTGTTAATCCTCGAATTAGTTGCAGCTATCTCATCCTGCAAGACCTTCTTACGAGTTTCATCTGAGCAGGAGTTCAATTCCATTTCATATGCATCTATCCTTCTTTGCAACTTTGATATTTGCGCCATAAATGTTTATACTCCAGTGAGAGCTGAGGTACAAGGAGTTCCATTTGCAAAATCAAGGCTTCTTTCTCATCTCCGACAGCATTCTCTTCTTTTCTCAGCAGCTCATGAAGCTCTTCATTGATTGCCTTGTCTTTCTTCTATATATCCTTTTGAACTAAGACATTTTTAGGAGCATCAGATGAGTCAAAGACTAATTTCTTGAGATCTTGAATTTTTGAAACTAGAGCATCTCTTTCGGCTCCTGAAGCATCCGGCAACATCCCCATTAAATCATGTAATTCTTTGACTAGAGCACTGTGAGATTTTCTTTTCTCAGCTTTAGCTTTCCATGCAGCCTCTTCTTCCTGTTTTTGCTGACTCTTAGCCTTGCTGGATTCAATAATAGCTTCTGATCGAAGCTTCTTAGGAACTTTGCATAGGACCAGATCAGCTGGTCCACCAGCAGCTCTTGTTCTCTTGAGGGTGCCCACAACTGGTGCCCTCTTTGCTTTGATGGATGCATCTTTAGCAGCAGCTTTCTTAGCCTTCTCTTCTGCCTTCTTTATCTTAGCTTCAGCTTCTCTTGCTTTCTTCTCAGCTGCAAGAATTTGTTTCTCCTGTTTTAGCTTCTCTTTCTTATTTGCTTTTTCAGCTTCGAGCTCTTTCATCCTGGAGATGGATTGCTTTATAGCCAAATCCAATTGGCGTTTTTCCTCTTCCAAGACTTTCATCTTTGCTTCCCTTTTGGCCAATTCAGCTGGAGATAAGGGGATCATAGCAGCTTTCTTGGCTTTCTCTTCAGCATCAAGATTCTTAGCAAGTCTCCTTGCTTTCTCTGTCTCTCATTCTTCTTGAGATTTCTTTTCCAAGATCTGAGTCCTGATGGCTAAAGGAAGATCCTCTGTGATATCCTCAGGCTGATTACCAGGTCCAGACATCTGCATAGGTAAGATAGGATAAAGAGTAGGTAAGGGGTAATCCTATTGCAGAAAGAAACTGACTGACCAACCTAACTGATACTCAAGAGAGTAAATCAGGTAACACTAGGAAGGTTTTACAATTTATCTCATGCTACCTGACTTAGCTACCTAAGACATAGGTGAGATAAAGTGCAAAACTCAGGTGTAGAGACAGAACAACCTTGGTTTATCGAATCTTGCTGAAATCTAAAGATTCAGAACAATGTGCTGCAAGAATTCATTCTGGAGGCTAAAGAAACAACATCTCTATCTAATTCTGCAGCTAAGAGCTACCCGGGAATGTGGAATTCGCATAGAGGCGGAAACCACTCTAGTTCTGTGAAGAACAGCTCGAGGAGACTTACGATGAGGAATTTGGATGGAGATGCAGGCGCTTGATCAACAGAAGAGCTGGAGGGAGCTTCGATGAACGCGAAGATCGGCGGAGAAGCACACGATCGTCGAGAATCAATCGGCGGAGAAGTGCGCTAGGGCTTAGGAGTCTCTGAAGCGGGTTTAGCGTGGACCGTTGCAGAGTTGGGTATTTATAACCCGAGTGACCCTATGGCACCTAAGAGACAGCTGGCTACTACCTGAGACTCAGGTAGAACTGAATAACTGAGCAGAGCTCTAAACTTAGTCTATTTCCTCCGGATTTTTGGAAGTGTTCAACTGAGACTCATGTGGAAGACTCAGTTGACAAGATTTTCAATATGATTACCAGAGAGAATTCAGAGATAAGAAATGAAAGCAGATTAGAGATTTCCTTTTCAAACACAGCTTGCCAAACAATCAACAATACAAAGCTAAAGCTGTGTTGAATTGAAATAGATAATAAAATCCAACTTATTTAGCTCAATGGAAAATCCATGAGTTTAATAAGGTGCAAAAATCAGCATGTTATCTATTTAAAACCTATCCCACCTGAGGTTCACCAGAGACTCAGGTGGATGACTCATGTAAAATGCAGTGAATGTAAAATCTAGAAATGCACACATATGTACACGTGAATCATCATTTCCTCACTGCACATTCGAGATATCCATGATATTTAGCTCATGCCTGAGGGTGCAGAACCTATTTTCATCTAAAGGCTTGGTGAAAATATCGGCTAGTTGAGCTTCTGTCCTCACATGACACAAGTTGGATATCCTTCTTCTTTACATGGTCTCTGAGGAAGTGGTGTCTCACTTCTATGTGTTTGGATCTTTGGTGTTGGACTGGGTTGTTGGCTAACTTAATTGCACTTTCATTATCACAGAGGAGGGGTACTTGAGACATGGATATGTTGAAATCCTTCAAGGTCTGCCTCATCCATAATAATTGAGCACAACAACTACCAGCTGCTATGTATTCAGCTTCTGCTGTGGATAGGGCTACTGAGTTTTGTTTCTTAGAACTCCAGGACATAAGGGAGCGCCCTAGAAATTGGCAAGTACCTGAGGTGCTTTTTCTGTCAACCTTACATCCTGCATAATCGCTATCCGAATAGCCAATTAGCTCAGAGGGTGCACCTTTAGGATACCATAAACCAAACCCAGAGGTATGAATTAAATATCTCAGTATTCTACGAACAACAGTGCGATGAATATCTTTAGGATCAGCTTGAAAGCGTGCACACATGCAAACACTCAACATAATATCAGATCTAGATGCACATAGATATAGCAGAGAACCAATCATAGACCTATACTCTTTCTGATCAGTAGACTTACCTTGTTGGTTTAAATCAAGATGAGCATTTGTTTGCATGGGAGTTGATATTGACTTAGCTTTGTCCATGTCAAACTTCTTGATGATGTCCTTAGCAAACTTCTCTTGGGAGATGAAGGTTCCCTGCTTGAGTTGTCTAATCTGCAGCCCTAGAAAGAACTTCATTTCTCCCACCATGGACATCTCAAATCTTTTGATCATCATCTTGCTAAACTCATCACCTAGCACATGGTTAGTACTACCAAATATTATGTCATTGACATAAATTTGACATATAAATAAATCCTTGCCTTTAACTTTAGTAAAGAGTGTAGTATCTACAAGCCCAATTTTGAAGCCATTATGTATAAGAAACTCCTTCAGAGTGTCATACCAAGCACGAGAGGCTTGTTTAAGGCCATACAAAGCCTTGTGGAGCACATATACATGATGGGGTCTTTTTGGATCCTCAAAACCAGGGGGCTGTTCTACATACACAAGTTCAGCAAGCTTACCTTGGAGGAAGGCACTCTTGACATCCATTTGATAAAGCTTGATGTTGTGATGGTTTGCATAAGCTAGAAGTATCCTGATAGCTTCAAGCCGAGCTACAGGTGCAAAAGTTTCACCAAAATCCAAGCCTTCTATTTGAGTGTAGCCTTGAGCAACCAACCTTGCCTTGTTCCTCACGATTTGGCCGTCTGAGTCTTGCTTGTTGCGAAAAACCCACTTGGTTCCTATGACATTGTGTTCCTTGGGTCTTTCAACAAGTGACTAGACTCCATTTCTCTCAAATTGGTTCAGCTCTTCATGCATAGCATTAATCCAGTCTGGATCAGATAGAGCTTGACCTACATTCTTGGGCTCAATGGTGGAAACAAAAGAATAGTGAGCACAAAAATTAGTAGTAAGAGAACGAGTAGTCACTCCCCTATTAATTTCACCAATGATTTGGTCTACAGGGTGATCCTTCTGCAGCCTGCTGATCACAGGAGGTTCGGGTTCAGCCACCTGAGTCACAGCTGGATGTGAGTCAGCTGAGGGTATCTGTGACTCAGTTGGCTCTTCCTGGGACTCAGCTGGGTGCATGGAGGCTTCTGAGTCCAGTTGATCATTGGCTAGGTTGTACTCATACTCAATGCCATGCACTTCATCTTGCTCATCATCTGGGTCAAGTAGCTCAGAGACACTTGATGAAGCTGGTTCCTCAGCTTGAGGCCTAACTTCACCGGTTGATTTGTGAAGAATGTCTACTTTTCCTGAAATATCATTAGCAACTTGCCCACCTTGTGAGCCATTAGATTCGTCGAATGTCACATCTATAGCTTCTTCAACAACCTTAGTGTTGGTGTTAAAAACTCTGTAAGTGTGAGATTCTGTGATGTACCCAATGAAAATTCCTTCATCAGATTTGAATTCAAATTTAGAGAAACGTTTGTCTTTCTTGAGAATGTAACACTTACAACCAAATACTCTGAAGTAGGAGACATTTGGTTTCTTGTTGGTCAGCAACTCATAAGGTGTCTTCTTCAAGAGTGGATGAAGATACAATCTGTTGATGTTGTGGCAAGAAGTGTTGACAGCTTCAGCCCAAAACCTTGCTGGTGTCTTGTATTCACTTAGTAGTGTTCTTGCCATCTCTATCAAGGTTCTGTTCTTCCTCTCCACCACTCCATTTTGCTGAGGTGCATAGGGTCTAGAGAACTCATGCTTGATTCCATGCTTGTTCAGGAAAGCTTCAACTCTTGAGTTCTTGAATTCTGTCCCATTGTCACTTCTCACTGTCTTCAGGTTGATATTCCATTCATTTTGGACTCTGACAATGAGATGCTTGAACCTCTTGTACACTTGTGACTTGTCCTTCAAGAAAAATACCCAAATGAAACGTGACAAGTCATCGACAATAACAAAACCATACTTGTTACCTCCGATGCTCTCATATGTAGTAGGATCAAACAGATCAATATGTATGAGATCAAAAGGAGAAGTAGTGGTCATGATATTCTTGGGTGGATGAGGGCTTCCAACTTGCTTTCCAACTTGACAAGCACAGCATGGCTTGTCCTCGTTGAATTGGATCTGCTTTAGGCCTAGGACATGCTCCTTTTTACTGAGTTTGTTCAGCAGCCTCATCCCTACATGACCTAGCCACCTGTGCCACAGCCAGCCTAACTGAGCTTTAACCATCAAGCAGCACGGCACAGCTGCTTCCTGATCCTGAAAATCTACAAGATATAGCTTATCTACTCGATAGCCTTTGAAAACTTGTAAGTCATCTGTTAGTTTCTGAACATAAACTTCTTTAGGATAAAATGTGACTTTCATACCAGCATCACATAATTGAGAAATAGATAAGAGGTTATATGAAATAGACTCAACAAGCATTACTTCAGTAAGAGAGTGTTCTTGAGAGATAGCAATTTTACCACAACTTAATACCTCGCCTTTTGAATCATCAGCATAGTTGACATACTTGTAAGGAAGGTTGTCTTTTCTTATCTCAGTGAACTCCTCTTCGCCTCCAGTCATGTGTTGTGTACAGCCACTGTCCATGACCCATTTAGTTCCACTGGAGGCAGAGCCCTGCATGATTAGTTCTGAGACTTAGGAACCCAAACAGCTTTGGTTCCCAAGTTGACAGGTTTCTTACTATAAGCATCAATAGTAGAAATAAGCTTAACAGATGAGTTCTTAGCAGATATAGCTTTAGAAAGCTTTGAGAACCTCTGAATCTTTCTCAGATTCTTATCTCCTGCAAGCTCAGATGGAAGGGTTAGCACATTTGCATTGCACCTGAGTGAGCCACCTGAGACACAGGTGACTACAGATTTTGGTACCCAAATACTCGGTACTCTTTTGTATTCACTCCGAGGCCCAACATACTTTGCCACAAGCTTACCATTCTTCCCAGTTTTAAGCACATAGCTAGGGTTTGAGGGAATCCTCATGTAACCACCTGTTTTTAGGTGATTTCCTGCAAAAGAGTTAGTATCATATTTTCCCATTTGAGGAACAAAGTTGTTCTTCAAAGATTTCTTGTTAGCAACAGGGGGAATATATAAAAATCTATCTTTGCCAAGCACAGGAGTGAAACCAAGTCCCCTTTTACCATTGTTTTTGAGAACTAAGATGGACTGGAGTCTAGCAAAGTTTTGCATGCCTATATTAGCACTGCATAGGCCTATTCTCATGAGCCTTTTCAGCTCCTCATGCTCTTCCTTAAGTTCATTAAACCTTGCTGCATCAACAGAGTTAGTAGCAGTTGAAGTACTTGATCCACTAAGTGAATCATCAGTAATAACTGTACTAGAAGTAATAACATTGATGCGAGATGCACAGTTTAAGCAAGTTTCTACAACATTAGGGGGATTAGCATCAGGAGTAACAATAGAGCAAGCTGAATGGATTTCCTTAAGCTTATCATGCTCAGAAGTTAGAAGCTCATGTGATAATTTAAGCTTATCATGAGCCACCTGCAGCAAGTAAACTTCTTCATCAAGATCAGCTTTAGCATCATGAGCATTATCAAGGGACACCTGCATATCAGTTAGTTTGTCCCTGAGAGAGATGTTTTCTTTTCTCTCTTTCCGAAGAAGCTTTTTTGTCCTGTCAAGAATGTCCATTAGCTGAATAATCAAGGAAGTCATCCTCAGTTAATACCTTGTTGCTTTTAGCCATAAGACATAGGGCTGGAGTCTCAGCAGATGAAGGATCGGCGTCCTTGTCGAAGAGAGAGTCTGACTCAGGTGCGCAACTGAGTGACCTAACTGAGCCATCGCCTGACTCAGCTAGGCTACTGAGTGATCCATCTGAGACACAGATGGCTAACCCAGCTAGCTTAGTTTCTTCTTCTGACTCTTCTTCAGACTCTGAGTCATCTAAGACCCAAGCTTGTCCAACATACGCTCTGGCAGTAGAGGTCTTCTTCTTTCTGAAGGTAGGTGGCTTTCCTTCCTTGTATTTCTTCTTGACAATGACCTCCTTCTTCTTGTACTTGCCTTCTTCTGGTTTCTTGCTCTTCCTGGGGCAATCAGCAATTAAATGTCTTGAGTCACCACACTCGAAACACTTCTTGTCGTTGAGCTGCTTCTTCCCTTTGAATCTATCAGCAGAACCAGAGAACTTCTTTCTTCTGTAGAACTTTCTGAAATTGTGAGTGAGGGATCGAGATAGGCAATCAGAAGGGGGGGGTGAATGATTGCGCGGAAGCAAATTAAAACGTTTCCCAAAAGTTCAAACCCTAAAACTCTAATCTGTTTGTGATAGTAAAACAGCTGTAACTTTAGATCTACTGAACCAAAAATTGCGTATGAATAATCCAACGAAAGGTATGAAAATTATCTAACCAACGCAACAAGAATCAGCTCAATCGGAGTTACGAAACAAAAGATATCACCAAAACAGTAACAGCTGACAGAAAGTTACGAGAATCAATCTAGAACCAATTTCGAGGAACAGCAAGAAGGATGGATTAACCGCAACACAAACTTCCCATGATCTCGTGAGAAACCTGCAGCAAAGTGTTAGAAAGATCTAGCACGAAGGTTCCATGAAGATCTGAGAAGAAACAAAGATGACACCGCCAATGAATCACTTTATTGCAACGATGTCGATCGATTACAGAAGATGCGATCGTGCATCCAAGAACTCTCCAAGAATAGCTCTAGGTTTAAAACTCTGAGTTTCCTCACGTTCATCTACTAAACCGTGACCTGGACCCCTCTATTTAAAGAGGGAATTTCGTGGCCCTAAAGAAACCCTAAACAGAGTCCTAATCCAATACGAACACCTCTGTCCTGATCCTTGATCGTGACCCACAGGCCGCATACGACCTCGGATTGAGCTGGTCCAAAAAGCAAAGTTGTTCGCCTCGACGACGCGCACAACTTTCATGTTGACCACTTTTTCATTTGAGGCCATCTTAAATATGTCTAGGTTCAGTTTTTAATCAACCATGAACCTGCCTATTTTATCTCAATCTGCATTGAGCCTTGTCAAATCGCATCACCAAATCTTCTTGTGATGCCTTCAAAACCTCGACCATCATATCGAACAATATCTTCAATACCGTACATCTCTGGTACAAGCCACGTACGAAAAACCGGTGCCCTCCCGGATCATCATAGCCTTCACTTCCATTGTTCCTTCGCACGAATGTTCCGCATGACCTTGATCCCTAGACCTCAGCTTCTCCCGAGCTTCGTCCCTTGATCCCATCATCGACCACGTTCCTCCGCCTCCGGCAACACCTGAAAGTGATCACAACAAATAACCAGTACGAGCACAAGTCCATGACTTGACTCAGGGTAAGTTCCACACAATTCACACCGTATTTTCACACAAGAAGCTAATGGATCAGCACACCACTAGCAAAGTATTAAACCCAATATAAGATACCAATCACCACACAAGTATCCATATCACCCAAAGTATCCATATCAATGTTCTACTTAGCACTTGCCAATGTTGCACATCACACATGATTTCACAGCGAGTGAGCATAGCAAGTTCAGTTTCTTCATCAGTGGACATCTCTTCATCCAAATCTTCTTCATCACTGGAGTCCTTGAGAGTGACCACTGCTTTGAGAGCTATATCCTTGTTCTTGCCAGAAGTGATAGCATGCTTATTAGAGTGATTCAGCTCCATCTCATGAGTAAGCATCCTACCAAGCACATCAGTGGGCTTCATCCTGTCGAAGCCATCATTCTCCTTCATCATCAGACGCAGAGTGTGATAGGGCTTGGGAAGGACAAAAAGAAACTTCTTGATCACATCTCCATCTTCAACTCTGGTTGATCCAAGGGCCTTCAGCTGATTTGTGATCATTGTAAGCCTTGTGAAGATGGAGTTGATGTCCTCTCCAGGTTGATAGTGGAAGTTGTCAAGATCATGCTCTAACACATCCTTCTTGGACCTCTTCAAGGTATCACTGCCTTCATGAATGGCTTGAAGGGTGTTCCAGATATCATTGGCTGCATCAAAGGTGCTGACACGGTTGAAATCATGTTCCTACAGTCCCATATAGATAGCATTGGCAGCCCTAGCATTGTTCTTGATATTGATCTTGTCTTAATCAGTAGGGGTGCTCTCATTCTCTACCTGGAGACCTGTCATGACAATTTTCCAGACATCTGGATCCATTGCAGTAAGGTGCATTTGCATCTTCCGCTTCCAAAAAGCATAGTTAGTGCTATCAAATATGGGAACTCTACCCTCGTAGTTTGACATCCCTTAACTCTGGCTGTTAAGCCAATATGAGCAACGAGGCTCTGATACCACTTGAAAGGATCTCGGGAGTCGACTAGAGGGGGGGTGAATAGGTTGGCTCTAGAAATTTAAAACCTAATAGGCTTTACTTCAAATAAATAGGCCAATCCTACCAAGATGCAAGCAACTGACTTAAGCAACTGACTCTCAGGTAGATGACTCAGGTAAAAGCAAGCAGAGCAGAGCAGAGACAACTATGTGTCAACTGAGTCTCAGGTGAGTGACTCAGTTGTGTGCAACAGATAGACAGAATAGTAAAGGAGACAACTTGCTATTAGTGTCAACTGAGTCTCAGGTGGGAAACTCAGTTGAGTGCAGTAGAGTGTGTACTATATATAACAGCACAAGTAAAAGCAAACTATACAAATGAACAAGTAGACACAGAGGTTTGTTTTACCGAAGTTCCCACTCTATGCAAAGTGGTACGTCTCCGTTGAGGAAGCTGCTTTCACAGCCAGCACTGAACCGTGCTCTTTCCTCGTTCACTTATCTTGTGTGGAATCCTTTTGATCTCACCGCAGCAAGACAGGCAGACCCAAATCACGTTCACAAACGCTTGGAGGCAGCCATACAAGACTTGGCTTGCTCACCAACGACTCCAACTTCCCGGTCTTGGAGCAGACGAACACCAAGAGCTCTCTCAGTCTCTTGGAGGAACCAGTACCATGAACTCTCTCAGTTCTGAAGCACCAAGATGTAAAGCAACTCTCTCTCACGGTGGATGCACGCAGGCAACGCTCTCTCGGAGACTAAGAGCTCTTTCTTGCAACAGCAGGGTGCTTGCTATGGTAGAGGTAAAGGTTGAGGTCGAAACCTCCCCAGGTTCCCTATTTATAGGGTCCCTGGCAGCTAGCCGTTACCCTCATGCCACGTCAGACAAAGAACCACCAGACAAACCTATCTGAGACTCAGCTAACATACACTTGGTAACCTACTAGCCACGGCTGAGCTACCCACCTGAGTCTCAGATGCCAAACTCAGCTGGACTCGGTTGCCTCAGGCAGCACCTGAGCACAACACAGGCCGGCTCACTACAAGCCTTAAACTGATTCAGGAGGACAATGGACTCACCACTGCCACTGACCAGCTCGCTCAGAATCTTGGCACTGGTTCCAAGCTAACAACTGAAGATGACAGCCCTTTGAAGACGCACAGTGAACCCCTTGACGCAGATCCACTAGCTTCCTAGCTCCTCCAGGTCTTATCCAGCTTGCAGTCACGGTCCTTGAACTCCATTAAGTCACCATCACCTCGCTTGCCCTCGAGCACAGCCTCGGCTTCCTCGCAACTAAGCCTCAGGAGACTAGCGCAGCTAGCCCTTCTGACCTTCACGGTTCCTTGCTCTTTTTTGGCCTCATCATTAGTTAGATGTTGTCTTGATCGATCACCTGTTCATCTAAACTTCTGTTCACACTCGTTGTAAACGTTAGATACAGGTGAGGGTTGCCATTAACCATCAAAACCAAACCTTGGGGCTAGATAATCATCCTTCCACTCTCCTTGGGACTGGATGCACTTTCACTGTAGTTTCTACAAACCCCACAAAGGAGCACCACTTGTTAAATCTCAACTACACATAATCTCCTGCTTAGCTTTCACCGGCCTTTTGGATTTAATATGACAACCTATCTTGTTTCTCAAACTTATCAGGACCTCATGCATGTTCCTAGGCAACATGCACTAAGAAATACTAAATGATTAACAACTTCTTGACCACACGTGTAGAATAAATCAAATGCTTAAATAGATCATGAGAGATTTTAATACATCATCAACCTTGAATAAGAGCAAGTACCGAACAGAAGAGGAGGAAGAATAATCTAAATAGGAGAGAAGGAAAAATATTTAGTTCAAAACCTCTTTGATTTGCTAGAAAATCAGGAGCTATACCTATTTGAAATTCATCCAAAATTTGCAATTGAACACTATTATTTCTAGATTTTCCCAACCTGCACAATGCAGCTGCACGTACAGTAGTTCTACACTTCTCATTGCACTATGCCAAAATCTAGCTATAGAATCACTGTTAATGGCAACCTCTCTATTAAAAAATTAGATATCAAAACTTAAATATATTTGCCAGCCACACAACCAGAAAGTGATGTTTGTGTCAGAAAATCTTGTATTAAGAATAATAAATCACTATTCTATTGTCGTTTTAGTGGGTCATCTCATAGACACGGTAAATGCATTTAGAATTGGAAGAGACACAATCTCAGCAGATGAGCTATAACAGCTAAGTTGTGGGTGTCAATTTCAAGCAAGTGGCACCTACTGTTCATCCTAGAAAAATTCAAATGCCGCCAAACATTAAATTGTTGCAAAAAGGATGGAAAACAACTACTCCAGATTGCAGATTTTGAAAGCTTAGAAATGTATAACCTAGCAGAATTTCGCATGAAAAACAGGACCGGATGACAATAGGTGGTGCACAGGAAGCTAAAAAATAGACTTTGCACGGAGAAAAGAAAACAAGCTTTTGAGCAATTACACTACTGCAGATTGATCCTTTCCTGAACGTAATTACTGATGGGCACAATACGAACCGTCAGTGGTAAAGACATCACTGACAGGCGGATTAATATGACCGTCAGTGGAGACTTCAGCTGTACTAATTTTTTTTTGGGGGGGGGGAGGGGGAATACCACTGACGGGCTTGGAACTCCGCCCGTCAGTAGTTCTGTTCTACCACTGACGGGCGAGCAAGTGGGCCCGTCAGCGGATCTTTTGGCCCGCTAAAACCCACCCCGAGCTCGTAATCCCTCTAGTGTATAAATCCTATCTCCCCCAGCCCCGCCCTAACCGCACCAACCCCAGTCCCCGATCCCCTTCCCCCTCTCCCTTCTCTCCCACGCCAACCGCCGGCCTCTCCACTCCCTCCCCCAGTCCCGCAGGCCCCGCCGCTCCCTCTCTCCCCCTCGCCGGCGTCGGCCTCTCCGCTCCCTCTCCCCCTCGCCCCGCTGCTCCCTCTCTCCTCCAGCCCCGCCGCTCCCTCTCTCCCCCTCGCCTTCGGCCTCCCCTCCCCAGATCCAGTGGCCTCCCCTCCGGCGGCCCCTCCCCCGCTCCCTCTCTCCCCTCACCGGCGCCGGCCTCTCCGCTCCCCTCCCGATCACCCCGCCGCTCCCTCTCTCCCCCTCGCCTCTGGTCTCCCCTCCGGCGGCCCCTCCCCCGCTCCCTCTCTCCCCTCGCCGGCGCCGGCCTCTCTGCTCCCCTCCCGCTCGCCCCGCTGCTCCCTCTCTCCCCCTCGCCTCCAGCCTCCCCTCCCCAGATCCAGCGGCCTCCCCTCGGCGGCGGGAGAACCTGCGGTCGCGGCTGCGCGCGGAGCTCACGTGCGGTGCTCGTGCATCGGTGGCTCCGGTGCGGCTCGTGGCACGGGGTCAGCAGGGCCGGGGCGGAATGGTGCGACGGGGGGTAGGAGGCCGACGGCGCGGGGCGGAATGGTTGCGGCGGCGGTGTGGGCCTGGCGGGCTAGGGTTGGGTCCGCTAGGGCCCGTGGTTTTTTTTTGCTCGTTCTGGGCATCGCCACTGACTGGCAACGCAACCGTCAGTGGTGGCTACCCCTCCACCGACAGGAGGTTACTGACGGGTGGCCCGCCCGTCAGCAGAGGGGGTTAAGCGCCCGTCAGTGGAGGGCTATTCCGAGGTAGTGTTAGCTTTTCTTTGAGGAATAGTAAGTAATCAGCTTTAGTACAATACCTTAGCTAATCGTTCAAGAACATCAACACCTAAAACAATTGGATCCCTCAAGTTAAACAAGTAGTCTGGAATGACCTTGAGAATACAAGGGAACACAGCTTCATCAGTCCTTTCATTCTTCTCTATTTCCGTCATTCCCTCAATGTATGTTGCGAATTGGTCAAAAAGGTGATATATTATGCAACAAAGATCATCACACCAAATTCATCGGCAAAATCTTGGGCATCAGGCGTTACTTTGATGTCCAAAGCCAAAATAGTTGCATATCCTTTCTTCTTCTCAAGCATCAGACTGGCCTTCATAACATCTTTCTTGTGGACTGGCCCTATATTAAAATCACAGAAGTATTAGTACCTGGTAATGAGCCAAGTTAGCGGTTAGGATTTAGTCATGACAATTTCTTGACTTATAAACCAAATTATGGTTGATTTCAAGTATCTCTACGGCATCATTGCACGGAGATGTAGCTCTCAGCCTGGTCGACCTCGGTGAAGTGGCTAAAACAATTGACCCACAAATAAAATTTGTACATACCTTTTGTGAGGATGTCAATTTCTGCAGTATCCCGGTGCTTGTGAAGCTATAGAAAGATTCGGGTAAACTCAAACCAAACCAAATATGACATTTAAACATCTAGTCTAAGCAAGCATAGATACTACAGAGCTTGTCCCACATGACAGCTTGTTACATTAATCACACGATGGACAATTGAAATTTCACAACCCTACATTTGTAACAGCCAAAATGTATAAGATAGAGTGCCTTGCAGATCATGTTCAAGCAGACATTACAAAGAAATAGAAAACAAACTGGTTCGTTCATGATTCCGAGAGTAATATATTGCCAACAAATTAATAAGAAATCAATATGACCTACATTAACATTGAAAACAATTATCTCTCCTGTGCGGATAGGGTCATTTGTCATTTGCACAAACATGATATCACCCTGCAAAGCATATAACTGATCAGTCAGGTTGCAGCAGCATGAGATGAAGTATGCATGAACTCTGAAGTAAAAAAGCCATGCAGATCAAATGTGGTTCCCTAGAATATAAATAAGCGTGCAGATCAGAAACATTACTGCATCTTGCATGGATTTTTGGTTAAAGCCATACAAATAACATTGTCGCCTTTTAATCTCATGTGGAATAAGTGTATTGAAAAGATAAGAAACAATAAGTGATTATACGTCATTGTACTTTGCTATAATGCTATATATGGCTACATTCCCCTCTAGAAAATAGGCAAAGTAACAATGAATGCATAATGAATAAGAACATCAATTATTAAATCATAACAGAAATGTGTGATATATTAATTTCCATAGCTATCAAATGTGGAGAGCAATCATACGGCCGAGAGCAAGGAATTGTAAATTCACTTTTGCAGGCACATCTGAAAGGTTCAATAGGTTAATAGAAGATTATATACAGTAGAGAGAAAAGGCTTAGTAGGAATGGTTAGAAGTGTTTATAGAGTGCAGACAATAACAAAAGTGTGTTGTGCAATAGCATATCCTTATATATTTTCTCATAGCAGATAGTTTGATAGTGTAAAAACAGAATTGAATGGCATTCTAACAGTAAAGTCCTGGATGTAGCTATCATCAGGTGTAAAAAACACACAAATTATGTGATGGCGCATGGTGGATGGAAACTACAACTGAAGGAGATTGAATATTTAAACTGATTGTAGTGCACAAAACAGAACCTGGGAATACAGATTTTCAAAAATAACACAAATCTAATATATGTGATCTGCTGCTATGCACGACCAAATATATAGGTGAAACAAAAGATATGGGGCTAAAGAGGAGGATGCTTACACATGCACAATCATATCTATCTCAGTATCATAGATCTCCCTTGGACTTGCTTATCTGTGAAACAATTTGTCACGTAGTAAATATTAGTTGGTTACAGAAGCATTATATTGCAAGCATTGAAGTATACATAAAATTAACGATCATTTATACTCGGAGCAACAATTTAATACACATGGATAGGAGTCACTCCCAAGAAACCTCCAAGACTGCAGTGATCAATTCCATCATTTTTCTTCCTTGAAATATGTAGTAGAGGCATATCAATCAAAGAAAGTAAGCTTTTATTTAACTTCCATATTTTTAACTTCCATATAGACAAAGCTTAGTCATCTCTATTTTTAACATGCCAATATATGAAGCTTCATAAAAGAAAACAACACAAGTAGCAACCAGAAGCAAACAACTACCAAAATAAATTATACCGAAGTAATAACTTCAGTAAAAGTGTATCATAAAAAAAATGAGGAACTACACCTTGCTGAAGACATCAGCAGCAGAAAACCGGCTCCAGTCTAAAAACAAAAGACAAACTATGTACTATCACACTCGCAGCAAGGCCTGAAAGTAGCATACACATAAGAAGAAGTGTAAGAATGGAAATTATAAATAGATAGCAGAGTGGATGCAGTAGCAGAACAAAGGATCTGCAATAGCACCTAAAACAATCCCCAAACGGCTTGTTCTTTGTAATGATCCTATTTTTAAAACACGAGATCAGCGAGGATCAACGTGTATCAAAGGATTTCTTTTCATCACATACATGCATCTAGGCTATTTAATTGGCTTAACTCGAAAACCCTAGAGAACCTGACATACAAACGACTTTGAACAAAATTGTGAAACCAATGTTGACCGAAATCAAGTCCCATAATTCTATAAGATCCATATTCCTTATGAAAATTCCCGTAAAACTTTTAAGCTATTTGGGATTTTACCAGGATGCTCTCCTCCAACTAGAATTGAGAGAGGCCAATTGAATGAGTTTCTTATATTTTAAAGATTTTGAAATTTCTTATATAGCCACTGTTTACATCCTTGACCTCAAATCCGATATTTTGAAACGTGTTTGCAAAGTAGTCCAAGTAACTACAATTCAAAGCTTGTTTTGAGATACTTTGCAACTAGTACTCAATTAGCATAAGAACATAACTATTCTGGTTAACAACACTTTTGAAGAATAATTATTCTATAAGTAGACCCCGTGAGTTTCCTCTAGAACTTCAAAATCTGATTTGAATCCTCATAAGAACCAAACTCTAATTAAACAAAATAGAATGGAAAAGCATAAAAGTAAATAAAACAAAAGCCTCAGCCTCACCTCTATGGGCCAGCTCGTGGCCCATGTCCTTCTTCTGGGCTGAGTCAGCCCACACCGGCGCCACCTCCCCTGTTCTCTGCTCGCGGGAACCCATCAGCAGCTCTTTCTTCCCCATCAGCTCACCACCGCACGCCTCCTTTCCTTATTCCCCCCAAATCGGTCTCTCCAAAGCCGCCGCCTCGCCTCGGTCGTTCCTCTGCCGCTTCCTCCCAGCAGCGCGCCGCCCGCCTCAGCCCCGAGCTAGCCCACCGCTGCGTGCCTCACCACTGGAGGCCCACCACGCCGACGGGATTGATCCCCTCGCCCACGCCGCTAACTCCGCCGCCGGTGCCTCCCTCAAGTCTAGCGCGCCAGGCCCGTCTCCAACGTCTTCTCCGAGCACCGGCATCAACCCCGCCGCCGGCGTCCTCGGCATCCGTGCATCCGAAGCCGCCCGCACTCGCCCCTAGCTCCGCCCCTTTTCTCCAAGCCAGTCTCCTCGCTGGCTGCCGATCGAGCTCCCTGCGGCACCTCGTCTCCTTCAACCCCGGTGGCCGAACTCTGCGGTGACCCATCTTCCTCCCGTGATCCCGAGCCGAGCAGCAACTCCTCCACGCCTCCCAACACCGCCGCCACCGAAAGACTCGCCCAAGCTACCGCGCCTCTCCATCGCCGTCTCCAACGCCAACCCCGTCTGACCAGCTCGCAATTGCAGCTCGGGAGACCGGAGAAAGTCGCGTCGTCGACCGCCATTGAAGCCCTACCTCCGACCCGTCGTCGACCTCCATCGCCGCTCCATCCTCCACGAGTAACCTCAAAGACGATGGCGAACACCTCCACCATCTCGCGCCAGGAAGAATAGAGAGATTGAACTCCATCTTCTCCAACCCCAGTGAGGCACGACCACAACCAAATCCCCGGATTTCTTCCTGCTGGAGCCGAGGACCATCGCCGCTGTTGAGCTCTCTGTTTTTCCATGTGGGTTGCGGCCGCGCGTGAGTGCCCGGTGCTGCTACTAGGCTTTTCTTGCCTCTCCTCTCCCTGCCCAGGTGACCCCATATGGTAGCAATTAAGTAAATGCTACTGATTTCTTGCATATATATACACATGCATGCATTGATCTGCTTCTGCTATGTGTTCTTGCCATGCATACACATGCTTGATGCTTAATTAAATTTGGTTATCTATGAGTTAGTAGCCCCATTACAGCTACTAGTCAACCGATATGCCGAGTAACTTCTATACAGGCCGCATTATTTTTCTTTTGTTCTGCGGATACGTTTAAGCCATAACTTATGCCCGCTTTTATTCTCTGATTTGGACATACACTTAGTGAAGCTCTAGTTAGCTATCAATCAGCATGATTCATGCCAAGAGTTCACAGCCAAGATATGTCACTCCTTTGTTAATCACAGTTAATGCACTAGTGACCTTTTTATGGTCAGCCATGTCGAGCGAATAATAGTAAATCAAGATTTGCTATTATCACTACACAGTTAAACCTTGCTTAGTATAGTACATACTTAGAGGAGTGTAATGACCCCAAACATCAATCCTTAATCGCAGCTAAGACATACCTGATGACTTCACTCTTTAAGCTAAGCAAAGTAGTGCAGGATTTGATGCACTGTTGTGTAGAGGGCCCTATGACAAGTGAATCTCACCTCTAGATAAATATTGTTTAAAATGCAAGATTAACACTTGCTGATTAAGGTTGCCGATTAGTGTGTTAATCATTCTAGTTAATTAATGATAAGAAATCTTAGACACCTCCCAGGACTGCATGCTGTCATTGACCCAAGTTAGGAACTATTCGATGAGGGTTACCAATTAATGTATACGCTAACAGTTGCACTACTCCTGAGGTTTATTCATACATAAGTATGCCGGTCAGCTCCAACCTATAATCGCTCAACCAAGTAAAATATTTAAAAACAAATATCCTTAATGGATCCCTTGGTCATACCCTAATGTTAGGAATAAACTTAGTGATCCAAGTTCTAATATCTCTCTTTGCCAAGAAGAAGATAAAGAACCTGCAAACTGCTATATTTTGACGATTTCAGAAATCCACATCAATTCCAGTTGAGTGGATTCCTTTTGTAAATTCATATTTTTTTCCCTTGTGAAATTTTATGATATCCCTGCTACTCATGATTTGGCAATTAAAATTTCGAACATGACTAGATTGCCCTATATGCTTAATATGTTTATTGGAGAATCTAACTTAATTCAAAAATGAATATGTTATATGTCAAATCACATCTAATAAGATGTATTTTATTACCATGACATCAACTTACCTTAGTACCATTGTCATATAAAATTTGTGAACCAAGATGGTTAAATAAATCCTAAAATTGTCGCATACGACCTAGAAAAATCATAACTTACAACCTACAAATCTAGGTTGAATGATTCCAATTGCGTTAGCTCCGTAATAACATTTAATACATATTAAGATGCATTTCATACACAAATTCATATTATTCCTTGCTGGTATTGTTTGCATATCCCTTTTTGTCGTTTTCCTGCTCTTCGGTATTCTCATTATTAGAACCGGGCAACGAGGAGTATCACGAAGGTGAACCTCAATACAACCAAGGTTTCGACCAGCAAGGCAAGCTCTGCAAAAGCTCACTAAGGTTCCTAACTTCTTAAGTTTTGGTTTTGAATAAGTGTTGTGATTGTTGTTCATTACTTTCGGATCATGATTGTGATGTTGGTCACTAGTCTGAGTTGAGTTGATGGTTGGTCCATGTGTTCGAGTTAAAGTTGGGATGGGGTGTCACAGATGAGTCGAGGACCGAGGTAATATGCACCCCAGTCGTCTCTAGTCGGTTTCCTGCAGGGCCGAAGGCGAGGTAGCTTATGTACCCTAGTCGATTCCAGGCGTGACACTACTTAGGGTCATATAGTCAAGGGTCGAGGTAATATGCACCCCAGTCGTCTCTAGTCGATGCTGCGGGTCGAAGATGAGGTGGCATATGTACCCTAGTCGTACCCCCAGTCGATTACTGTTCTCAGTTATGTCTAGATTCGAAGGTCGAGGTAGAGGTCCTACCCCAGTCGACCTCTAGTCGGATTAGACTTCAGTTTGTCAATTGGCTAGGTCTCGGTTAACTAGCTCGATATTGACTTTGTCTTGTTGACTTGTGATGATTACGACGGATGATACATAGATGATCTACTTATTCTTGCTGACTTGAGATGATTTGTTTATCATGCTTATGAATTGTTATTACCTTTCTCGTTCATGTTCATGCCATGTTTAATTCCTTAATGATGCCATGCTTACATGTTATGTTAAAGCTTATTCCTTGCCATGCTTAAGTAAGTTGGGATGAGCCTACAAAGTATCTTGCTAGTACGAAAGTACTGAAGGAATTCGATTCCTAATTATTGCAGGTGAACCTTCGGTAGGAGAACACTTTGATGCTGCAAATGCTGATTTTGATGGTTTGCTTAGGTTTGCACCTTAGGTCAACAAGGGTTATGGGTACACTTTTGGAGATGGTTGTGGTAGCCATCTCAGGTATTTTAATATGTTTCCACTGCTGCCCTGGTTGCTATTTTGATGTTTACCAACCTTCGGGTCAAGTTGTATGTAAGATATATACTGCCCCGAGTATGGGATGTGTTATAAT
Source organism: Stipa capillata (assembly GCA_019208055.1). Lineage (NCBI taxonomy): Eukaryota > Viridiplantae > Streptophyta > Magnoliopsida > Poales > Poaceae > Stipa > Stipa capillata. The sequence goes on from JAGXJF010000266.1 coordinate 495,308, forward strand.
TATCTGCTAATACTTCTCTTTAGTGTTTTGTTGTGATATACAAGTTGTTCATTGGGCTGCTCATACACCGTGCGTGTATGGTTTTGAAGTGTATGAGCAGCCGTGAAGAGTTACAGCTATTCTTTCTTTCACTAAGTGTGACAGGTTATGGTTGAGTGACCCGCTGACTGAGATGCAGTGCCGGTCAGGCAGGGTGTGGGTGATGGTGCTGGTCCTTTGGGTGACCAATGACCTCCGGGTCAGGATAGAGTGAGGGTATCATTGCCGGGCTCCTCCTTGCTTGTCTTGCTTAGTGGATTTGAGAATGACTCTAATTCTCCACAGGACTTTGGAATTATATGTGGTTTATGGAACGTTGTTCGCTTCTGGCCGGCTTGACCAACGGTGAAGGCATACGGCTCTGGTGATCGTATGGTGCGTTGGTCAGGTGTTGGGCTATCCAATTTCGAGTGTTCACGGTGCAGGTACCGTGCCATCGGTTGGGTAGTTGCTCGGTCTTTGGCGACAAATGTTTCCTTAAGTCACATGTAATTCCGGGGCCCTGACATTCTTGAACCCAAGAAAGGAGATAGAAGATCTGAAAATGTAATGGTTAGGTGAGGACTGAGGAGCCAAGCAATATATACTTGTTCTAATTTCTTGGTTTTGCGTAAGCTAGTCCTCCACGGGAGGATCTCACTGAAATGATCAGAACAAATTTTAGCACAAACACGGTAATGCATGATCCTTTTTTAGTGAGGTCTCAAGCATGTTCTGGACCTTTCGGTTGTTTTTTCAACAACAGAAAAATCTCAGTACACGAGTACGGAAGCAAGAGATAAAACTTGCATCTAGAATTTGTTTCAAAAGATTTGCTTTTGAAAACCCCAGGCATTGTCATTCAACCAAAATAACACAATTATGGTGGTGCAACAAGTTATAATAATTTAAGGAAACAAATCATCTAGCGAACTAAAGCTCATCAATTTAAGGCTGAAAGAGGTGGTTGAAGTCAATAGTTTGTACCTTTTTCAACTGCATAATCTGAATGGAAGTTCATAGTTTCTTGCTGTCAATTTCCTCAACAACACGAGTAGCAGCATTTGGACTCTCAAGGTTGATGAAGCCAAAGCACCTTGATTTACCATCCATGCCAATCATGATAACTGCACTTGTAAATTCTTCAAACAATGCACCTGGTTATGCTTAAAGATGAAGGTAGGTCTAAGCTATAGTCTTGGAAATTTTGTAATTCGCTAAACCAGCCTGAAACCCATGGTGCAGCTAGATAGCATGGGCTATACTTAGCAATTCATAAACAAATTCATGTACACTAAAAACTACCATATAGTCATGTAAGTAGGTTTGTTAAGAAAAATCTCTTAGAGAGCAATGAACGTACCTGTCTCATAGATAAATGCTCTACCATGAAATAATTTCAGTGCTTGAGAGACCCCATTAGTAATTCTTAAAAAGAAAGCATGCAACCATCAAAATTTACAGTAGGAAATAAATCAATAAAAAAATTACATTGAAAATAGCATCAGGGATTCAGAAAAGTAAATACCTAGCAAGCATAGGTGGAATAGGTCTGCCAGGTACCATTGCTAAGGATGAAGCTGCACATGTAGCACATTCTCTCAGAAGAGAGGGAATGAACGAATCCTGACAAATAATGTTAGCAAAAAGTAAACCTTCTCTCTCTTAAAGCAAAAAACATCCTGCTTCAGTTTATTTGCCAGAGAGAGTTTACAAAGATTAATCAATCTATTGCCTTTGTGAAATATTCCAGACACCACTCGCATTATTTTCCATAAGCACATAGGTTATTAGGTTGATCATTCATATTGTTGAAATTTTCCAGGTAGTAGTGAGTAAAATTTCTCTTTTGTGAAGAGAGACATAAGTTTAATTATAGATACCACGTAATTACCTTTTAGAAGTGATTAGACAATATCTATCCTAGGCCTCGGCATTATCAGTAAGGAGATCAGATAGTACAAATACACGCAATTATCTAGCTTCCATTAATCCATCCATTTAGCAGCAAACTGAGTAATTTCATTGAAGATCTTGTTAGTTGACCGACTGCCTCCCCGATAACCTTCTGCATTGCTTCCAGCTCGATCATTCGATCTTCCATCTCCTGCGCACAGAAAAAAAATCTCTAAATCAAGCTGGAATGGGGACAAATTTTATCACGGCACAAAGGAATTAGGGAGCTGTGTTATGCATACCGCTGTTCTTGTGACTGCGAATTTGATCCGCACGATTTCTCGCTGGATGTGGGTCGAAGAAGCCTTTGTTCAGCCTGGGGCGCGGCCTGCCAATCTCTATCTCGATCTAGCATGCGTCCGTGTCGAGGAAGAACTCCACGAGAGTGGCTTCAGTGTCAGGTATCGCCAGTGCCTGTACTTATCCCACCGCGCAGTCACGTGGCCATGTCAGGTCAGGTCACGCATGTACGGAAGGTGTTCGACGGAATGCCATGCCAGTGAACTGTTTGGTTTACCTCGCGCTCCTTGCGGCGGCGTTCATGGTCCTCTTTGACTTGGCCATCGAAGGCCTCGCGCGCATCGGAGTCACTCAGGAGGAGGCGACGGAACTCGAGGCGTGCGATGTGGCCAGGTTGGGGTTGGTTGCTCTTGGTACGTACCCAACCGATGCAGGAGATTTTGCTGGCGACGGTGCGGCGTCAGCTCGTGGGCACACGGCAGGCGGTGGGGCGAGGTGCAAGGAGAGGGAAGCGCAGTAGGATGGCGCCAAGGGAGGAGTGTGGCGTGCCCGATTTTAAGGCCGAACACGTCATTTGTGATCACTGTACTGGTCCCTAGATCAGTAGCCAGTACGCACAAATACTTGATAGCATTCACATACAATACCGAAATCTATTACACGGTTAGACCTTTACGGTCGAGGTTCGATACATGGACTATTGGCCGAATAAAACAGCAGCGAAAAAACATAACGAAGTGGATAGCCCATCGGCTTGCCGAACCAACAGGCAGCTGACTGGGGGAAAACGTCTAAAACCTCGGCTTCGCTGTCGCCCTCTTCGTAATCGAAGTCTCTTCCTCCTCTGGCCAATTCAACAAGCCAGGTGAGTACATTGAATGTACTCACAAGCAATCCCCATTGGGGGAGTATACGGCTATAATTCATGCAGGAATATTTCAAGGGACAGCTCTAACCTATGTTGGCGGTTGTGCGGAAATGTAAGTTCGGAATTTGAAAATACAGCATAATAGATTGTAAAAGCAGTTTGGAAAAACTGGTAGCAATCCACAACATCCCATCACATCCCTTTCTTTCTCATCATGCGCGGTAAACACCGCTAAACATCTCCTGGCCTATTACCTGATAGCTTCCACTCACCGTCTATGGCTCCGCCCATCGAACGGTGGCTTCTACCTATCAGATACTAGGTTTTCCAACACCAAACCGTATTCCGGTCCCTCCCGGCAATACGGCGGACTACTCCGGCAATTTCCTTACCACCGACACATGGCCTAAATTGCCCAACTGTGGACACATCATGCCCACGTCCTTAATCTCTTTGCCCAACTATGGCAAACAAAACTTAGTCTAGCCGGAGTGTGGCTGTGCCAGTTCATGTCCATAACCGAGGACGCGGCTATTCGAATAGATTTTTAACCCTCTGCAGAGGTGGTATGGCTTTACCCACAAGATGTAGGTCACCCTGGGTATACTTCGCGACGTATACTGACAGGGTTATTACAACGAGACTTTTCGCCTGCTTTCATACTAGAGTCGGACCCGCTAAATGAGACTTACCCCAACTCCGGTTGTGCCCAGGCAGCCTGACACCACAACTCGGAGAAACGCTCATCTTTGTGTCGAACCCTCACCCACGCCTTGGGCCTCACAATCTTAGAATCTTGACTTAAATAGCGTCGTGAGAATTCTCTAGGGGCCCAACGTCCTACCTAGCACATACTTCTTACTTCCCACGGGTCCGAACCCTAGTATTAGGCGGGTTACCGAGTCAAGTCCTTCCCATAAAGGACATGTGGACGTACGGTGGGGGAACTGGTTTAGCGGCACGGTGGCTCGATCCTTAACTGATTCGAGTAGGACTCCAGGTTATCAGCGATCACCAAATAGCCTTCAGCTACTTCGTCTCCCTTCGAACCACCTTACTTCCTACCCGAATCCAAACCATCTCCATCTCCATTTTGGGTTTTTGGCAACATTTCATTTAAATTCACCGCGGATAAACATATGCTATCCGCGGGTTTTGATTTCCCAACCCGGGTTTAAACAAAATTTTACTTTTAACTATAGCAGGGCTAAGCATTAGCTATTGCCTATAACCTTGGTATGTCGCCGGTTGGACACCGATAGATGGATCTCTAGGGCTACAAGGAATCAGACATTCGACCCTAGTCCATATGCATCTATCGGAAATAATTACTTCTACATAAAATACCGTTTATAACATAGCATGCATATTTCGAAATCAAAATAAATATACTTCACATTTATAGGATTCGAAATGGTCAAGGCGGGAGATTGCTTGCCTGGCAGTTCCTGCTCCTGTTCCTGAGGTGGGGGTGTTGCCGATTCGTCCTGACGCACGTATTTCACTCCGTGGACTACGCGTCGGAAGAAAAACATCGAATAAAGAGCAATCCAAATATTTTAAGGAAATCAAACAACATGCAAGACAGAAGGGACAATGAATGACATGATGAACTAAAGAGGGTACTTGCCCTCGGATGATCAAGTTGAGATTTAGGTTCGGACAGCGATTTAGAAAAGGATGTATATGCTTGGAGTTAGGATCAAGGTTCGACCCTACGACTTCATGGTTTAGGTTTAGGTAGGCAGCAAATGACATTGGCGATGGTTATCTACAAAATGGTCACATAAAATGACGATGTATTTAAATGGGGAAATTGTTCTCGTTACAATTTAAACTAATATCTTTGGTTCAAACGAGTTCAGGGATCACTGATATTTTAGTTCTACAAGCTGGGAGTAAAGATTTTTAACCTAAGCTGCTCAAAGGTTTACGCATGCGTATACTTTGCATATAGAGATTAGATACTTGAATAACTAACCCTAGTCTACCAATTAACAATTATACTAAACATTTGTATTTTGGTGAAGAGTTAAAACTAATGCTTAGGACTTTCTCTAAGGATCCCAGGATTAGAAACCGCAGTGCAACAGCAATTGGCCATTAGGGTTTTTAAACAGCTGAATCAGTGAGTGCAGTTAGGAGTTAATTAGTGCATTAATAAGGGCTATCCAACTGGCCAACTCATTGAGCCCTACAGCGGTCGGCCAGTGTACGAAATAGCAGAGTTGAGCTGAACTAAGCTAAAGAGCTATAAAGAAAAACAAAGAACAAGAAGAGGGCCGGCGGCGCACTAGAGCTGGGCTTACTCGGCGGTGGCGTGGCTCGGACCAGGCGCGGCAGGGGCGGAGGGTGGGCCGGAGGCTCTGGAGATCGAAGAAAATGGAGGCAGCTGAGGCGCGGGCGGGAGTGTGAACCCGACAGGGGCGGTCGACTGCACGGACAAAACGGCGGCCGCAGTTAGCGGTCCCGGCGGTTAGGGCTGTCGGGAGTTGGAGTTCCGGCGGCTAGCTGGCTATTGCTGGGTGCTGTGGAGCTCGGCTTAGCTGCTATTGCTGTCTTGGTGGTCGGCATGGCTTGGGATTGGGTTTGGAGCGTGGAACAGAGGGGCGGCAATGGGAGCTGGGGCTTGGCTGGATGTGAGCTCGGTGGCTTGAGCTGGGGAGACAGAGAGGAAGAGCCTGGCCGGTTTGAGCTGGGGAAGAAGGTGGCGGATGCTTGCTGGTGGGAAAGAAGTGCTCGGCTGCCATTTTTATAGGCCGGTGGCAAGCTGGTTGGCCATGGCTGCGGTGCTGGGTCCGAGATGAGGTGACGGCTCGGGTTAATGGTGAAGCGGAGCTGAGGTACGGCAAGAGCAGGGTACAGTGGGAAGGAGGGACGGCTCAGGGGCGCCTCTGTTGCTCGGACAAGGCTCCTCAGCGGCGGTGCAGTGAGGAGGAGGAGGGTAAGCGCGCACTGGCAAGTCTGGATGCGTCCAGAGCGGCATGGACGTGGCACGGCTGCACTGGGGCTTCTTTGAAGTGTCAAACCATGTCAGTGGTGCTCGGGCACACGTGTTCTAGTCTTGGTTCAAGTCTGGGCACTAAAGGTGGTCTGAGCAGGGAGTGGTTTGAATGCTAAAGCAAGATGGGACTTGGCTTTCAACTGCATGCGGTGGGACGTGAGATGCCAGGGAGAGTTAAGGTGATTAGAGGGGTGAGGCAGAGGGAAAGTGACTGCTCGGTAAATTTTGAGCAGACTTGGCCAAGCAATAACTGCGATTTCATGCGAGTTGTCAATCGGGACGAAGGTGCTCGGTGCTTGCCATGCTGGATTTTTACATAGCACTTGCCCATGTTTTTATATATTTGGAGTCCTAGAAATGTGGGGAGTGTTGTGGTATTTTATCAGAATTTTCTGAGAATTAAATATAGGGGTTGCAGTACAACGCCCAAGGTTGATTGAAGATTTAATATTTTGTTATTCAAGATTTTTACAAAGGACATTTATATTTTATGTTATATTTAGGTCAAGGATATCGTTAGGGCTGCCATGCGTGGGGGATCAAGAAGGGTTGCCAAATCAAATCAGCCGTTGGATGCTGGCAGACCGTCAAATCGATAATAACTGTTGGATGAATACGATTGGGTGGTGCTAAATCATCTGGATACGATTTGTGGGGTAGAGTTAGAAAAGGTTAGCTGCTCCTTTTATAAGGTAGTATAGATTGACTTGACCAACAGTTGGTCGTCCCAGTCTCTTCCAATCTCTAACTATCAAGACCAGAAGAAATCTAAAAATAAAATATTATAGACCCTATTATATTTAAAGATATTATTTTTACGTCTCGGCATATAAATGGACTACCAAAAAATATAAAACCAATCTAAACTCAGACTCTTGATTGTTTGGTGTGGCATTTTATCTTGTTTGGTTCTAGGGATCGCCTTGAAACACCACGTACAAGAGTTCCAGAAGAACATGTTTGCTCTTTCTCCTTAAATGGTAGGAATAGAAAGATTAATCACATCTTAATTGTCTTACTGTTATTTCCTTCCTTGTTTCTAGGAACCGAACCAGATAATCCTTCATTTGGCTAGCCATGTGAAAGAACATCTAGGCCCCAAGTTGGTTTTGATGGTTAATGGCAACTCAAACTGGAATCTAACGTTTACAGTGAGTGTAAGCAGGTTTGTAGGTTCCAGAAAGAAGGGTCATCAAGGAAAAGATGACCACCAAAAAGGGTACAAGGGTGGTTTCCAGGACTAAGGAATGGCTGTACTAGGTAGCTGTGCCACAGCTGTGAAGAAGCCAGTGCTGTGCAAGGAGTTGCAAGCAAGGTGATGGTGCTTGATGCGTCAAGGGCCGTGACTACAGTTGGTGGGCAGGTAAAACCTAGATTTGCTAGTTTCTTTGAGTCCATAGGAAAAGTCCGTACTATCAAGAGGGATGAAGCAGCGATGATTTGTGGAGGTTCTAGTTGCTCAATACTCAGGATGTTGGACAATGGCACTAATGCTTTGAGGTTAGTGGTCCTGTGTCAGCAGTTTTGCATAAGTATGAAACTGGTTGGAGCTGGCACTCTGCGGTGCTAGCAGTAGAAAACCCTAAGGGTTAGAGTCACCGGTGTGACACAGCGGTGTCACATGTGGTCTAACGCTCTATGACTCAGGTACATCTCTGTACCAGGGGAGAGCTTGTAAACGCTAAGGAACCTGCGCTGCGATAGCTTGTCTGCTGAGTCAGAGGGCTGTCAGAGGTTCTCTCCTTATAGGTTTCAGAGAGTGTGTGCGCTGAGGGCATGTCATGTGCCAAGACCGGGCTGAGCAGTGCGGCTACGTCAGTTTAGGGTTGCCTGAGCCGGTTATAGTTGGGCGGAGTGATTGGCTGCCACCGGTGACTCACTTAATTCTACGTGGCAACAATGTAACAGTCAAGTGCCTGTGAACCCTATATATAGGGGACTAGGGGAGGTCTTCGATTTGAACCAATGAGCCATCAGTAACTCACACTCGACTATTGCAAAGCCTCTTTCCACCGAACGAAAGCCAAGTTTCCTAGTGTCAGTTCGGGAAGGGTTAGAGTTCTTGAGCAAAGAGCATTGGTTCCTCCAAGAGTTGTTACTGCTGAATCTATTACTCTTGGAGTGTCTACTCCTAGACGGGCGTAGGAGTTGCTGGTACCACCCAAGGTTTGTGTGGGCTGGACCAGTAGTCTGTGAGGGTGATTGAAGTCTACCTGCTGCAAGCAAAAGGACTTCCACAAGCAAAGGAAGAGGCCTGAGATCAGGTACTCGGACAACAAGCACGATTCAGTGCTGGCGATCTCTTCAGAGTAGCCTCTCCAACAGAGACGTACTACTCTGCAAAGAGCTGGGAACTTCGATGAAAAACACTCTATCTCCTGAGTACTTGTTGTTTTACTCCTTGCTTATTGCTAGATCTGTTTGCTTGTATGTTCATATAGATATTCTGTTTACCTGCTTAGATCACCTTTACACCTGTGTCTTGTTAGCTGTCTCACAGTTGGTATAGATCATATCTCACACCTGTGTTAGCTACCTGTTACACAGACACTTTGATTGCTTATTATTTGCTAAGTCATTAGGCCACCTGTGCTAGGCACCTGTGTGACAACTGCATGCTAATTTACACATCGCAAATTACCTGTGTCACTCACCTGTCACATAGCTAGCTAATCCTTGCTTCTGCATAAGGCTTAATGTAAACAATCTAGTTAAAAGAAGTAATTTTTGTTAGCCTCCTATTCACCCCCCTTCTAGTCGGCATCTGAGGTCCTTTCACCATACTTTTCTAATGGACGTCCTTCTACCAAGATATAATACAAAGCCTCCGCTAGGATATCTCTGCATGCATGCAGATTTCCTCTTAATCAGTTCGGCCTTCTCAGAATCTCCTTAAATCCTCACTCCTTTTTTATCACCACGAGAATAGGAGAGAACACGGCCTCCTAATCCCTTCGATTCTGCATGCACATGGAATTGAACAGCCAAGCTATCTCATATCTCATGCAACACCA